>PVLA01000838.1:172398-444173 GCA_004027455.1 Hydrochoerus hydrochaeris | reverse complement strand
TAATTTCAACCTAGTTTCTAGCTGGGTAATTATTCTATCCAACAAGAATTAGCTGTCTTCAGAATCAATATATTATGCTATAAGAATATTTTAGTTATCTCGCATATTTTGAGGCATGGCTACTGAAATCTTTTGCGTTATAAAAATGCAAAACCAGGCTAATGATTCTCTTTAGAATTTGATTAGCAAATTTTCTTAGATATGCTGCACTTGAACTCAGTTACTAACCACCTGGCTATGTGACTGTGAATGGCTCAGTTCATATATCTGGATTTCAGTTTTTTCCAGCTTTTTCTTATCATTGAAAGAGCTGGCCACACAGGTGAACACACTGAACGTGTCTGCCACAACCTCAGGTACAGCTTCGAGACTGATGACTTTCGGTGCACGTTCCAGGAACCCTATTCATGAATACAACTCATTGGTAGAAGTTCTACCAGTACCAGTTAGCACAGAGGGCTCAAAGGGCAGGTGTTTGACATTAGAATCCAATGGGGAAGAGCTCTGGTACAAAGGGAGTTTCCTGGAGTCTATCACATGAGCCATATCAATTACCACATCTTACCCTGAGGCAATGATCTAACTCATTCACAGTGATGCAGAAAGAAATCTGTTCTGCTATTCTGACACCAATTTAGCTTGCCCAGTGTGAGATTAGCTGTAGTCTAACAAGCAAAGTACATAAAATGACATACTGTCTTTATGATTCCATTATTACCTGCTTTCAATGGGTATGACAAAAACACATGAATAATTCAAATATTCAAAGCTCAAACACTGTATCAAGCACCCAGTTCCACATAAATCAAAACATGGTAAAAGAGACGGGATCATTTGGTTTGGGTGAATTTTTAGTCCAGGAAGGCAAGGGGTTTGGCCCACCATAGGGAAGAATTCAGCAAGGCAGCTGGGGAAGAACAAAATTCTGTCTGTCAGCCTCCCAGTTCCTTCTGAGTCTTCACAGTGGGACTTCCTTATTTGTCTAAAGTATTGTAAATTCCGAGAATATCAGGCACACCCATACTTAAATGTAAGCACAAAAACACACTGCAAAGCCAAATATAAATTGGTTCTTGGGCTATTAATTGGGAACTATCAGATAAGGCTAATTTTCTATTACAGGTTTAAAGTGGCACTTTCACAAAAGAGATAAGCACATTTTCATGAAAATCTATTTGGCAGCTTTGAACAGTTAGCACTCAAAAAATGTCCATAAACTTGCTTTATTCAAAAAGTAAGAAAGTAAGTAGAAAACAGAAAACAGATTTTCTTAAATTCCACACTGTTTTGTTACCACTAATTTTACTGCTTTAGGTCATGCTTGTCTGGGTTATAATTATACAGAAAACCTCAGCCAAAACTACCCTCCATATTTTGTGCAGGTGGCTTTTCAAGAAGTGTTTATTAGGAAGACAGAAAAGGCTCCCTTGCTTTGGAAAAATGCTTTTAAACACTTAATTACCTAGGTTTAGAGGTAAGCTGCATCCTTGGTAATGAAAAATCCACTTGGGGGAAAAAATGGTTGCCCTAATTATACACAAACAATCTAATTAAACTGTCATTCACAACTCATTAAAGCTATTAATAAATTCGGAAAAATTAATAAGATAGTTAAGTTTATAGGACTATTAAAACCTATTAAACATAAAAACAGCCCAGAACTGGTGGCAAAATTTCCTTAAGAACATGAACTTCAGACCTCCAAAAGCCCCATCTCCACCATTCATCTAAAAGCTCCAGAAGGCCTAGCTCCTCAGGTGTAAATGAGGAAACTGAGGTCTATCAACTTCAGTGAGTTGCCCAAGCCGACACCCCTAACCCCCCCCAACACTGTTACCACACATCCTGAACATATTTCTCAGTGCAAAGAGAAAATGCTTGCATGCCTTGATGCAATCACAGGAGAAAGAGAACTCGGGAATCATTCCTGGAGCGGTTCACAGAACAACATATTAGAAGGAATCTCAGAATATTAAAAAGAGGTAGTTAATAAAACAGAGGAGAGAGAACTAAGTACTAAATAGTGATGGTACCACTATGGAGTAACAACCAAGCTCTTTGTTCATGCTGCAAGGACTGAAGAAGTAGAAATGAAAAAAAACAGAAAATGTTATGAAATCTGATGGTTTTAGAAAGAGTTCCTACAACTGCAAAAGTAATATATATATATATATATATATATATATATATATATATATATATCTTTATTAGTAAGCTATCTGTGGATAAAAGAAACTTTGGCTTAAGACAGGATAACATCATCAACCAAAATACAGAACCAATGAAGGATTGATTGAATGTAAGCAGAACCAATTTCTCTTCTAATGTTCTCCAGAAGGCCTGCATTTTTAAAAACTTTCCACATTTAGAAGCCCCCAAAATATCTAAGCAGAGCATGCCCCTCAAAACTAGGTCATGCTGTAGTGACTGCCTGACCCCGCAGACCCACGCTCAAACATGCTGAAAACCCCGTGCCACCACTGGCCTCTGCGAAACCCAGGGTCTCAGGGCTGAGTACTGGCCTGGCATGCCTGAGGGCCTGGATTCAAACCCTAGAAGATCCTCAAATAGGTGTCTCCAAATAAAACAAACAAAAATAAATAAAACTTATAAAGTTAATGCTTACAACTAGGTCCCTGACATCACATGAGGGTGATTAAAGCCCAGGGTCTCGGTCACTAGCTGTGTGGCTTTGAAAAGCCTCTCTAGCCTCTCCCATCAGAATCATCGATTTTCGCCATCTACAAAATAAAAATGACACCTAATTTTAAAAGTTTGTTTACAGACAGAACCTGAGGTCTTCAGCTGAGTGACCACCACATGGTGAAATTGTGTTAACTCCTATCAGCCATGGTAAATAAAGACATCCACAATGCAGCTTCACCTGCCATCTCTGGGCCACACGACTCCTCCCTCAGATACAAGCCAGGCACTTTCAAGTCCCCAGTGTTTTTTTTCCTTCAACTTCTTATTTCCTTTCCCCCACGTATTATTCGCTGCCTGGCAAGGCCTCCCTCATTCCTGTCTTTTTATGCTGACCAACTCCCCTGAGGCTGACTGCTCCCTCAATGTCTATTATGTGATTACATTTGGATTATAATTACTTATGCAATGAGAAAGATTTATTTCCTGGAATGGGAGAGGACAAGCCGGCTAGGGCTATTTCTACCAAAGGGCAAGGAGTGACACTCAGTGTCTTTACTTCCCGGGAAACAGGCTGTGACGAGGGCTCCAGTGGGAAAGGAACAGGCAGAAGGCAGGCAACTTCCTAAGCAAGGTCTGACCCTGCCCTGCGCCAGTGTCAGCCCACATCTTCTCTGTAGTTGCTCAATCTCACAAAAGCCCAGGGGGCCTGGATCTGTGTGTGCACACCCGCACACGTGTGTGCACAGAACGAGAGCCCAATGTGACATGAAGCCTGGAAAAGAACCTGAAAGTTCTGAAACCCTCAACTGGCGTTCTGCTTGTGTACCTGAAACGTCAAAAGGACAGCTATGATCAAGACACATACTCTACATACTACAACTTCTCACAATGCCAGGAAGTTCTCAGAGCTGATGTAATGGTAAAGCAAACGTCCCCGGTAGTGCTCCTCAAACTTGACTTTGCACAGGTAATCCTGGGAATAGGAGTAAAACACAGTTCTCCTCAGTCCTTTATATGTGTAACTAGCTGCCAACACTGTGGGACAATGGAAATAGCTCAGAGCACAGATGCTAAAGCAGGTGGTCTGCGTTCACAGACCAGCTCTGCTACTTACTAACTGTGCAACTTACCTACATTCTCTTGAGCAACTTACCTACATTCTCTGGGCCTCTTCCTCTTCCCTCATGCTACAGTAAAAAAGAGGACACAACAGTACACCTACTTACAGAGTGGTTACTGAGATCGGACAGCACACATATGAAAGTTACCTAGAAGCTATTCACCATAAGAAAGCCCCAGATGTTCCTTGCTGTAATAAATATTTCTGTCTCCTGCACTTATCCTAAGTAACAATTCTTAAACACATAGTAAATCAATGGTTTTGAATAAAAGAAGACTGTGAATAAGTTAATACTATGAAAGATAAAATGGTATTTACACTAAAAACCTCAGAGGACCTCACTAATAAAACACAGACAGTATTTTAAACTATTTTAAACTGATAATGAATTGCACCCAAATCTTCCAGTTCGCTAGGCTTCAGCTCAATTCCTAAGCCAAGGACAGTCACTGGCCAGAAATGGTCTCTGCCCTTTTCCAGGAAAGAGACTGAGGTAGACGTGAGCCACTCAGGAAGCTGGGGAATACAGAGCAGGGCGGGCACCGGCAGAAGGCAGCCTAGGCCCCAGGGGCTGAGAGCATATCTAGAGCTGCTTCTGGGCCCTCACATAAGACTTCACACGGATCCTAACAAGGAGCTTGCTTTGCAGCAGAAAGAACACTGACTGCTAACTGTGTTCCCCCAACAGCCAGTACGGGTCAGACCCAAATCCTGTGGTTCACTCGTAGAGCAGCCAAAGAGGTCAAACATGTTTCCATTTGGCACCCAACTAATGGGACACTTTGCAGCACCGTCTGGAAAGCTCACCATCCCTCCTGACCCAGGGAACATAGGGAAGCCCCATGGGCAGCTCCTGATTGAGAGCCCACAGCCCTGTCTGGGCATCGGCCCTAACACTTTCATACGGGATTCCTGCTGGACATCAGAGTCTGTTCCTCTGCCGGCAGTGTCTAGATACAGAGGGTACTTTCCCCCAAATGACAATGGCCCCGTGCAGATGCCAAGGGTCTCCGCAAGGGCATCTCGCATATGTCTCAAAGCCTGTGGTTTAAATTAACTCCTCCATGTTTTCTGTAGCAGCCATTTTCCCCTGAAAACAGACACTCAGAAAATTCACACTGTTAAAATAAGAAATGAAGACACTGACTCTGAGAGGTTAACCAAGCTGCTCAAGCTCACAGAAACATCATGAGGTAACTTCTACTTACTTCTACCACCAAATGTGTGCTCTGCCAAACTATCTAGCAACACCTACAGTCATCAGGCAGGGAGCCCAGAAAGCTCCACCCAGCTCAGGGATGAAGTTCAGGTTGGAGCTTTAGATCCTAAGGGCAGAAATGAGAAAGGAAGACTATGGCAGGGTACAGGGCAGTATCCCACAGTAGGAACCAAAACAGAACTCAAATTCTGAGACTCTCAGGAAACAGGGGCTTAGAAATGCTTCCAGGCCCGGAGCCGGGCATGGGGGCTCCTCGCTGTAATCCTAGCACTTGGGAGGTGAGTCAAAAGAATAACAAGTCTGAGGCCAGCCAGGGTTACGACATGAGACCCTGTCGCTGCTCACGGGGAAAGACAGAGGAGAAGGCGAAGCTTCTAGGTCCATGGCCAAAGAGGGCTCCCAGGAAAGGAAAAACTGTGACTTGCAAGCGATGAGGGGCCGAGGGCAGCAGAGACCCCGCCACGTAAGCAGCAGGCCAGCCACTTACATCTGAAACTGCTGGTGAACAGGGGAAATGTGGCAGCCCCCTGCCCAATACCTCACCCTGGCACAGCAGCTCTGGGAAACTGGCAAAGGTGAGCAGGAGGAGATGAAAGCTCTGCACAGGGAATGACGTGGGGCTAAAACCAAGTCCACCAGAACTGGGAGTTCTGGTATAACTTTTAAAAAATACACTGAAATAGCCCTCTGCAGATTTTTCCCTACTTCCATGGGATCTTCTATACACAAACTCATATTCAGACCCAAAAGCAGGCCTGCCTTAGTTCAAAATCCTATTTTTCAACTCCCTCTTGAACTCCCTGCAATGTGGTCTCTGTCTTGAATCCCTGGAAGAAACTACCCTCAGGAAAGATTCCAGATTCATGGCCAAATGATCCCAGTAACCTCATAATACCCATGTGTTGGTCAGCTCTACACCCATCACAAAAGTCTTACTCGCATGTAGAGGAGTTACTTAATTCTCTCTCTGCATGAAGTCTGCTTACTTACCCTGCCTGTTCTTTCCCGACTGGTTTCATGCCTCTGCCCCAGACAACTGTCTCTCAACCTGGTGCAGGAAAATATGCTACAACACAGTATTCTCCCGTCATCCTTCCAATCCACACAGAGCTGTAAATGTTTTCTCCACAGCAAAGGTGATCCATTTGACACACATCAACACCTCAAGAGGTTTTCTGAACTCAATTATCCATCTACTGACACCCACTATCATTTTTATAATAAAAACAAAAACATCTTTATGGATAAATAAAAACCTGTTTTACCAGTGATAAGCTCTAGGGAGGCAAATGAGGAGACAAAAGAAAATTCTTCTCATTTTATATATCTACATGCTACTGAAAGTTATTAACGAAATTTTCTTACTAAAGGACAAATTGACTAGTATAGAAAGATGAATACGCAGAAATAGTCATCATAATCTTTTCATAGCTGGAAAAAAACAATCTTAGTAAAGGTAGAAAATAATACTCAGAAAACACCTAAATCATTCACTAAGTAGGGCAGTGGTGTAATAATCCAAGTACATCTATGAAACAGAATACTGGCTCCGATTAAAAACAGCTGTTCTTGAAATTTTCCACAATATATTAAAACAAGTTATAAAAAAAACATTACTTTGAGAAACTTAAATTTCAGCTAACATTAAAGCACCATAAAGGCAAGATTAACATCCTGCACTTTCGTCCCGTTTACTTCATGGCACAGCTATAAAATGTGAATACCTAACATAGCTGACTTTTATCATTCATTTGTTTTAATAAATCAGTCATTTCTAAAGGCCTCTGAACTCATCTTTTACAAATGCCTCACAGGCTGTTCCCAAACTTATATAAGACACATTGGACTCGGAGCATCACAGCTAACTTTTGTAGTTATTGATCTAAAATGTTCTCCGGATGGTCAACCTTTCTGGGCAAAGCCAACTGGTTCTCCCTCAGCGAGCAGCAGGAATATGCCCACACCTGTGCTGGAAAAGCGGCCCCTTGAAGGAGGCCCTGCCCTTGAGTCCAGCCAACCTTCTGGACTTGTGTGCTGTTGGTGAAGAAAAACCATTAGTAATTAAGAGCTCTGAATAATCTAACAGCGTTCCCCTTTGCACAGTTGCTAAATAAGCTTTGCCCCCATTCTCTGTGCCTCTAGGGTCCCTCCACAGGACAGAGCAGGTCTGCAAAAAGAAGGGGCCAGGGGAAGGGAATAAATTCGGCCTAACCTGGGTTGTGTTACAAAGAAGTCTGCTTTCACTCCCAATTCCTTCCACCTGCCCTAAAGCTATTCTGATGACCAACAGGGCAGTTAAGAGTGGCCAAAGCACAAAGCTAAGGGCTGGGCATGTTACTTCAGCAAGAGAGTGCTTGTCTAGCAGGTGTGAGGCACAGGTTCAAAGAAAAAGAAGACAAAGCTGCAAAATTCCCATGGCTTAAAAAGTTTCTGGAGCAGAGGGCACTAAAATTAAGATGTTTGTAAAGCGTCTGTTTCCTATTTCTCTAACCCACTTAACAAAGTGAGAAAAAGCATAAAGATGGATTGATTTGAAGCCAGAAATATGCTCCATTTTTGTATTAAAGATGAAGTTATTTTTGTTCTTTTAAAAATTACACTTCAATGATCCAACAGTTCTACAAAATAGAGAAGAAATTTGTAAATTTTTTAAATTGTACTTTGAAAGTACTATTTTTGGCACAAAGAATATCTGTTTTTAAAGAATTTTCCTTTGTATAACCAAACTTTGTCTTTCTATAACAAAAATACTGACAACACATAAATTACAAAAATAGAAAGTAGGTACCTGGCATGATGACACACACCTGTAATCTCAGCACTTTGGGAGACTGAGGCAGAAGTTTGTTAAGTTCTAGCCCAGCCTGGGCAACTTGGTGAAACCCTGTCTCAAAATTAAAAAATAAAGGAAAAAGGACTGGAGATGTAGCTAAGTACAAAGGGCCTCCGTTCAATCCCCAGGGGAAGAAGAGGAGGGAGGACACAGCCAGTCAGCTGGGGAGCCAGCCACAGCAGAATGACAGTTTATGACTATAATTCTACCTACCCTAGAGGCCGAGGCAGGAGTGTCATGAGTTCCAGTCCAGTCTAGGCAATTTAACAAATTAGCCAGACCTTGTCTCAAACTTGTAAAAACCAGGGATGAAGCTCTGTGCAAACTCCTTAGGTTCAATCCCCAGTACAAAAAGCAAAACAAATAAAATAGTACATTAGTAGTGTCCAATAGTGCCTGTATTAAACATTTCATTCTTGAATTTAAAGTATTCTATTTTCAGTAGGGCACAGTGGCACATACCCCTAATTCCTGCTACTTAGGACACTGAGACAGGGGCTGTTAGGCTCAAAGCCATTTCAATCCACCTAGACCTTGGTTAAAACATAAAAAGGGCAGGGCCAGCAGCTCAATGTCTAGACTCTACTTTCAATTGCCAGTAGCATTAAATCAAAAATACACACACACACACAAATGTGGGTATATATGTGTGCATACATACATGTGTGTGTGTGCATACATATATGTATATATTTATACTCCTCAAGTGATCGCTTACCAGTTAAGAAATAAAAGTTAACAACAACTGCAAAAGAATTAAGTAATAACTTTTGTAGTTATTTTAAGCTTCAATTTTCAATACAAAATAGCAACTGGGTATTTAATTTTCTAGTGATTTCCAAATTCCATTGACCATGCTATATTGAAAATGTGTCACTTGACTACTAGACTCAACATTTGTTTCACTCCATGTGTTAATAATTCACAGGTCTAGCTGGGTGTGGTGGCGCACACCTGTAATCCTAGCACTCAGGAGGCTGAGGCAGGAAGGAGAATCACTATGAGTTCAGGCCAGCCTGGGCTACATAAGTGAATTCAAAACCAGCCTGCACCACATTGTGAAACCCTTCTCAAAAAAAAAAAAAAAAAAAATTTCACAGGTCAATGTCTAAGTAGCCCATTATTAAATAAAAACAAAATGTTGGGTTTCATGCTCTTAAGTATCAAAAGACAAAAATCAGCCTGGAAAATATGAAAAATACCTGTAATCTCAGCAGTCCAGGAGGCTGAAACAGAAGGATCACAAGTTCAAACCCAGCCTGAGCAACTTAGCGACTCAGCAAGATCCTGTCTCAAAATAAAGTTTTTAAAAGGGCTGGAGAAGCAGCTCAGGAAGGTCCTGGCTCAGTTCCCAGTACTTGTGAAAGGAGGCTTTCCCCTCAACAGGCCTGAGAGCGAACTCTAAGGCAGCCCAGCCTCACAGTGCGCACAGCTGAGAGACAGGTGGAATCAGAAGGACTCCGCAGGCCCGGACGCAGGCCGGGCCAGGCCTCCAGTAAGCACCACTGTGCCTAACCCCTGCGCCCAGACCCAGCAGTGGGACTGCTCTTCTCAAAAAGGGGAGCGCAGTGTTCATCCTGACTAACCCACCAAGTGATCTTCAGACAGTGGCGGCACTAAAGCTGGCACTGTTTAAGCAGGTAATGGATGTTGTGCTGTCACAATGAAGGAGGGAAACTGGCCACGGTGAGACGAGCTATGTGACGGCCGCAAGAGCTCTGCAGACACGACCCACTGCAACTGCCTGCTGCTGGCACCTTCACTTTGACCAAACTGGCCCTTAGAACCAACTGTCCCCGGGACAGCCCCCACCCCCAGGCACAGAAACAACCTAGGAAGGTGTTTTCTTCCTTCAGAGTCACAAGTATTTAGTTTTCTATTCCTGTCAAATTCAAAAATCAGGTCACAACTCTTTTATATCCCACTCAGCAAAGTGGCACAAAACATTACGCTTCCTTTCAGAAAACACCCAAGATGGTTTTGAAACCGTATCATAAAAAACACCATCTCATTTCCTCATAACCGTGTGTGTGTGTTTTAATTGTTGTGACAAAACACCTGAGAGGAATCAACTGGAGAGGAGAAGTTGATTTTAGGCACTGTAGCAGAGGTATCGGTCCATGGCTCCCTTGCTTCTGGGCTGTGGCCAGAGGGAAGCTCAGAGCAGAGAGAGCAAAAGTCACTCACCTGGGGCAGGAGGAGGTCAGAGCCCAACACCCCTTGCAAAGTCCCCCAGGAACTGCCCATCAGCCCACACCTTAAGGGCTCCCCCACCTCCAACAGCACCAAGGCTTGGGACAGCGGTGGGGGCGCTTGGAGGAGCCACAGCTCCTGGACTCAGCGTTGACCCTGAAAAGCTCTGCTTCACCTCTCACTTGCATTTCATGCTGGGAGCGGGTAACATGGCCACCAGGTCAGGGAGTGTCACTGAAAGTGGTGCTGTAACCAGATTCCCACCCTCACAGAATCCCTTCTTCCCGATTTGTTCTTTGTTCGGATGAACGAATGACAAATAGGTGTTTGGAGAATTCCAGGAGGGAAAGCTTCTGTCCTTAGCACAGTGTCAGTGCGGCCTTAAGCCGAGTGTGCCACAGTAGGGCCTACGAGGAAGAGAAGAAATGAGGACACTACAGTTTCAGCATGAGTTTCTGAAGCACCCTGATACTTGGCGAAACCAGGAAAATGGTACTAACAATTGGTTAAATGCTAGCTATGTGACTCTTCCCTTGCCGTGCATGTTTCTGGATGGTTTAACATCAAATCCTCAACAGCCCTCAAGAAAGCAAGCCACATGCAAAGAACTCAAACAACACAAAATTAGGATCCCAGAGCCACACAAGGCCTTCAAAGACCCTCCACCTGGAATTCCTTGCTCAGTACAGACATAAGAATGGAGGCACAGGTTTATTAAGAGGTCACAGGAAATCCTCACAGCTGGCTAATGGTAGAAGCAGGCCTGACTCCAGGGTCACTTATTCTTGCCCATTAAACTGACAAAATCTCGCCAGTCATTCCTGTGTGACCTCCACCCACACAGCACAGCCCTTCTTGGCAGAGCCAGTGATGTCTGGCACATTTTTCACTTTTGCACTCTGGCTAACATGTCCAATTTTCATCAAATGTTTGTGACCACTGCATGAGTTCCATTAAACCTGATCTCTCCTGAGTAATCACCGGTGACTAGCCGGGCATGTGAGGAGCCTGAAGCAGTCCAAGCCAGGCAGCGCATACATTGCACACCTCTGCGGCAGCTGCTGCAAGGGACACGGGAATGGAGAGGCTTTCTAGAATCTTCACTCCTTACTAAGCACCAAAGAAAAATAGGAAAATTATATAATTGCAGTTAACTATTTGCATATATGACACATTTTTCTAATACACAAAACAGACTTAAATAATAGCACCATTAAGCTCTACTAATGTAAAATATGATAAACCAAGAATTTTACACAATAATTTTCAAGAAGCTTAAACCAAATCATTTAATTAGTAAGATATAAATATGAAAAGACCAAAATATATTATTTAATTTGCCTACTTCAAGTCATCTATTAGATGAACTTCATGGATTAATCTTAATCTTTTATACATGTTATAAGTCTTAGTTTTATAAAAATATTAAATGTAAAACCTAGGCTGGGGGTTTAGCTCAGTGGCACAAGTGCCTGCCTGGCAAGTGCGAGGTCATGAGTTTGATCCCGGTACCCAAAAAATAAATTAAATAAATAAATAAATGTAAAACCTTTTGAATTTTGGGACTTAAAGAAGTATTCTTTAGAAGTAACAGCTTAAAATATTCAGTAGATAATGTTTTAAATTTGTCCTATGGCATCATCACATACCGCTGATGCGAGGAATCACACATTTCCATGTATACATGGCCAAGAAATGATGTTTCCCTACCTCAGAGGGTGAGTCCTGCCACAGCATCTCTCAGTAGTGTTCACTGAGTCCATGAACAGGGCATATCCGCAAAAAAAAAAAATAAGCTATTTGGATTTTTCTTGTGGTAGTTTTTAACAGATGTTAGTATCTTTTCATTATTAATAGTCACATTTTGATAATCCAATGGTATGAAACGTGTTAAATTTGGTACTTGATGCATCTTGATCCAAAAAATTTCTCCCAGTTCTTATCATTTGTTACTCTGCATAAAAGCTTGAACCTGTCCTTGATACCCTTTTCCAGTCAATACAAGTGTTTGATACCTGTCACTTCTGGTATGTCCTTGTGCCTCCCGACACCGATTAACCACAAATAACAAGGTAACCCCATAGTAATAACTGTATGTATATTGAGCACTTCCTACTTACCTTGTCTGCTTGGAAGCATTTTGTACATTAACTAATTTAGCCCTTCCAGCACTCTTACAAATTATTACCACTTTACAGAAACCCCCAGACTCACTGCATCTTATCCTTACTACACTCAAAAATTCAAGCACAAATGTAGTTTACTAGAGAGGAAATCTGAAGGTAAAAACCCGAAAACATTTCAATCCCTAGCCATCCATTTCTGACCCTACTATGAAGCTGTTATACTCTACAGATGTCTGGTTTCCTTTCTAATGTCTAGGGAATATGAGAAGGTTTGAGAAAAGAGTTACAAATTTCCTGATGGTTCTTATTTTCCTTTTAGTAAAAGCGTTCCTCAACTTTTGAAACCACACCTCCTATGAGAACATCAACTGCTGGGGCAGACCTCGGAACCCTCTCGGATTAGTGCTGTGCAGCATTCTGAGTTCTAGCTTTCAATCTCTTCAATAGTAAGTAGAAGGCCCTAGGAAAGGCAATGAGAGAAAATACCCTCTCACTCAATTCTCAGCCAAAGAAGAAAACTTAGTAAACTAACCGCTGAGCCGTGAAGTGGAAAGCCCATGCTCTGCATATGGAACCTGGATACAACTACACTCCACAAGTAAAGTTCATGTGAACTGCTGGATCCGGGGACCAGCTGAATTTTTCCTTAAAAACAGCAAGTAAGAAAGTCCTGTGACACCTGAGTAGCACTGCAGAAATTTGAGGCACAGACCTATGACAGAAAAAGTCACAATCAGGACAATATCACTGCAGATTAGTAACCCCAATGGATGAGGGAAGATAACATTTAGAAGCAGGACTTATAATAGTAAAGATGACAGCTAACCAAAGAGCCTCACTGTGGGTGAAAGGAGGACAGAAATAAATGCTGCCACTGTAAAATCAAAATTACACAGTGCACAGCAGATAAAGCACTTGCCCCACCCCTGTACCTAGGGCATCTGTACCACACAAGCAAAGGGTCTTGATCGCTGGGGCACAGGCAGCCACGAATGAGATGTGAGTGACCCAAAGGCAGCAGCAGAGCATGGCAGACTCGCATGCTCTTTTCAACTAGGTTAGCTTCACCCAGGGGATGGGATTTTCAGTAACCTGAGTAAAACAAAGGTTAGTTGTCTGCAAGTGGAGAGAGAAAGGAGGAGGAGCCTGCAGACACACGAAGCCTACCCTATTTAATAAGGGACTCAGCAGGCCACCAGCATCCTGGGATGGAGGAGGACAGCACCAGCCTGTGCCCTCTGGGGGCTCAAAGGTCAAGTGTGATCTGAGCAGGATCTGATGAGGCATGTGCTTGTCTCCCCCACAGTGCTCCTGGGGTCCAGTGGTAACTTACACAGTGTGGCCTTAGAGAAAAGCCACATTGTAAATGGCAGACACTGTGTTACAAACACTGTGGTTACTGTTACAAATGTTGTTCAACAAACTGCCTTATAAAGACAATGTGGGTAAGTAATTAAGCATTTCTGAGCATTAGTTTGCTCATCCTTGTAAGAGAAATAATAGACTGGCTATTAACTGACAAATTTGCTAGGAATGGTTAAAAGCACAAATACTGTGTTTAGTTCAGCATCTGGAACATAGTAAATTTGACTACATCCTGCCTGCAATTTATTTTTACTATTTCTCAAAACCAGGACTTGAAACTCTATGAATTCATCTACTTTTCCCCTGCTCAGTTCACTGTATCCACTGCCACTGCAAAGAGAATAAAGAATAGCTTTAACAACTGACCAACTAAAACTAGAAAAAATGTATCCAAGACATAAAATATACCATGAAAAGAACAATAAATGACTTTCTCACTACAATACCATACATGAGCTTGGCTTATCTGCTAATGTGAAAATTTGAGGGTTTCCAATGGAGGTTACAAAACTGACAAAGTGTAACAATGATTGTATGTGAAACTGATAAGTATTTGTTAAGAAACCAACTTAGATGAAAATATCTGCCCAAGGTGGGACTGTAATTTTTAACTGAGTTAGCATTTCCTGACTGTGCTGCCCCTGCCAAGATCCTCGGTTACTGTTTGTGGTGGGATGTCCCCCTCAAGTCTCGTGAAGTCGTGAGGGGCTTCTTCAGGGGTGGCTGGATCTAGAGTGATGATGGGGCTCATTCATGGTATAATGCCAGGACCAGGCACTATGATTAAGGGTGTATGTGTTACCACCCTGAGGACCTTGGATAAAAAGGAGGAGCAGAAAGACACTGTTAAGATTTTTTGCCTGCTTTGCTACCTTGTGGCTGCCATGAACTGCTTCTGCACTGTGTGTGATGAGTCTCTGCTACACCCCAGCCTTAGAGCCAGCAGATTATGGATTGAAACCTTTACAAACTGTGAGCTAAATAAACCTTACCTCCTTTAACTTCATGTGTTGGGCATTTTATCTCAGCAAGAAGAAAAGTAACTAAAACGGAATTTGGTACCAGAGAAGTGGGGTGGTCGCTGTGACTATCCCTGATCGTATGGTTTAGCAGACTTTGGAGCTGGCATGTAGGAAGGAGGAGAGTTAGCAAAGGTTTGGAGATGCAGACTGACAATGCTGAGCCGGAGTACCTGAAGCTGCACAGTAGGGGAGATTCTGGTCAGAGCTCAGAAGACCAGAAGGCTAACAGAAATCCTGCCGGTAAACACCAGGCTCAGAAGATTTCTGCTGGGAAGGACTGACTGCGTTGCCTGCTGGACTCTACAACATGTGTGTTGTGGCTTGGCAGAAAGTTTGTCTGCAATTTGCTCGTGTCCAAAGACTTTGCCTGAGACTAAGATTAAGTCAACTAATCTGGCAGAAGAAACTTCCAGGCAGTCTAATGTTGAGGTAGTGGCATGGCTACTATTGGCGACTTTTTCCCAAATTTATGTTGAGAATCAAGAGCAAAGGTCTAGTAGAATGATTCAAAATGTTTTGAATGTGGCCAGAAAGGAAGCTCCAGTAATGTTGCAACCTATAAAGATGGAACAGAGAAGAAACTGGTTGCTGAACAGACAAGCAAGGAAAAACTAAGTATTTTAGAAGAAAACAACAGAAAAGATGGCCTGATGACATCACAACAATCAACAAGACTCCAGCCCCTGTAGCCTCAGAGTCACAAAAAGTGAAAGACTTTGGTTTAAGAACTCCAAAGCACCATGTTCCAGAATGGTGGCAACCTAGAGAATTCATTTCTTGGGATTTGGCTCATCAGCACTCAACCCCTACATCCAAGTGAGAAGGAAGCCTGGCTACTGTCCCAGCTAGCAATGGACCTTGGCATCATCTGTGTAGTGCCAGTTTTAGGTACATGCAGAATGCAGAAGTTGTCAGGTCAGGAAGGCTTCCACCCAGATTTCAGAAGAAGGCCTGAGAGACCAGGCAGTGTGCCCAAGAGAGCACTGTGTGAAGTTGAATGTGAAACCAAAGGCACAACAGAGACCCAAGAAGTTTGGAGACACCAAGAACATGAGAAAAATTAAGGGGGGGTGGGGCTGACCTCAGTGAGAAGCCATGGGAGCTATAACCACAGGGGCAGAGTCACCCAACCCCTTTGGAGTCCACAACCTGCCAGACTGTGGGGGATAATGGAAGTGGAACTGTGGGCTTTACAGTTTGCCCTGCTGGATTTTGGTCTGGCTTTGTTTCTATCCCTTGCTATCCTCATTTGCAACTTTTGGAATAAAAATGTCTATCTTATGCCATGGAATGTTAGAAGTATTTAACTTTCTTTTTATTTGTACAGGAGGTTGCAACTAAGAGTTTGCCTTAAATCTCAGAGGAGACTTTGGACTTAACTTTTCTGCAATGCTGAAACTGTTAGGACTTTGGCAATTCTTGCAGATGGAATGGATGTCTCCTACATCAAGGGATATGTAGGAGGCAGAATGTTATGGCTTGTGTCTAGATGTCCCCCAAAGTCTCATGAGGTCAAGGTGGGGCTTTTTCAGAGGTGGCTGGTCTAGAGTGTGTGATGCTGGGATTGATTGATGGTGTAATACTACGATAAGGGCACTAGGATTAAGGGTGTTAGTGCTACCTATTGTAAATAACCTAGTAAGATAAAGGAGGCAGAAAGACACTGTAAAGGTCCTTTGCTTGTTTTGCTACCTTTTAGCCACCATGAACAGTTTCTCCACGGTAGTGACCCTCTGCTACACCATCGAGCCCTGGAACCAGCCAATTATGGACTGAAACCCTTATGAACTGTAAGCTAAATAAACTTTCCCTCCTTTCACATTGGGTGTCAAGTATTTTGTCTTAGCAACAAGAAAAGTAACTAAGATACAGTCCAAGACCATTAACAACCAAGGTACATGAGGCAAATTCAGAAAGCCCTGAATGCAGTGCAGGACAACAGGAACCAGTTCAAATGGTGGGCATTCAGACTGTGGGTAGTGGGGGTGGGGGAACCACCAGCTGTGAAAAACCAACCATGCTCAAGACTGATTTTTAACCCCAAGGCCAGTAGTTTGTAACCCCTGAAAACGCCCTCGATTTTTAATGACTACCCTCTTTTCTGACTCAAAGTATTCCAAACTGTTATTAGTGCCTGGTACTAAGTACTAAATCAATGAAAAGAGAAACAAAGAATACTTTGTTGTGCATGTAGTGCAAGCCTCCGTGTTGCTGTTCTTCAAAGGTATGGTGTATTTCAAAGGTAGAGTATACAACACCCCCATAAGAACCATGCAGAAAGAGTCCCAGAGACTTCAATATTTAATAAGCTTCCCTGATGACACTTTCCCCTATAATAAATCTACTTGGTAATATTCTGCAGTGGTATTCACATTTTTCTGTCATTTCAAAATCTCCTGCTTTATCTTTTCGAACATTTAGTCTGTAACACCTTCCTTCTAGTGTATTTTAATGTACGGAATCACTAGCTTAAAATCTTCATAAAGACAATGTAAATTTTATTTGTAAGTATTAAGTGCATGATACACAAAATCTCTATAAAAATATAAACATCTTTAAATAAAGACTGCCATAGAAGTTTAGGATTTTACAGAAATAGTTCTGCAGATAAATTTTAATCTGCATAAAAGTTGAAGAAATAGCACAAAAGTTTTTAATATTTTATCAGATTATAGCACCATGTATTTTGCTATTTTATTCCTTTTTATTTCTATTGCTACTGAATCAGACTTTCTTTTCCTATAGCCTATATTTAATACTTCAAGATTATTCAAAGAAAGCATTAAAAAAAAAGGGAGAGGAATCTCTCCAAGTAGCTGCTGACATCCATATTATAGTCAGTTTTCCTACAACTATTTTTTGGAAACTAAGGACTTCAAGCTTCAGACCCCAAGAAAGGGCGGCATCATAGTGGTGGCAATTGGGTCCACGTGTCCAGCCCACACCTCATGCCCTCAGGCTGTAACATCTGAAGTACAGAGGCTCAGCGGTGCCTACAGTGTGGGCTCTAGTACTGGTGAGGAATACTGGGGACCCAGGACTCGCTCAGCTCCCTCCCACCTGAGCCTAGGTGTTGCCGTAGGACCACTCTAAGGGACCCCAAACCAAAGCACACGTGCCCTTCCTCTCCCTCCCTTGCTCTTAAGCCTCAGAGTTTGGCAGGTCTGAGTACGCACTGTTCTTTTTCTATCATCCTGGCACCATTTCTCTGTTCATGACTTTCAATGTACGTAGCCATTTTTCTTTCACATCAGGTGCATACTTGGCTATTCTCTGCTTGCCATACAGAAGATTTTGGAAGCTACCTGGGGGATGCACCATGTGAAACACTGTTTGGAATCTACCTGGGGATCCACCACGTGTGACACTGCCTCGCTCCAAAAGCAGGACAAAGGTGAAAAATTCCCTGCCCCTTCATTCAGCAGCCTTGACTTTCTTTTTCATTCATGTAGATAAAGCACTGAACTTACTCAGCTGGAAGGTAGGAACTGTCTTTTTTAACCTTTGCTTTGGAGAAGACAATGGATGTAACTTTAGTTTTGTTTATTATTACGGGTAAAGAAGCTTTAATTCCACTTACTGTGCTTTCCAGAACCATCCTCTTCCTTTGTAACCCTTTATTTCCCTTCACCATTTCTGCTCCTTGTACCACCTTCTCTTTCAATATCCTCAAAAGCACAAGAGGTTGCTCAAACACTGACACTGGGTGGTAACGGCAGGCACCCGTCTTTATCTAGTATAGGTCTTAATTTTTTCTTTAGTACATTTCGCTTCATTATTCTAAGAAATCAATTTTAATACTTTTGAATATGACTCTCAAATATACACCTGAGAGTCTGTTTCTTATTCAGGAATGATGAGGCCAACAGACGAGATGACTGTCATCCAAAGGATGCTGTGACTTGGGACGCACAGTCCACAGAAGGAGGCCACATACTACACATGCCATGCCATGCTGGCCCACAGAGGGAAACACCAGGGCTAGTCCTGGTGGAGGATGGGGAAGCACAGGTTGGGCCTTTAATGTGGTTTTCTCAGAAAGAAATAGGCAGGGCAGGGTGGGGAACCCAGGACCGGCTGTCTGAAACGTTTCAGCACACTCTGGTGTTTGAGAGTTGTCTTCACTTGCTCTCGCCTGCCCTCAGTGACAGCAATGGCTCAACAGAGAACCAGAGGTGAAGGCTGTGGTTGGTCCGGATATGAAAGACCACCCACAGGGGACTCCTGTGCTAACTCCAGCCACTGGCTGACCCTGAGAGGCCCGGTGTCTCCACCCTCAGCAAAGAAACCGACTGCCAGATCAGTCAGAATTCAGAAAGTAAGAAAGTATCATTAATACAAACTAGCATTTTAAAAGATGGACTAACCTAGCAAAGTAACGGTGCAGAGAATCCTAAGTGCTGCATTAGCCTAATACATGAACCTTCCCTTCAGGAGTACTACAACAAACAGAAAAATAAGAAATTTAAGAGTTAATTTTCTTTTTTGTTTTTTTCATGACTAACTTTTACGGGGTCTGATTTGTTTTGGTTCGGCAGTCTTGCTATATGATTAAGGCTAGCACTGAACTCGCCATGAAACCCAGGCTGGCCTCACACTCGTGGTGATCCTCCTGCCTTAGCCTCCTGAATGCTGGGATTACAGGCAGGCAACACCACACCTGGCTTCATGGCTTTCTTTTAAATGAGAAGCTAATGAGCACAGAAAACCCTGAAGTTATCTTTTACAAGCCATTTCATAACTGATAAAGGAGGACACTGTGTGTAAAATAAGACAGTTCATTAATCAAAATATATCGATTCTAACAAACAGTACAACAGTTTAAAGTGCTCGTCTTACAAGTAATGTCCAGTAATACTTTTATATGTAAAATTAAAACTCAAAAGTGGTACTTATAGAGTTTGAATTCAGACTCATTCATTTAAAACAACTGGAAAATCAAATAAAATATGCAACGCGACTGGTTTAAGCCATCAGACTGCCAGGCACAGTAGTGCACACGTGCAATCCCAGCACCTGGAGGCGAAGAAGGCAGGAGGCTCGGAGTTCAAGGTCATGCTGAGCTATGTAGTGAACTCAAGACCATAAAATACTACATACGAGACCCTGACTGAAAACAAAACAAAAAGACATCAGACAGTAGCACCAGAGGGATACCGATAAGGGAAATCCAATAATTCCTCCATAGCCTCCTGGAAGTGATCGCTACACAATGTGGCAAAGAGGATCCCAAACAATCCAGTGTTCTCCCTGGGTCAGGGAGACAAAGATTCAGAGCTCAGGGAGGAGGAAAGACCAGAATGTGCAGGACAGAAGGTCAGATGGGGGCAGCTGCATGGGGAGAGGTGCAGGGAGTGCACCTGAGCCTTCGGCTGAGGAACGACCTACAGTGAGTGACGGGGTTCCACAAGGGAACAAGGGGAATCACAGTCTGAACAATCCCAGCCATCAGGCAGGTCCGTGTTCTTTCCAGGCAGAAAGGATGGCAGGATTTTCAAGAAGGCATCTCCAGAGTTGAGAAATTAACAATAACCACAGCATAGGAACTGCTCTAAATCCACCCTCACGAAATTGCACAGCAAGCCTAGAAATTACCTAACTGACTTCAAATAAATTACCTGCATGAGGGAACACAGTCCATCACTACTTAAAGAAACCCAAAACGTCCAACCATAAAAAACATAAGACTCATAATGTCTGGCAAACTACTCAACACTATTAGACAAACAAAAATGAGAAAAATATGACATGTAAGAAAATCCAATAAAATTAGACCCCAAAAAAGGACAAAAAGAATACTGGAATTTGCAGACAGGATGTGTTAGGATTTTTTTTTTTAAAGTTATACTAATTATGCTTTGCTAGCTCAGGAATTTAGAAAAAAACATGAAGAAAGTATTATATAAAAAAGACCCAAGTGGAACGTCTAGTGATTAAAAATATCTAAAATGAAAAGTACAACAAATGGAAATAAAGACCTGACCAAGAAGAAAACATATGTGATCCTGGAAAATACAACAATAGAAATGATCAAAAATGAAAGAAAAAATTAAAAAGACCAGGGGACAAAATGAACAATCTCACTGATGTATATGTAACAATATGAAGTTATCTAGCATATTAAAAACTTGAGACCTAGAAGAAAAAGAAGATAGGGACATGAAAACATCTGAAAAAATCATGTCGGAAAAATCTTCCAGACTATACCACCACTAATCTGAGGACTTCAACAAACACCAAGGAAAAGAAACATAAAGAAAATCATAAAATGTAGCTTACAGTCAAACTGCTAAAAATCAGTAATAATGTGAAGATTCTTCAATGCAGCCAGACCAAAAAGAAAGACATACTACATATAGAGAGCCAACTACTTACTGCTTAGAAGTATCTTAAATATTAATGTGGCTTGAAAGTGAAAGGATATTACGCTTGTCAAATGATACAAAATGCTAGTCAAATGAAAACTAGTATAGATAGGTAAGAGATCATAATGTCAATATTAAATTGTAGATCACCTCATGATAAAAAGGTCAATTTATCAAAAAGTTATAAGAATTGTAAATGTTTTTGTACCCAAAACAAAGCTTTAAAATATAAGAGAAACAACAGAACTGCAAAGAAGTTAATCCTCCAATTAAACTCAAGTAATTCAATAACCCTTTCTTATCAGTTAACAGAGCAAGTAGACAGAAAAGCATTGAAGATTCTGAGAATTTGAACACTATCAATCACTTTACCTAATTGACATTTTTAGAGCACTTCTTTCCAAGAACAAAGAAATAAATATTTTCTCAAGAGCACAAGAAACATTAATCAAGACAGAACATCGAGGGCAAAAAATCAGTTTCAGTAAGTTTTAAAAGATTCAGAAAAAAATATGCTCTGATTACAATGAAATTGGACATCAATAATACAATGGCAACTAGAAAAATCTCCAAATATCTGCAACCAGAAACACACTCTTATAAATAACATGTAAGACATCGCCTGCCTGGCAAGCTCGAGGTCCTGAGTTTGGTCCTTGTTACCAAATAAATAAATAACATGTAACAAGTTGATATTAGGAACTGAGTAATAATGAAAACACACCATATTAAACGTGAGATGTTAGGCACGTAGAGGAAAATTAACAGTACCTGTATGGAAGAATGAAGGGGCAGGAAGGCAGGGAGGACAGGAGGAGGGGAGGGAGAATGAGTGAAGCCAATGTCCTGTTTCTACCTTAAAAAAGTTGAAAGCAAATTAAACCCAAAATACACAGAAGGAAATTTAAAAGAACAGAGCAGAAGTCAGTAGTGTGCCACTTAAACTAACAAAGATAAAAATACATTATCATCTTAATAGAGGAAGAAACATCTAGGATTCCAGATCCACTCTTCCATAAAAAAACTTTCAGCAAACTAGAAAGGGTCATCCACAATCTAACAAAGATTACTACAGAAAACTGCAGTTCACATCACACAGAAAAGAACTGCCTTCATCCTAAGATCCAGGACAAAATGAAGATATCCTCTTAACACTTCTACTGGCAGTTCCAGCCAGCACAACAGAAGATACAGGAGGTATCCAGGCAGGAAAGGAAGAAGTCTTACTCACAGATTGACAAGACCATCTGTATGGAAAACTCTAATGCAATGTGAGAAACACCTACTAAAACCAACAAACACACTCACAAAATCTAAGATCGATTATTCAAAAATCAATCCTATTTCTATCAACTGGCATCAAACAACTGAATATTAAGTGTTATAAAATGCCACTTACAATTGCATAAAACTGCAAAATACCAAGCAATAAATAGATATGTACAAAACATGGCTGAGAGAAATTTATAAATACCATCATAAATGGAGACATTGCTTTCATAGGCTAAACTAACAACTGTTAAAACATCAGCTCTTCCTATCCTGACAGACCACATCACAGTTCCAAAGAGCTGGTCTGTGTGAAGTGACAAGCTTGTCATAAATTTATGTGAAAGGACGCTGGAGACCCCAAAACAATTTGAAAAAGAACAAAGTTGAGGCCTAACATCTGGCGTTAAGACTCCTTCTGAGCTATACTAGGCAAGCCTTTACTACTGTTCTCAAAATAACCACATCTGTCAAGTACAGAGGCTGAAAAAGACCCAGATGTAACTAAAACAGTTTATTACAAATACTTTGTATTTACAAATACAAAGGCAATTCAGAGGAAACAGTCTTCAAAATTTGGTGCTGGAACCAGGGATATCCATATGCATAAAATAAAAACTCTGATCCAAATCTCACACCAATTATAAAAATTCACAAAGGGATTTTCTCCTGTGCTTTCTTTTAAAAGTATTGTAGGTCTTATATTAGATATAGAAGGAAGCACAAGAGAAAATCTTTGTCAACTTAGATTGGGCAAAGATTTCTCAGGTTAGATACCAACTGCACAATACACAAAAGAAAAAATTATTAAATTGAATTTCATCAAAATTATTCAAAAAGTCACTGTAAGAAGAATAAAAATACAAGTCACAGAAAAGGAAAGACATTTACAACGCACGTATCCATACTTGTATCCAGAAAATATTAAGAGCTCTCAAAACTCAGTAAGAAAACAAGTAATCCAAGGAAATCAGTAGGCAAGCGATCTGCACACTTCACCAAAGAAGTTACACAGATGGCAGATAACTGCACATAAAAACCTATCAATAACTTTAGTAATTACAGAAATGCGAAAAAAAAAAAGAAACACCACACTTCACACCTATTAAAATGACGATATGAGCACTTGTCATGCAGGCATCAGGCCCTGGGTTCAACACCCTACACCATGTCAAAATTTAAACAGACAAAACACCTTTAGAGCACTGACCACAGCAAGCGCAGGCAACAACGTGGAGCAGGAGTGTCAAATGCCGAGGTCCACTCTGGAAAACAGACATTCCTTAAAAGTTAAACATGTCTGTACCATACATGCTAGCCATTTTACTCCTATGTACTTGCTCAAAGAGGGGGAAAAAAATCCACACAATGACTACATGTGAATGCTCATAGCAGCTTTATTTAAACAGCCAAAAACTGGAAACGACCTAAGCCATCACCAAATGCACAGATAAGATCCAGCTCACCACTCTGGTAAGTGGCTGTGGCCTCCCAAGGCGCCGCCGCCCCAGAGCACAGCTGAGGAAGTAACAGACACGCAAGCACACGCGTGCCGACATCCACAGGGAAAGTCACAGGTCAGGCAGCTCCACGCACAGAAGGCTGAGTGGTTTCGGGAGGCAGGGAGAGGGAAGGGCAGCCACCCAGTACATGCGCGTCTCTTTTGGAGACAATGGGAACATTCTGGAATTGGATAATGGCGATGCTCACGCCACTCTGAACACACAGGGGCCTGCACCATCCCAGCTCGGGACACACACCAACTACTGAATTTTATAATTTACAGTTACACTTCACAATTCTGTGGTCTGCTTTCTTTTAAAAACCACTGTAATTCCAACTACTGGAGGCAGAGGCAGGAGGCCCACGGGTTCAAGGCCAGCCTAGTCAACTCAGTGACACTTTGTTTAACAATAAAAATAAAAAAGGAGGTGGAAATGCTGGGTGACACAATGTAGCTCAATGACAGGGCACCCACCTAGAATGTGTGAGGCCTTGGGTTCCAGCTCTACTACCAAAAAAATATAAAACAGAACAAATCAAAACAAAGTATAACAGGGCCAGGGATTTAGCTCAGCAGCACAAGTGCTTGCCTGGCAATCTCGAGGTCGTAAGTTTGGTCCTTGGCACAGAAAACAACAACAAACAAAACAAAAACTGTCGGAGCTAGGCATGGTGGTACACACCTGTGTTCCCAGCACTAGGGAAGCTGAGGCAGGAGGATCAGCCTGGGCTATATAATGAGTTCAAGACCAGCCTGAACTACATAGCAAGACCCTTTCTCAAAAATAAAAATAAAAAGCCTCACTATATCTTTTTAAATGATGAATTTCATGTTATGTAAATTATATCTCAATTTTGAAAAAGATATGAAACTGCAGAAAGCCAGAAATAAAAATACCAAGGATGTTGTTCAAATGGACTACTTCAGAGGGAATTAATCCCTACAGGCTAAATGAACCACTAATTTCAAAAGGTGAATTACATTCTTTTTTCTTCAGAGACATCAAAAACTTAAGATTTCCTGTTTTCCATTCTTACACAAATGATACTAAATGTACCAATATGCCACTAAGTGTCTATGTACCATACAGTTTCCTCCCTCTTGGACTCCAAAGTCTATCTGGAACAACCTAATGCAATATCAAGGGAAAAAAGTCATTTAAGTCAGGCAATTAGACAGGCAGTGACATTTGCTGTATTTAATGTATTTCCCAGACACCATCTGAAATGGTTTCCATTTCCCAATCAACAATCCTGCGCCCTTCTAATAGGTCTGACCAGTGATGTCGCTGGCATCTGATTACACTTCCTCCCAGATTAATCTTCAGTGAGCCAAACAAAAGGAACGGCAATGCTGCCTGCCAGGGCGGAGGCCTCTCAGAGAGAACGCAGGGCACACCAAGCTGGCCGCACTGAGGGGTGGTCTCTCAGTGGGCTCCTGAGAGCCCCTCCTTCGGGCCAGCTGAGCCCACAGGTGCAGGGCCTGGGCAGGGGACTGCCACCAGCAGGCCTACACCCACCCGAGCAGGCCACGCTTCTCCCCAAGAACTCGTGATCACGGAGCTCCAGGGCTTACTCTAAATGAAAGTATTTTCTAAGCAGCAAGGAAGAACTGCGTTTTCTCCAGCAAAAATTAAAAGCTCACTAGAGGATGCCCTACTCTGCACTCACCCGGGTCTGCTATTTATTTCTAAAGGCCAAGGGGCACAGAACCCCTTCAGACTGCGACCAAGCAGCCCGTTTCGTTCCTTTTGCCCTGCAAACTCAAGAGCCCTGCAATGCTCCTCTTGGCTTTGCCACCTGCAGGTGGGGAAAACAACTGTGGTTCTTGGAATGATTTCACACTCCTGTGACTTCCTATAATACCCTAACACAACCGAATTACCATCCAGGGCCCTAAAGCAGCAATTTAAGAATTTCTGCTGGACTCAAAGTTTATGCAACAATCGAAGTTTCCAATTTAAATTCAGGAATTAGCTTGTTTACTGCCCAAGATCTTGCCTCCCTATACAATTAGACTGATGCGCCCAGCAATTTGCCATTTCCTAATGCTGAAGAATAAAATTAAGGCCAACCTCAAAGAGAAAAGGTAATAAAATACAGACATTCCTGAGACAATAAATAAGCCATACAGCCAGTTCATCATTTAGTACAGATGAAAATAGTGAAAAGATTATATGTAAGTTACACCAATATGCTATATATAGTATTTCATATTCACTGAGTATTTCAGTATATACTGAGTTTACTGAGCTTTACTAATATACTAGGTTTTCAACATGACATAACAGAATGGTTTCCAGTAGTGTGGCCAGTCCTGAAAACAACCCCCACCCTTTCTAGGCCAAATCAACAGTCTGATGCTATGAATTGTCCAGGAACTCTGAGTCAGTTCTTTAAAGAGGAGGCATGTCCCATTCCTTTCTGTAGCAGACATGTACTGAGCAAACTACACAGCATTTTCTCAGTCTTCAGCACATATTCCATAAATAAGGAGAAACATATTTTCTTCTCCATCTCACAGATAACTTCTTCCTGGGCAACTTCATGAGCTCAAGGTTTGAACTTTGTTATAAAAAAATCCCACCTGTCTATTCCACCCTAGGCTGTCACATACTGCCAGCCAGCTCTGCCCTGGAGGCGAGTTTTCTTCCCCAGTTTGACTCACTGTTAGCAAAAGGCCAGTAAGAGAAGCCATGAGAGCCTGTCCAGGCAAGTACAGTAGGGCCAGTCACAATTAATCAATGGGGTAAAGAAAATGCAGTATATTCTGTCATAGAGAAACCCAAGTCACAGGAAAACAGATGTACCTTGAGACCATAATGCTAAGTGGAATAAATCAGATAAACAAGATTCAGTATCACACGATTTCTCTTTTACGAGAAACCCAAAGTATCAATTAAGTTAAAGGATCCAAAGAAAAGATAACAGGAAACGGGGGACAGACCTTTCTCAGATGGGAAGGGCCAAGAGAGGGAGGGGGCGGGTGGCAGGGGGGGGAAGGGCAGGAGAAAAGGGTGAGTGACCCACGCAAGGACCATCAACCCCATACACGACAAACACGCACTAACCAGAAAGAGGAAAGACAAACTCAGAGCGACGGCAGGTCTCATTTTACTGCAAAACACTAGAGACGCGGCTTCCAGAACACACAGCGCCGGCTGAGCACAGGGGTGCCGCTTTGTTTTGGGAGCCCCGCTTTCAGATGAACCCAAACCTCAAGATGAATGCAGTCCTCACAGCCCCACTCCCACTGCCCGAGGACAGCAAAACACGTGATCAACAATTCAGGTTTAAATTTTGGACCTAGCGGCTTTGCCCTATTTCTTCAACAAGCAAGCTTTTCACAGCTATCTATCTAAATCTAGAGCATGCAAGTTTATTAAAATGAATGGGCTGGCATAAAACTTTACAAAAAGACCTGAATTTTCAGATTTCAGTGATTTCATCTTTGTTAGAAAGAACTTTCTACAAGGATGTACAAGATCTTAATCGGTCTTCATCTCCTGCCTCAGCCTCCCAAAGCGCTAGGATCACAGGGTGCACCACAGTGACCAGCCACAAGTGCCCGCTGAGTACGGAAAAGGGGGCACAGTTTTATGTCTTAATTTTTAATTTAATTAAATTTTAATTAAACGTAGCTATGACATATGGCTAGTGGCTGCCACATGTTCAAGTTAGCCAGACAGCTTCCGAAATAGGAGAAGTACTACAGAAGCACGCCGAGATCAAATTCCAGCTGGACCACTATTACCTACTGACCTACAGAACTCGAATAAGCTGTATAAACTCTCTCCCATCCCCCAAGTGTAAAATAGCTCCTTACTGGGAAACGTTATGAACCGAATACTGTAAAGTAAGCAGAGCCTCTTCGCAGCCATATTAGTTCCCCTGCTTCCAACCACACCTAGAAGATAAAATGACACCTTCCTGACCTCAACCAGAGCCTGGGAGGGTAAACAGCAAATTATAAATGGTGATTTGTTTCTAGAAAGGGGTCTAGAAAACTTCCATCTTCACTCGGGAGGCTGAGGCAGGAGGAGCAAGGCCAAAGTCAGCTCAAGACCAGCCTGAAAGACGTAGTGAGACCCTGTCTCAAAAAACAAAAGTTACAAAAAAAAAAGAAAGAAATCTCCACCTCCATTTTATACAGTTTTGTACTCCTTGAACTTTCTTTCATAGATAACAATTTTTATTTTAAAAAAATAATTTTAAGTGTTGCTCTAAAGATTTTGCAAGAGGCCAGGGATATAGCTCAGCAGCACAAGTGTCTGCCTGGCAAATGCAAGGTCATGAGTTCGACCCCCAGTACCAAAAAATTAAAATAAAAGTTTAGCTATTCCTTTTGGAATTCCCAAGGCAGGCATAGGACCAAAACAGGGTGACACATTTGCCCTCAGCCATTCAGTGGACCAAAGGGACAAGACTGAGGATGGTGCCTCGGGGATGAGCCTGAGATAATCCCTCTGAGTGCCAAGCTACCTGAGCACAAGACAGTCAGATGACGGGGGAACCAGCCCTTCTGTGGGCACAAGTTAAATGATCGCCAGGTTATTTTCATTATGAAATAATGACAGTGATCATTCAAGGTAAATGATAACCTCATACCCTGCAAATTAAATACTGTGTGGAGGCAATCTGACAAAATGTGTACCTAAAAATATTCATTACTTTTGAACCCGTAATTACACTTTTAGGACTTTGCCACAAGAGGGAGAAAAAACAGACAAACAAAAATGTCCACATAGAAATGATCACTCAACGTTTTCCACAGGAAAGCAACAGTTGGGAACAACTGAAATATCATTCATTGATAGAGAACTGGTTAAATAATCACATAATAATGAAATACTACTTACCCCCACGAAAATGAGGTATATTACTGATATAGAAAGATGCTTGAAATGTTATAAAATAACATGTAGGATAGGATATTTGTTAAAAATGTCTAGCTTATATATATGTGAGTTTATGTATATGAAAAATGTTAAGAACATAAAATGTTTGTGAGTACTTTTCATTTGAGAATAAGAAATCATGTAATTTGTCTCCTTACTGATCCTCTGTTATACTCTAAATCTGTTTCCTAT
This sequence comes from Hydrochoerus hydrochaeris, assembly GCA_004027455.1. Lineage (NCBI taxonomy): Eukaryota > Metazoa > Chordata > Mammalia > Rodentia > Hydrochaeridae > Hydrochoerus > Hydrochoerus hydrochaeris. The sequence continues at coordinate 415,422 of PVLA01000838.1, read as the reverse complement.
GTTTCTTGTAGAGCAATAAACAGTAAGAAGGAGATAACTAAAAAACTAGCTGTGATGTCAGTTTTATCGGTAAGTTCTGCTAAAATATCAAAGACCAGGTAATTCCTACAAGATTTATACTTTTATAGTACAGAAAAAAATACAACATTTCAAAATTTATTTTATCAAACTAGTAGAAAAAATATCAAAAAATCTAATTCATGAATATACATCAAAATCACAGAATACAGTGAAATAATTTAGTAATATATTATTGAAATAAGGATTAGTTGAGTAATTCAAGAATATCAAACGTCCATAGAAAAGTGCTGCTGCCTTAGTCAGAGTTGAAAAACAATATACACATATTGACACTATTCCTGATTTTAATATAAAATAACTCTAGTAAGTCAGGAATAAAAGTAATATATTTCATGTGATTTTAAAAACAAAAGGAAGAAAAAAAAACTTTCTCAAACTTTCCCCCATCCCCATCCATGTGTACAGCTTTGGAGCTAATGAAGTCTACAGAATCCTACAGTTATAAGCTTCCATTCCAGGTAAAACACTAATGGTACACCCCTAAAAATCCAGATTAAGGGGCTGGGGAATCAGCTCAGCAGGCGTAAGCGCCTGCCTGGCAAGCGCAAGGTCGTGAGTTCAATCCCCAGTACCAAAAAAAAAAAAAATCCAAATTAAGGATATCTACTATAGCAGTTATCATTGAACATTTTACTAAAGTTGCAGTCAAGATAATAAGAATCAAATGGAAAACACAAATACTAGAAAAAACAGAATACTATTACTATTTGGGAATAATTATTTTTCCTTAAATATGACAAAAGAAACTGAAAAAGTTAAGAAAGCTAAGAACTATTCTACAAATATGTGCCAAGTGTGTACCACAGTAAATCCTAATGAAAACAGACCTAAAATGCACCTGGTACTCTAATACAGAATAAAGTAATGTTCTATTCTTTTTCCTCCACACTCATGAACACAACAAATGTAGGCAACGGAGTAGGTGGGCTTCATAAGCACACTTAAAAATGTACAAACACCAACAGATTTTCTATAATCGGCAAACACCAGCTACAAGATGTAATTTAAGAACAGTCTATTCACTATAGCAATCAAAAACAAAACCTAAACTATCTAGAAATAAATTTAACAGGAAATGTGTAGGACCTGTATAAATAAAAGTACAAAAATACACTTACTGAAGTAAAAGAGAAGGCGTTTTAAAAAATGAGAAAAGAGAAAAAAAAAAAAAAAAGCAAGGCATACCACACATTCCTGGATTGTAATAGTGAGAAATTTCCCCCAAAATCAATCTATATATTTAGCACAATCACATTCAAAATACCAATGGGCTTTGAAAAAAGAAACTGATAAAATGGTTCTAAATTTTATGTGGAGAGTAAACGTGAGAATGGCCAAGAATTTTAAAGAAAAAACATGAAATGTGCTGCTTCTCAAGAGTCGTGCTTGTCGCCCACCGGATTTCAAGACACAAGTGGGCACAGACCTGGCTCTGCCTGCATGGCACCTCCTTCATGTCCTGCGCGGCCCTGAGGCCGAGGGAGCGCCCATCTAGCCACACACTTGGTGCCAGAGGCCCCTCCACCCCTGAAGAGGTCTCCCGTGGCCAGCGCCCAGCGCCCAAAGCAGAATCATCAGGAAGGGTTCCAAACCACACTGAGACTCAAGCCCATGCTGGGAGAAGGACGCAGTGAGTGCACTTTCTGGGCTCCATGCTCAATATTAAAGATTCCCAACAAACAAAAACTTGAATAGCTGGCAAAAGGCCTCACTGGGCTATAATAACATGGTAAAATGTAGTTTTCTCATTATGATAAATATTAATATTTGGATTCCCATGAAAATCTAGAATGTACTAGTTATATTTATAACCTTCCTTAATTTTTAACAACATTTTAGACTCAACTCGTCTGCTCAACCATCACATACCCAGTACTTCCAGCTGGATAAAAATTCGGCATGCACCAAGAATGAGAAGTTACCAACTGTACTGGTCCTCTTTGCCAATACTGGGACAGAATACCTTCACCCACACTTACAGGTGGAGAGGCTCATTCTGGATCACAGTCTGAGACTTTGGTCCATGGAATCTGACTGCCAGGCAAGAACATCACGGCAGAAGAGTGTGGGAGAGCAAAGCTGCTCCCGGACGGTGGCCTGGAAACTGAGCTCCCGAGGAAGCACCAGCGAGAGACAAACTGCCACGTCCCCAACCACCTACCTCTCACGTTCTCCAATGGCCCCGAAGTCCTAACAATAGTTCAGCTAGGAACAGTGGTGAGTTAATCTACTGGGGACTGCCCATTGATGACCACAGCCCTCCTGTGATCCCACCACCTCTAGGAATTCTTAATCTAGACAGCTTAACTGAGAGACCCAGACAAGCTTTGGGACAGAAGCATTTCTTGCCATCCATGTATCACAGATCATGTGACCTGCAGCTAGTTAAGCCTCAGCTTTCAATTTCCAGGTCCAAAACAAGGACCCTCCAAACACCACCCTCTGCATCTATCTCCACAGGCACAGGGGCCAATGAGGTCCACGTGTCCTAAATTAAGACCACCTAGCCGTGGGTACACAGTCAGTAGTATTCTGTTCTCAAACAGCAAGCCAACTGGCCCAAGCCTGACAAGACAACCGTCTTTAACATTTCACACGCATTGTTCTAAAGGAGGTGGGTGATAAAAAACCAACATGCTATGCTTACTATGTGCCAAACACTATTCCTCGGGCTTTAAAGATTTTTATTCATGTAATATTTACAGCAATTTTCATAACAGTGACAATAGTATCATCACACCCAACTGGTAAGATGACAAAAGCAAGACACAGAGAGGCTCCCTAGCTTCTTCAAAGGACAGAAGGGCTACTAAGGGTGGAGCTCAGAAGCTCTGTCTCAAGGTCTACACTTTTCAGCTGGGGTGCCTAACACGTCTGTTTACACAGTTCTCCCTCTGTACACCCTGGGCCTGACCAGAGAACTCTAGGGTGCCCAACCAAAACTCATGGTAAAGTTTAATCAATAAAGATTGCAAAGCACAGATAATTGTTCTACTCTCTATGATTCATACAAAAATACTCAGGGAACTCTTCACTGTACGTTGTTGCATATCTGAATATTCTTATACAGTGGCTGGAATCATTAAACCATAAACATCTAGGTCTCGTGGTGGCGCACGCCTGTAATCCTAGCTAGCACTCAAAAGGTGAGCTAGGAGAATCACCACCAGTTCAAGGCCAGCCTAAATGCATAGTGGATTTGAGGCCAGCTTCAACCACAGAAAGAGACAAAAAACAAAACAGTCTAGCCCATGATAGTAAAAACAGACCTTCACGTGTGAAGTCTTAGTTTAGTAACATCCCACTGTTAACCTCAATCCCAATCACCGCAGCCTTGCTCAGGTGCCCCTAGTGTTTCCTGACATATTTATTCAGTTAACCAAAATTTAAGTTCCCTGCAGGGGCTATTGCTACAAAATACAATGTACGTGGGTAACTCAATGTGCTTTTGGCAATCAAATATTAAGTGGAACAAAATTTTGGATTGTATTAAATGAAGAAAAACATTTAAGTGATATAAATAAATCTTGAATAGTAACACTTAAATCATTTTGACAGTTAAATTCCCACCGCTAGAAGTTTCTCTAATTCGCACAGAAAAAAAAGAATGGAATGCTTACAGGGTACCAAGATCCAACAAGTGCTTTATTCAAACTCAGTTAAGCCTTGTAACCACCTTCTGAGGAGTCACTAATCATTCCCATTTTATACATGAGGAAACTGAGGCTGAGAAAAGTAAAACCACAGACTCACAGTTCCACTCTTTATGGGTGATGGTGCTAGATTCAAACCGTGGCCCCCTGCTTTTAACCACCTGTCTCCCTACTTACCTCACTCCCACCTCTGCCCCCCACCAAGTCAAAGTTAGACTGCCAAGAAGCTTTCCCTGCAGCTCAGCACTTCCCACCACCTCATTTACTAGACTTACATGGTTTTCATTATCAGCCTTTTAATGGAGGCAACAAAGAGAACAATTCTGTCAAACTTGCAGCGTGGTGCTCTTGCTCCTCACGATTCAATGTGTTCTGAAGGTACTTCTGAGGAGGCTTTCTGATCGTGACACCAGGAAGAGCTACAGCGCTGGGAAACAGATTGTTTCAAGGACACTCCACATTGTATGATGGGTACAGCGTCTGCATTATGCTGCTGCTGCAAGGCTCAAAGCCCCATTTGAGGTGGGCTGAAATGTTATCATTCCAATGAAATGTACACATATATCATTTCATTCTGGTTCTATCTATTCTCTAAAGATGTTTGGCTTTTCTTCTCCTACTTCTCACTCACATTAGCTTAGCCATGCTGAAAGCATCTTAAGTCCTTTGGAGACAACTTGACACATAAAACACCCAGCAGAAGCCCAGTGCACTTTAAGTGAGCAAGGCAGAACAACCAAGAGCCAGGGCTAGAAGTTCTAACCAGACATTCAAGCTTGGTTTTACCAAACAGAACCATGGTAATAAATGGAAAATAAGTCACTAACAGGCTTATTTCTAAATTGTGCAGAGTAATTCAAACATTTTTTGATCTGCAGTACTTAAAATCCTAAAGATTTCACATAAAAGTCAGATGTATTCTTCTAGAAAACCTGGAAGCACCAGTGGCCCTAACAACCTGCTCTACACACCACACACGGCAACACAGCTTCAATGAGCCTTGACAAATGAGCCTTGTACAGCTGGACCAAGGCCCCACTCAGTGCCACTCAGCCAGAATCGCCCACCTAAAACCCAGAGACATGGAACTTGACAAGATTTGGACTAAATCAATTTCTGATAGAGAAACCTGCAGTGGTGGTTAGGCAGGATGTTTCAGTTGCTGGGGGAATCTCAGGGTACCTCCTTTTTATCTTCTTTCATTTCAAAAGATGAGATTATTTTAAAATTAGGTCACAGAGAGACCAAAAAAAGACATACTGGATAAAAGCATCCCTTTATAAAACTCCTAAGCTATGGTGCTTTCCTGAGCTGCTGACACCACCTCCAAGCTGGCTCCTTCCCCGCCAACCGCTCTGCGGCACACACAGTCCTCTCCATGGCCATGCTGACCAGAGCTGAAGGCAAAGCCACTAGAGGAAGCTTCTCCAGAGGCTCATGCCCGCCAGCACGCTTCCTGGACTGCCACCTGGAGGCGCCAAGAACATGACTGTCTAAGCTTCCTAAGGCCAAAACAAACCGAGTCCCTTCTTGGAAAACAACTGCCACAGCCATTGTTCAACCTGCAAGCATTCAGTGTTCACTCAGAAATGTCAAAATTTCCACTTTCGGGAAGTTCTGAGGAGGAAGCCAGTGCCCTGAGGCTCCGCCACTCCTCAGACCTGAGAAAACAATGCTGTACGGGTGTCCACGCTCCACAGCGGCTTACAGCATCTCCCCGAGGAAGCAGGGTCCCAGGGAAACAGCTCCGCCCAGGGTGCTGGTCACTGGGGCAGAACCTGGCAGAAGCCCTTTCACTTTCCATGTTTGAAGGGGAGTTATGGGTGTTTCTGTTAAATTTCTTATAGCTGAAGATTTCTGCCACATTTTGACCTGGATCCAACCATGAAACAAACCGAGTATTTTTCATCGCTCCCACATCAACTTACCATGCCCAATTCTTTGGGAACTAGATCCCTCTACCACTAATGGCAAAAACAGTGCCTGGTGGCCTATTAACAGCTGCAATGTAATAGTACAGGTGAGAAAGTATTCCTGACACAGGTCTACGACTGCTGAAATACTTCTCTTAACTGTGTTAAAAGTAATGATGTGCAATGAAGTTTTCTCAAAGACAGCCATGGTAGTAAGTAGAAACAAGCTTCCCATTCCCGTTTCCTTTCATTATTAATGCTTCGTTGTTTTGTTGTGGGTATCAGCTTAACAGTATGTTTGCACTGCTTGTTGATCTGTCGACCTCTGACACTATTTATGGTTTTACTGCCTCCTCCATTTCTAACCCACTCACACTCTTTACCTTTGACTTGTCCTTAGACTTTTTGATTTTGCTATTTTGAGTTGAAATAGGTTAGCTGTTTCTTGTGTCAACATCACAGTATTTCTCACATACCACGTGAGAGAGGGAAACTAGCATTCCGACGTGGCCTTCGCTCCCCAAAACCTTCCACGCTGTGAGATTCTGAAACCCTGAGTGACTATCTTTCTGCAGTTGTAATTATGTCTTCCTTATCTTATGCCTTAACCAGTAAACTATTTAGCTACATCTGCAACATTACAGTTATATAAGTAAAAATATTACTTCCTAGGGAACCTGCAGCAATGCCCAACCCCTGGACAGGGAAACTCAAACCTCCATCAGTAAGCCTGGCTCCGCCCATGATGAAAGTTCTCTTTTTTCACATTCCTACTAGATGCTCAAGATTACATCAACTTTAGTTCACTTTTATTTTCTTGTTATAAAAAAAAACAACAACAACTATTTGCTATTTACCTGTTTTAGATGTGAGTTGAGTCCATATGCTTTTTGTTTGTCTTTAATCAAAACTACACGCATAAGACCTCAATACTATCTGGTGTTCTTTTCTGTCAGAGATGCAAAGTAATACAAAAGCCCAAGGGGATGGTTACTGAGGTAAACACTTCTTTCTGTTTTTCCCACTATGTGCAGGTATGCCTTATGACAGCTTCTTGGCTCCCTGATTTTTGTTAATGTTCATTTGCCTAATAGCCACACCCACATTCACACAAATAATTTTTAAAATACCAACCTTAAATTATGTACTTGACAATGTTAAGAAAAATAAAATAAGTTATTATCCCTAGCAGAAAGTAAGTTACTTGTCCCTGGTGATAAGTTAACGTGTAAAATAGGCATAGTCACTGGACAAGCAACCCTGTACAAGAGAAAGAGCACTGTGCTGGCTTACAACAATACTGAACGTAAACCCTTCACAGGCTGGCTTCCTAGAGGTGTGCACGGTCCTGGAAGGTACAGACACTCTGATCTCCTACAGGTGCACAGGGCCTGCTCTGCGGGGCTGCTGGGAAGGTGGATGAGAAGACGTGTCTGAAGCCATCAGCACGGTGCCTCACACGTCAGTCAGTGCTCAGAAACACAGGCCCGGCGCTCCTGGAAGCACACATCACCTCATCAGTCGTACCAAGTAAAGTCCACACATCGAGCTCCATTCATTCAGATCCTATACACCACTAAAACTCCAGTCATAAAACCAAAGGGAATGCAGGATAAAGACAAGAAACCTAACGTGAGACAACAGAGTGGTCAAGGATAGCATTTCCATAAAATTCTTTAATTAGACTCTGGGAGAATTTTTTAAGATTTTTTCTTTTATTACAATTCCCAACTAAATCTTACCATACTAAGATTACTTTGACAGGCAATGTGAAGCATATACCCTACCATGGGCACTTAAGCAAGACTCAGGGACACCACCTGACTATTACTTTTTTTTAAATCTGTAATCATAACTTATCCAAGTTTATGTTTTTAAAAAACAAAACCATTGTGTGAATCACTATAAACTAGATTACAAAATCATGACTTCAGAATTCTGAAAGATGAATACTCCCACATTTTGAAGCATATGTAACAATCAGGCAATGAAACAGTGTCATTAGAATTTCTTCTTTAAAACCACAGCAATATCTCAAGTCCCACCTCTCACAGGTACATGGAACTTACACTGCGGAATCAGAAGGGTATTATCTCATTTGCTTTCACCTGCTTAATTCATGCAGGATCTGTAATTTAAACTTGAAATGACTGTTTATCAAAAGGACACCACTAGACTTCTACCAACTTACAGCAACAGACATTTGAACGAGTGGTGTGGAGTTATGATCTAGATCATCATTGAAAAACAGGACATTTCCACATTCATTTAAATATATTACTAAATAATATTACTAAGTATGGCTTATATTGACTATTTCATTGGTCTCTGTTTTTCCATAAGGTTAGTATTAAACCTGCTTTGTATTTCTTGCTCATTGCCAATATTCTGCCATGTAAGAGTATTTCCTCCAATCAGTCAAGACAAGAAAAACAGCGGATGACGTTTTAAGCTGCTCTAATAGGGTGTAACTAAGAGACAGAGAGCATGCTCAGAATGCATGCGGGCAGAATGCATGAGAGCCCAACAACAAACAAATGAAGCATTCCCTTTTTAATTCTCAGACAAGAGAAGTGAGAAGGAAAATAAAATTACTTCTTTTGTTTATGAAGCTGATCTTTTCACATGCATAGGAAGCTGACCCCAACGAACACCTTCTGAGTCCCTCCTTTGTAGGAGGCTGTTTCACACACCAAGACAAAGTCCAGTCCAACTGCAGGGGGAGATGGCTCAGCCCCTGCAAGGGCCAGACAGAGGGAAGGAGGGGTAAATGCCGAGGCACAAAAATAACATTTATTATGAATCAAGTAAATTCACAGTGGGGTGCCCACTGCCAACAAGTATGTTCTGTTTTGTTTTCAACTATACATCAGTGGGCTGAGCTAACTTTAAAATACCCCTCCCTTTTTTCCTAATCTCATATTAAATCTTGTTCCAACTGCATCATTTCTCATCTCCCAATACTTAAAGAAAAGCTGTTAGGCGAATCACAAGGACTTAACCAGGTGTCCATCACTGCTCTAGAACGCTTTTCCCACAGCACAAAAACAGGGGTGCTGCTGGATTTCCATTTTGCAACTCAATTTTACCTTGTTTGTGACTCCTCGCCACTTCCATGTGGCTGGTCAACTGCCTAACCATTCCTCAGAGTGCCTACAAGTTACAGAATCAGGACTTTAAGTTAAAGAAATGACCGGGCGGCTTAGAGAAGAATATTACCCTCTGAGGACAGGATGTCTCTGATACTCACTTCACGTTCCTCCAGAGGATGGGTTACATCATAACCACCCCAGAACTATGAGTGGCCAACCTGCTGCAAATCCTAGTACACAGAGACCACACGGCCGCCCCTAAGTGTGCCCAACACCACTGCACTTCATACACTCTCACCACGTGAGCCAAGGCACTTACAGGGAGTCTTTCCTACAGACCGTTTTTAGCAAAGCAGTATCAGCATTCTCAGAAAGTTTTAGAAAAAAGAAATAATTCTGCAAGGAGTATGGGCTCAAATTCTACTTGTGATACAAACTTGTTTTTCAAAACATTAGATCAGTTAGACCACTAATGTTAGATTCATTCATTCATGAGAAAAGATCTTGCTATGTAGTCCAAGCTGGTCTCAAATTTGAAAATCCTCCTGCCTCAGCCACCAGAGTACTGAGATTATAGGTGTGGACCACATCTGGCAAAAAAATTATTTTAAGTGAATCTTCTCACCTAAAAAGTGAACAAATTAAAAACCAGATTAATCCTGGTACCCTCATTGTGGCCTACTTAAACCCTATAGGAATTTTCCACATACAGACTCTCTCTATACCTTCTTGTTAGAGTATCAGTATATCAGAAAAGGCATATCTGAGGACAAAAAGTCTCTGATACTCACTTCATGTTCCCCCACAGAGTGAGGAAGACCACAGTCATGAATTACAATTATAAAGACAAACATTAGTCGTCTCTGAAAAGCAATGTGAACTTACGGAAGAGTTTTTCTGGAGATACTCAGAGCCCTTTAATATTCTAAGTTACCAAAAATTCTGGCACTCATTGCATAATAATGAAAAATGTATTCTCATTAACAAATCCCTCTGTCTGTATCCAATTTTTGATTGTTTAACAAAAAGCCAAATCAATACAAGTGTTAACATAAATGTTATTTTAGCGGAAACACCATAAAGATACATAAATGCGTATCCAATTTATGTACCACTGTACCAATGCTTATACTTCTCAAATACTTAATAGTACCCAGTAAACTGCTGTAATGACAAAGGACCAAATGAATTATGCAGCACTGTCTACACAAAAGTAGGCATTTTGTTTCTGAGTGGCTAGCTCTGTGCAACAGTATGAACTCACACTAGGTAATACCATTCATGAATACTGAATAACATTTAACATTGGTTGAGTAGCAACAAGATACTTTCATAGAAATCAGCCACATCATTATTTGAAGGGGGTTGTGCAGATGTAGCTATGTGACTTATTCCCTCCCAAGTTCCTCTATGAACAGCCTCAGTGCCCAGGCAGTGCCGGCAGGTAAGACATTTCATCCTGCTGGGAGACCAGCACCCCTCGGAGACCATGCCCCGCCACCTCATCCTCCCCAGCACCTAAAAGAACCCAGTGGCCTTGGCCTTCCCAAGAGTTGCTTCCCTCTCTCCTTGCAGATGGTGACTGTGCCCTGTGCTGCTTTTCTCAAAATCCTCAGGTAGATCAAGTTGATCTAATGAGACAGTCAAGGTCGACAGGAAGTTTTAAAATCTGAACTGAAGTAGTCGTGTACTGTTTATTATGAAGTGACTTACAGAGCTAATAACATAATCAGCAAAGTCCTTGGAAAAGATATAATTCCCAAAAGAATAAATTTGCTTTATTTTTATTTTCTTTAAAACTCTTTTGCAAACAAGGCTTTATTGTCTTAAAAATATCTTTCCTGGAAGACAAGATGGCCGATCAGTGAGCAACAGAATATAGAACCTCCCGGGAGAAACAACTCATATGACAGAATAAAGCACCGTGGAGAGACCCAGACAGAGGGAGATGGATCCTCTTGACACAGGAAGAAATTAAAACGTAAAAAAGCTCATCAAATACTTCGGGACTACAACTGAAACAGCTGAAAATTACAGGACACAGCGTTTTCACAGTGACCCGCCAAGTGTTCACCAGCTTGAATCCACACCAGCTGGCAGAGCCACCCAAACTCATTCCCGCTGCCACTCACAGGACGCACAGCAGTGCTGAAGTCGGGGGCTGGTGAGCCCAATGGAGAGCAGAGCCAGCAAAGAGACCTATATTAATCCATGGTCAGTGCTGGGAATGAGAGCCCCTCCCACAACATGGGAACGGCGTGACCAAATGGGCAACATGTTGGAATCAGGCAGGAGGAGCCTGAACTGGGAGCGACAGTGACTTCAGTTGGTTCCTCCCTCCCCAGAGCAGATTTGTGGGATTTGTTTGACTGGGCCGCACCCCTGGCCCGGACCCAATGAGCCGTCCCAAATCAATTCCCTGTGCCTAGCATGCACTAACCAGGTGATCGCGCCTGAAGTTGGGCTGGCCTGGTGGGGAGGGGCAGGCATACGCAGCTGCTGCTTACACCTCAGTGACAAGAGCAGGCAAGAGAGGGTATAGGTCCCTCGCCAGTGTGCTTCAGAGGAAATGTGGCCAACAGGGAAGGGGTCTAGGACCTGCACTGTAACCTGTGTGGAGGAAGCCAAGGCCATGACAGGAGAGAGAGGCACGAGGAGGACCCCATCCCAGAACCCTGAGAGCCCTGATCCAGGACAAGGAAAAACAAGGGAGCCTGAGGGCGGCAAACACACATCAGGCATGGCTTCAATGGACATTAAGAGATATCTTCGGGACCTTGTAGACAAGCTCAAAACTGAAATATTAAATCAGGTAAAGCAAGATATGAGTAGAATAATAAAAGAAATGCTCTCAGGAAGCATCTCTCAGGATGATACAGATGGAAGAAGGGAGGAACACAAAAAGAGAGAAACATTCGATAAAGAATATAAAGAAAATATAGAATACATGAAACAGATTCAAAGAGACTACCAGGAAATTAAAAACTCCATTGAAAGCTAGCAAAACTCCTTAAAAGAAGCTAAGGATAGAATATCAAAACTTGAAGACAAGTTTGCAATGTGTGATCATGAAAGGAAAGATCTCTTAAAAACAACAAGGAAACAGGAAGTAACAATACAAAGGCTAGAAGACAACAAAATCTACAATTTAAGAATAAGAAACATGAACGAAGAAGCAGGAATACATACAGGTGAATTACAAAAGCTATTCACGGAAATAATTAAGGAAAACTTCCCAAGCATGGGAAAAGAAAATGACATTCAGTTGTGTGAGGCATACAGAACTCCAGCCACCTACAACCAAAACAGATCTACACCCAGACATATAATAATCAAGATACCAGAAACTCAATATAAAAACAGAATATTAAAAGCCATCAGAGAAAAGAAACAGATTACCTGTAAAGGTAAGCCCATCAGAATCACAGCTGACTTCTCAACACAGATCATCAGATCAAGAAGAGCTTGGAGCGAAATATTCCAAGCCATGAAAGAAAATAACCTCCAGCCCAGATTGATGTATCCTGCAAAACTGTCACTAGAAGTTGATGGAGAAACAAGATGCTTCCATGACAAAGAGGAACTGGGGGAGTTTGTGACCACCATCCAACCCTACAGAGAATACTGAGGGACATTCCAGAGAGAGAGAGAAAAAAATACCAGGATTTTAGGAACAGTGGCAGAAAGGCCTCAATGAGTGGGGTAGGCAGTAGAATGAAAGAGAAAACTAGACAAACAAAGGCAGAAAAATAGCATAGCAGAAATGAGACAGAGAAGGATAACTAGAAACTCTAACAAAGATGGCCTTGATATGCTATATTGTTAATAGTGCACCAGGATTTAAAACCCACATTACTCACACTACTCTGCTTAGATGTATCATATTCTGTTCCAGTCATTCTACCTGTACTAGATTTGAGGGCACAGACAGTAATCCCAAAAATCACAAGATATAGTATGGTAATCATTCTTAATTTCCTATTAATCTAAAGCTCTGTAAAACCTACACTGTTTTACCATGACTGATCATAACTGAATCCGGTCTGTTAAGATCGCTGTTTTGTATTGATAGATTTTATTCAAAGCTGTTATGATTGATAGTATCAAGTCTGAGAGTATAGGCAACTGCACTTAAGATGACAAGATTCACTAGAATATCCACTATGGTTTGAGTATTACCTGCCTTTGAAGTTTTATACTGTCTACAATGTTTTATTTTACTAATATTGTTATTTACTGCTATACTCAATTATACTGCTATATTCAATTATGCCTGATGATAGAGACATTCTATTGAAGATAATAAAAGACAACACAGCAATCATTGTAGATCACCTTGTACTGTGGTTTTATACGACTTTTTGGTTTCATGTTTTTATAGGAATTTGTTTTGTTTTGTCTTGCTAAGCTTTGTTTTTCCCTATAATACAGAAAGTATAGAAATACATGCAGAGATTCATGCATGCATAGCTGTTCACACTCTCACTGTTTGACTATCTACTTTGTATGCTTTAATTTTGTAACTTAAACAACTATTTCTAAGAGGACAATATGTAATTTATTAACTACTGATTTCTTATTGTTCATACTTTTTTTGGAATTCTGCATTATCTCTACCCTTTACATGCTTTTGTTTCTCTTTAAATAAATTAAAAAACAAAACAAACAAAAATGTCTTTCCTAAACACCCTGAAAAGAATTCCCTTCTTATACCTTCACATCATTACTATGTGGCCCATAACAAATAGACACATAAAGCAGCAAGTCTGTTCTGAAGAGATCACAGCAACATTTGGGGGAACAACAGTTTCGAGTGACTCTTCAAGGTAAAGCATCGCCATAGGCTTAGAGTGCACTTAGGTGAGCCCTGGATACTCTCTGTCACCAAGGAGCCATCCCAGCAGTGCTCGCATATGCAGAGGACATGGTGACGATACAGCACTCTGGGCACCTGCAGGATCCCAGCCGAGGCACTGCCCCTTACTTGCAGCCTTCGGTTTCTTATTCGGTAACTGTGGGCTTGGGACCAGAACCCTGCAGCGTTAACAGAGGTTGCCTGCAGATCCAGAGCAGGTCCTCTGATAGAGGAGTTCATTCCACACTTTGGAGACACTGCATTACAACACAGAGAGACGAGTCACAAAACATCAGCTCCCTGATTCACTCACTACTACAGCTGGGCCAGTAAGGAAGCCATACTCAAAGGCAGACTCAGAGATTTACAAGCAGAGGGGTGCAGGCAGAGAACCACAAAACCAAGCAGACAGCCATGCAGGGTCAGAAGCTTGGCAGAGAAATGGCAATGATGTGGAACTGTCACACTATGGGACCCTCCTCTAATGGCCTTTCGGAGAAACCTGGGCAGTGCTGGTTCAGTTTGGTTTTTCTCTTACGGAAACTCAGGTCACACTGCAGAGTGGAAGAGACTGCAGAACTCCCCTCCCGTGGAGCAGGACAGCTCTATACCATTCGAATGTTACACACGCTGTTAACAAACCACAAGGCTTTACCTCGCAGCACAAACACTAAATGACTGGGAGCTGCTACTGTAGTGCAAGGGTAAGTTTTAAAAATCCGGTGTCATCCAATCCAAATTTAAAGGAACATCGTTTTTCTCCACACGAAGACTTTCTCCCTGTGTAAGTCTGAAGCGGTCAGAAAAACACCTTACCCAGGAAGCAGAGCGGCCTGTGCGGCTGAACCTTCCAGTGCCCTGGCCCTGCCTCCGTGTAAAGTCCCACAGCATTATTTGCTTATTCTGAGGCCGGCAAGATTACACCACCCCACCCATCCTGCTGCGGCCCAGGGCCAGGAGTGCTCTTTGCTCAGACTGCATCCAACAGAATCCTGTGGCTCCAAGCAACACTGAGCCCACAGAACCAGTCGTTCTCTGCTGAGTAACCTTTGAAACTTGCCGAACTGCACAGTGCTGTGCCCGGCACAGAGGCCTGACATGGGTCCACTGTGTCATCAATCAACTACCAAATAAGAAAGCAGGGCCTCCAGCAGACCTCTCAAAAATGACGCCTCAAGTCACCGAGAGAGACTTCTCCTGACCCCTCCCACTGCTAAGTTTTTCATGCTGTCTATCATGCTTTGTCCTTGTTCTTCAGTTTGGTCATGTGTTTTAAATTATTTGATTACAGTCAAGCACAGTGGCACACACCTGTAATCCCAATATTTGGGAGGCTGAGGCAAGAGGTCTGCCAGGAAATCCAGGCCAGCCTGAGTCACACAGTGAGTTCAAAGGCCAGCCTAAGTTACATAGCAAAACCCTGTCTCAAAAAACCAAAGTAAGCAAAATTTGAATGAAGAACAAGGATAGCTATTACTATTATTGCTGTTAGCAGATGGACAGTAATGAAAGACCCCAAGATTGTCAAAACTCCTTATGTTACAGAACTAGGAGTACAACTGAAAAGCTCAGGTACAAGGCTCTGGGTCCAGGGCCCAGCACTCCCTCAAAAATCACACGCTAGGAATATTAAAGGTCAAGGAAGATACCACAGCGACCTTCCTCATTGAGTAATCTCAACCGCCAAACCACCCCCAGGAAAGATCACCTCCACAGTACAATCCTGGAGACTCTTCTGAAAACTGAAGCAAGGCCAAATACTCCTACTTCATCTGGATATTATACTTCAAGAAACTCAGCAAGGCTGGCAGTGGTTGTTCCATCATCAAAGATGACTCTCAACTTGGATTTAGAACTTCATTATTCTTAGCAATGAAGATAAAATGGTTTGATAGCAAAGTATATCTTCTCTTTATAAAAATGAAGGGGTTTTTTAGGTAAATTTGAGGATCTGAAGGGCTGGGGACGCAGCTCAGTGGTAGAGCACTCATGTAGCATGTGCAGACCCTGGGTTGGGTTCCCAGTGCTGAAACAGGGAAGGAGGGGAGGGAAAGGAGAAGAGGAAGGGGGTGGGGGAAGGGGAAGGGGAGAGGGAGGCAGGGGAGGTGGAGGAAGGAGGGACCTCAAAAATCAAGTGTTCTCGAGGGCCACATTTCAAATATTCTTTAAAAAGTCAACTCTTACCCATTATTTTCTACTTATAAAAAAAAAAAAAAAAAAGCACATGCCTCTGATTTCCTACCCAACATCTACCCCATTAACACTTGCCACCAAGGCCTGGATTCAGGCAGGACTGGTTAGCGATGCCCTCCTCCTTCAAGGAGCCTTGCCCTCTCACCCCAAGTGGGAACCCGGACGGCCCAATCCAGGGGCCACTGGAATGAACCTGTGAGGCAGTTCTGAATGCCAGACGGTGAAGAACTGCGTGCTAATATTGGCAGGAAATTTTCCTTGCTCCTTGGAAGGAAACACCTTGAAGAGAGAGAGACCTTCCGTTTATCTGCACAGACGAGTGGAGCCAGGTCTGCAGGCTTCTTCCCACCTACAGCAGTAGGAAGAGACAGGAGCCAGAGTCCCAGGCTAACCCGGGCGCATTCCCCAGCTCTAGACTGTGCTTTACCTGAAACAAATCACTTCCTCCTTGCCAAAGTCAAACAGAACTGGGTGTTTCTGCTGCCAGCAGCTTTATCACTAACTTGCTTTTATTCCAGTATTATAGCTAAAAATTTATTTTGATGAAATGACATTACATTTGCACAAATGAATAAACAAGACTTTTCTCCTCTGGTTACTTTTGGTCTTAAGTATAATACATCCTCTGAAAATCATTTTTAAATTTCAAAAATTAACAAAATAAAGTCTGAGATTTGAAAAATTCTTAAGTATACATGTACACTGGTAGTAATTTATAAAATCTAATGAAAACTTTATGTGCACTATGCTCAAAATATTCTAATAATGAGATCTACTGCAATTTCTGAGCTGTGCTTTTGTTGTGTGTGTGTGTGTGTGAATATATATATATAGTATCTCCCAGAAATGCAAGATTTTTGTTCAAAACTAGTCTTTTTATTTGAGGCCAAGTTTGATTTCCAGGGGGAGAGGGCCTCCCAAAGATACCAGGTTTTGCAGACTTGTGCCTCTGTTTGTATGCCAAGAAACATGTGTGTGTACATGTACATATGTGCATGCATATGTATGTATATATAAAAGTACATGCGGGTGAATCTAATGCCAGCAGAAGCTCTGTCCTTGGAGACGAAAGATTAAGTATCATAGCAAGCTGGAATCCAACATGTCACCAAACCATTTCACGAGGTGACTATTTTCCTGCACAGTGCTGTAGTGATCGCATGTCAAGAAACAGCATTTCCTCCTTCCAGCACACAAAGGGAAGGTTTTTATGGGCTTGCTTTCTTGGACATGCATGACCTAAAAATGCATTCCTTGCATAACTCTTGTGTTGATATTTTTTATATGTACAGGAGAAAACTTCTACTGAAGTCACTTATCTCAATGCCAAATGAAATTCCTTCAAAATGTATTAACTAGAGAATCCAACTGACTTCAGGTCTCAGGGCAATTTACACACAGCCCCTGCTGTCTGGTGTCCACAGTGTACAGGAAACCTTGGCCACAGAACTACTTGTCCATGAGTTTGAGAATATTTCCTGCTTATAATTGGCTGTCACTTCTTACCCCAGAGAACCTCTGAAAACTAAATGGGTGGTTTTAAATTAAATTTGGATGTTCAAGAGCCAACGTGGTTACTTCAAACTAAGCTGGTCCAATACCATGAAGTGACCTATGTCCTCTTCCTATCAGTACTGTTTTTTGCCACAATAGACAGAATACACAAAGCAGAAACCGGTAAGGAACAGATAAGCTACAAACACCATTAAGGCCTAAATCAATCTCATGTCCACAGTCCCTAACTATTGCCAGTACCCCAAAACCAGGTGCCAGGGTTACCATTGGGCTTCTCTCTACAAATACACAGTCATTACACTCCATTACCTTGTTCATTACCTTTCAATTCCTTTCAAAACGCCTTCCCACAGGTTCCAAACTCTCCTCACATTTTTCTCCTCACATTTCCTTCTGCAAAGTAGGACCACACAAGGAACACTTAAAATCAGCTAGTCAATTGCTTGAATTTCCGTGATAGACTGAGGAGTTCTCAGTTGGGCCTCCAGCATTTATACCACTTACCGGTCATTCATGGAATGGAAAGACCAAGGTCACCAAACCTTACACAACCTCACATGCAGTACTTTCATTATGCACAGGAGACTAAAACACACTTGATATTGACTTTTTCTCAATGCTCTTGGACTTCTGAGGCAAAAAGACAGTCATCTAAACTGAGCATGGTGGTGCAGGTCTGTAATCCCAGCACTCAGGAAGCTGAGGCAGGAGAGAGCGCTGTGAGTTCAAGACCAGCCGTGGCTACACAGTGAGTTCAAAACCAGCTTGGACTACACAGTGAGACCCTGTCTAAAAAACAAAAAAAAACAAAAACAAAAAGACAGTAATCCAGCCAAAGACACAAAAGTATAAGAAAAAAATTATAAAAATTACAGAAAATGCTGGATACAATAACTCTACAAAAGATACGATAATTAGCTTTTACTTTATCTCTGTAACTTATGAGATTTGAAGCAAAACAGCATACAAATTTTAAGCAAAATTATTTTTTATTATTTTTCTATTATAATTTCAAAATGTCCCTGTACTCTACAAAATACATTCTGATATCGTTAGGTAAGCTATCTTGCTCTCCTGATGAGAACACAGTGCCTTTGTTTGGGATCAGAAGCTCATTAAGTTCAATGCACGTCAACTTAGTTCTAAATAAGTTATAATGGTCTAAACCACAAAATTTATGGCACACTTTCACTCAATGGAGAAATATAGTTTGGTTCAGTTATTCTAAATTAGCTGTCAGAAAATGCTAAAGTTTGACATACAATATATATAGACTGTATCAGATATTTTGGAGGAGTCTGGTTTGTTTGTTTGTTTGTTTGTTTGATTGACTGAGACAGGGTCTCACTATTGTAGTTCTGGCTGGCCTTGAACTCACTTTGTAGCCTAGGCTGGCCTCAAACTCATGGAGATCTTCCTGCCTCAGTCTCCTGAATGCTGGGATTACAGGCCTGTGTCACCTCGCCCAACTCTGTATCAGATATTTTAGCATTTTTCTTCAGCATATACAAAATAAAGAACAAATGAAATAAAAACATACTGATTTATATTGACACATATGCTGATCTAATGAGAAAAAAGTATATAAAAGTACAGATAAATTCATCATAAGGTATTATCTTACAATACTGCCTGAAAACTTTCAACAAAAAATATCTGAAGACAAGCTTTATGCATACCTAACTGTAAAGTATCATTTTGAAATGATTTATGCAGAACTAAAATTAGTTAAGATGTTTTAAGTGAGTAAAGTATGAAAAAAAACCTATAAAATTCTGAGAATTATTTTATAACGTTTTACGATGTTTTATCACACAGAATGAAGCTGCTCTGTAAAGGGAAATGTACTGAATATTCCAACTTGTAATGCAACTGGCAGACAGTACGGATGAGACAGGACTATTAACACCCCATTGACAGATGAAGAAACCAAGGCAAACAGAAGCCTTGCCACCCCGTTCAGGATGACCACTAGAAGGAGCAAAGCCAAATCCTACTCTGGTTCTGACCCCCGAGGCCATGCTCTTGGCCACCGTGTTGCAGGACTTCACTCCGCAGCCCCAGGAGAGCACAGAGGGTTGGGGGTGAGAGCTGGGGGCTACTGTCAACCAGAATCTGCAAGGTAAAGTGAGCCTGGGGGAGGCACACGTGGACCACCACCCACACAACGTTCACACAGGAGATCTAAATGTCTTGGGCGCTTATCCAGAGTTCTCATTTCCAGAATTCAAGACTTCTAGTTCATAAAATGACAGCAGTTTATTTCACTTAAAACGTAAAGTTTGACAAAATTGATTCTCTAGAGAAAAACAGAGAATCATGAAGCCAGTCACTGCCACACTTTCTATTTGCATGGCGCAAGACTGAGTGACTGATTTGGAAAGGAAGCATCACCTTTTGTGCATCCAGCAGCTCCTGACCACCACCTCCCCCTCAGAAACCCACCCAGGACGCTGCCCTGCAGGCTGCACGGGCGGGCACTCAAGCTCCTCAGCCTGCTCCCAGGAAGACCTGCTGCTTCCAGAAACCACTTCCCTCCTAATTCCTGGAACTTGTGGTGGCTGAGGGCTCTATTTTATTTATTTTTAACAAGTTTACAATGCAGTAAGAGTATAGCAGAAACACTACAAACACACAAGCACAGTACGGTCACTGAAGTGACTTACACCCACCTGTCCGGCCTGGACAACAGCCAAATACAGAGGGCTTAAGACTTCTGTTCTCCTTTGCTAACACATGTAAAACTGAATTCCGTAGCCTTTATAGTTCACAGAATCCAGGTTCAAGTCTAAAATTCATTTTGATCTCTTAGAACTACCAAATAAACATCGTTTATTACATGACCTACCCAATCTTCCCTTCCATGGACATCAGTCAGCCAAACATATCTAAAGATCAACAACAGCTGTATAACAGCTAAACTGAGTAGCTACTACTCCAAGGCCCTATACAAACACCCAACATATATTATCTCAATTATTCCTTCCAGAAGTCACTAATTCCCCACCACCATTTTATAAACAAGGCAGCTGGGACTTCAGAAAGATACAGTGACTAGCCAGGCATGGTAGCACACACCTGTAACACCAGCATTTGGGAGGCTGAGGCAGGAGGATTACCATTAAATTTGAAACTAGCCTGAACATAGCAAGACCCTGTCTCAAAACAAACAGACAAAAACCACCAAAGAAAGGCCCAGTGACTTTTATCACACAGACAGTAAGTGTTAGAGATTCATACCCAGACCGAGTGACACGCAGCCCCTCATTCTTCATTCATCCTAAACCACAGTTTGTGGTTGTCTTTTCCAGCATATAAACACCCACAGCTTTAAGGAGGAAAGACTCTTTTGGCTCATGGTTTGCACAGGTTTCAGTCCAGGGCAGAACTGCATGGTAGAGCCAGGGCAGAGGAAAGCCATTCATTCACCTCATGGTGTCCAGGAAGCGGGCAGTCAAAGGGGAAGCTAGGAAGGGACACCCACTCTTCTCAGAACTCTCACAGTGACCCCCTCTTCCGGCCTGAGGCTATCTTCTAGCAGCTGGTCAGTTATACTGGCCCAAATCCAATGGCCTTGCCAAGGCTCCTGTGGGACACCTCGCTTGCCATACGCCATCCTAAGGGCTTGGCTGCTCTGTGACCTCTAGCTCCCGTGAAATTCGGTCCCAGACAGCACCTTGCCTTCCACTTGCTGGGCCCTCTTCCCATTGGGGCTTGGCATCCACACTTGCTACACCAGGTGCAGGGGCACCTGCAGGAAGAGCAGAGTGCTTTCTTCCTGTGCCCAAGAGCTGCACTGCCCTGATCCCCTGTACGACGGCCCTAAGCAAGGAAGCTGCTCTGCCAAATCAATGAACACGCAGACAGACGGACAGCCCAGGCTGGAACTGGCCTGCACACTCCCTCAAGACTAAGATGTGCAGTGTAACCATGCCAAGCCATCAATCACAGGCACCTTCAAGCGAGGGGAGTCCCTGGATACCACAGCACCACATCTCAGAGGGCTTCTCAAGAGAGGCACTCGCAGTTTCACGTTAATGATCATTAGACTGCTAATAAATATGGTTAGTAACCTCCTTAGAAAGATGATGAACCATATCGGTGGCTTAGGCAAAGAAACTAGCTAAAAGGAAAACTGCCGTTTCCTTAACCGAAGGGACTAAGGACAGAATCAGCCAATTCTCCCGGTCTCCAGCTCCATTCCTGCCCCGCCCCCTTCCTCCTCCTCTCCTTTTCCCTCCTACTTTCCCCCCATTCCCCTCTGGCTAGGGCCCAGCACCTGAACAGCGAGTTCTCCAAGGCCGGAGGCAGTTTACTGGGCAGGAAGGGCAGGGTCCAGCGGCCCAGCTTCCTGCCCAAGGCTGCTGCAGGCATTCCCACTAACACCCCAGTACTCAGCCACAACAGGCTCCAAGCAGACAGAAACAGCACCAGCACCTCATTCAGCCTTCATGTCAGCAGCACTTTTTTTTTTTGTAATTTACTCAGTACCTACTTTCACAACAGATTTAAAGGGAGAATTTGGTTCTGTGAACACAAACTGCACAAACCAGTGCTTAATGCAGAACCTTAGTAAATTTATGCTCCAGTTTCTATGCAAGAAAAAGGTAACAATCTTCCTGTTCCCTACAGTCTGTCTTACTTCACATCTAGAATGTCTCTGCAGACAGCTGAGGATGACTTTACAAAAAACATGTATTTACTGCCTCCCTTATGTAAATATCTTCAAATCCTCTGTTGAACATAGTTACTTAGAAATTATTTCCTAATTTATATAAAAGTATATATACCAAGCACAAAACACATAAGATATAACAAGCCGAACTATTAATGAGACTACCACTGCTGAATAAAGTTATCAGTACAATTGTGTACTGCATGAAATGCAAGACGAAAGTGTTTGTCAACTATATTTAAGAACTATTGCCACAAGGCTTAAAGAAAAAGGTGAACTTGTAATACAGGACTATCAACCTACTCTTGCACAGAGTACTTGTAGATAGACTCCTTCCCTCTTTTAAAATGCAAGCAGAATCCATGAGCAAAACAATTTTGGCTCACAAGAATCGAATCCAACCATCTAACAAAAGAACCTACTCCATCCAGACGTTAGGACCAGCCTGGATAGCTAAGGAGAGTCTAAAACAGAAAGCCATTGCCTCTGATTTAAACATTTGCCCTCTCTTCTGTGAAACAATCTCTTTAAGCTTGATAGACAATGTTTCTGCATTTTTCTAAACCCAAACTTAATACTTCAACAGCTGATTAAGAAATTCATTCACCCAAAGGAGTCAGCTGTCAGAGAAAAATGTTCTCAAATAGTGGAAAGATTGCATAATGCCAATCTGCTCAAGAACCAGGGACTGGGCCTCCAAAGACGAGACCAGTAAAAAGAACCCACTCTGCTGCCAGGTGACGGGAGTCAAGCCAGCCCTTGGGGAGCCACTCATTTCACTTACTAAGCACTGATGCTGGGCCTAGTGCTGTGCTGGCAGCGGAGGACACATGGAAGAAAAGGAGCAACAAGACGTAATCTGTCCTTACTAAAGCCCTCAGCCAACTCTAAGGTCAAACCTCACGTGAGACCGACAAGATGGAGAAACTGCAAGCCAACAAAAAGGAGAAGAGAACAATTTCCTACAAGAGTGGGCTAGCTTCCTAGTGAGAAAAGAATGTGTATTAAAGTTCTAATATAAGGTAACATCTAGTAAATGAGTCTTGAGGCCAAAATATTTAAATCATAACTATTAAAACAATAAGCTAATAAGCTTAGAAAATACTAAAAGCATACATTAAGCAAGGTGTGGTGGGATCTACCTGTAATCCCTGAACTCAGGAGGATGAGACAGGAGGATGGTCTCAAGTTCAAGGCCAGCATGGGCTACAAAGTCTGTCTCAAAAACCAAAGAAAACACACATTAAAGGAGAAACTTGTATAACAAGGCACTTTCATTTTTAGAAAGCCATGTAATATGAGCTCAATGATTACAGAACATAAAGTACTAGTGACCAAAACCTAAGATATCACCTTAAAATACTATGGAGAAAAGCGAAACAAGGGTAATCAGTGACAACTTTTTTCCTGAATTGAGTACAACAGGATCATGTAGAGAGAAATCAAAGGTAAATCTAAAAAAAGTAAACATAAGATGTGATGCCAGTAAGCCTCAGAGAAACACATCAGTCCACTAATAAATCTAATGATTCAACAGTCCAAACGCAGGAACTCTAAGTACACACGTGTCATTAGCAAATGCTGTGCAGCACACACTGTGTCACATTCATGTCTGAGAGGACTGCACGGAGGTGGGCAGAGATAGGGGCAGAGTGCGTGTCAGGTTAGGGGAAGTGGCTGCCGCGAGAAGAATCACGACTGTAATGAGGAAAGCTGCTTGTTGACACCTGCAGAAGTTGAAAAGAGTAAGCAGAAAATGAGCCCGAAATTACAACGTGTCACCTTGCTGACAGGATTACACCACCAGGCGTAATACTCTGCCACCATCAGACACCAGACAGACTTGCAGTGTGGTGCTGGTAATACACAGTTCCACTACCACTAATTTAAGGTCATTATCTTTTCTCTTAAAAGATACATCCTAAAACCCTCATAGGAAAAAAAAACATTTTAAGTGTAATCTCCAGTAAAATTCAAAACAATTTTTTTTCTGTTTTTTTGAGACAAGGGCTCACCGTGCAGTTCAGGCTAGGCCTGAAGTCACTATGAGCCCAGGCAGGTCTCCGACTCATGGAGCTCCTCCTGCCTCAGCCACCCGAGTGCTGAGGTTACAGGCCAGCAACACCACACCCGGCCAAAAGAATTTTAAACAACCAAACAGCACACACTTATCAACTGGCACAGACACATTCATCAGAACAAATGCAAAATTAAAACATCAAACACAGAAACTGGGTGTAACTCACTGGTAGAGCACATCATTAGCAGGTTCAATGCCCTAGGTTCAAGCCCCAGCATCAAAAATAAAATAAAATAACCCTGCAGTAACTTTGTGACTAGCGGAGGTATCAGAATAGCATACTACTATTTCAGAATACAGTTTTAAAAAATTAAATGGATTTTTGAAAAATGAAATGGTGGTGCAAGCCTGTAATCCTAGTTCTCTGGGATGTTGAGGCAGGAGATCACGAATTCCCACCCACTCTGACCAAAAGGGAATTAGTAAGACCTTGTCTCAAAATAAAAAAGGGCCGGGTATGTAGCTCTATGTGAAGGTCCCGGGTTCAATATCCAGTACTGAAAAAACAACAACAACAAAAAAACACAGAATTAATCCTCCAAACAGACATAGGTTAGTGTATGAGTCAGTCGATTATGGTAGGGCACACCTATAATCCCAGCACTCAGGAGGCTGAGGCAGGAGGATCACTGAGTTTGAGGCCAGTCTGTGCTACACAGTGAGTTCAGGTCAGTCTAAACTACATAATGAGACCTTGTCTAAAGCAACAAAAAACAAAAACAAGACAAAACAGCCGCAGACTGACAAAAGCCTAAATTGGTTTTTGGCCTCTACTTCCAGTATCTGGAATCTCCAGCCAGAGGAAAACACACTTTCCAACATCCTCTCCTATGTTTTGCCCTATCACCTCACTTACTCTTTACAATAATAAATAAAACCAACAGAGAGGCCAGGGCTTGAAACTTTAAACCTAACCAACTCTACAGGACTGGTAAAGGACTAGGATTCAAGCTCAAAAGACGAGTCACAAGGCCAGGTGACCTCCCCAGACCACTACACATGGAAAAGTGGCAGGTGCAATGCACACACCTGCAAGCCAAGCTGCATGCGGTACTCAGGAGGCCGAAGCAGGAGGACCACCTGAGCCAGCCTGCACAACTCGGCAGGCACGGGGGCCCCACAGAGGATGGGCAGTGCGGATTCCATCACAGTTGTCTATGTTATAAATGAACTCACACATGTGGAAGGCACCGTGTTCAAACAGGAAGGAGAACAACAGATGGGGAAGAAGAAAGGAAGAAAGGGTAAAGGGACCTTTACAAAGGAGAAGGGAAGGAAACAAACAGAAATCAAGTGTTTGTAAATTGGGAGGTATGAAGAGTTGAAGGGAGGGGAAGGGAATAGAAAAAAGCCAAGGTGAGTTATGTCCGGATATAAATTCCTTATGATGAATGTGGCCATTAGGTATGGCAGACATGTGCCAACGATAAAATAAACGCAACGGCTTTGTATTTACAGAGTAAGAATTTGTCACTACCAGGCCATCTTCTTCGCATTCCTTCACTTAGTCACAGCCACTCCACACACTCCTCTTCAGGAGGACACACTCCCTGCCTAACGCAGTGATTCAGGATCCGCCCCACTGCTTCCTCCCCTAACCTCCTCCCGAAGACAACCTGTGGACAGAGAGTGGACCAGCTGTTTAAGGAGCCGAGACTAACAGAACAATGAAATGAATATTTTAAAACATTTACAGACTTGGAAGAATGCAAAGAAGAATACCAAAAAGAATCTCCCTCTGCTTGCTGGCTTTACTAACACAAGATTCTTCCACCAACTTCAGGACCCATCCAGACGACCAGAGCAGACCTTGGGTACCAAGGCAAATGCCGGTTTCTGGCAGCTTCTTCTAAACCACCCTACTTCTCAAGCCGGACTCTGAAGCCCTCTGTGCTGTTCCCTAGCATGCCAGTTCACAATCGCGCCCATAGATAAATCTCTGCAGCTCACAGTGACTATACTTTCTTAACCAAGCACTGAACCAACAATTTAAACTGGTAATAAGAAGGGATTACAAAATTAGGATGGATGGAGAAAAACCGAAGATGCCAAGTCAGTGGACATCCCTTAAAACCACCTTTCCAATTATGCTCTGCCTTTTCTCCACACCCAAACAGTTAATTCAACGGTATCATCAACCTAGGAGCACCGGCGGCTCACACAAACACCTACCAGTTATTTCCACCTAAAACATCAAAGGAAAGTTCCATATCATAAGAAAGCTTTAAAATGCTGGACTTTATGAGTCAAGGAAAAAATGGATTGTTTCCTAAAATAAAAAAGGCCTTGACAAACGTAGAGGAAATTTAGCAACCAATCAAAAATTTATCTTAGACTTTATGATCAGAAAACCAGGTTTCTGCCCATCATGTAGGAAACCTATCCAAATGTGAAGGGAACGTGGAACAAAACAGGAGTGTCCCGAGGAGCAACAACTGCACGAGGGTGAGTCAGGAAGATGCATTCCCTTCCCACACAGCAGGGGACAATCTCAAATTTCTCACCAGAATTCTTTCTCTGGTGCTCCTTTCTGCTTTTCACTTACAATGAAACAACCCAGAAGTCCTCAGACAGGGTTATTTCTCACGCTTGTGTTAACTCTGAGGTACCAATACAAGACCACTGACATTCTGGAGGCGGAGAGCCAGAAAACAGGCTCCTCTGGCGATGGAATCTTTATCTCAGACACGGAGACTGAGAATGACGAACAGCGCCAGGCACAGGGGTGCACACTGCAACCCAGCCACTCGGAAGGCTCAGGCAGGACCATCTCAAAACCAAGGCCAGCCTAGGCCACTTAGTGGGCCCGTGTCCCAAAACTTAAGGTGGAGGGGGGCTGAGGGTGCAGCTCAGCAGTACAGAGTCTCTGGGTTTGATCCCAGTACAAAAAAAAAAAAAAAGAGGGGAAAGAAGCAGAAAGGAGAGGAGGTAAAAGGGAGGAAAGAACAGAAGAAGGGAGGAAAAAGAGAAGGAAGGGAAGGGAAAAAGAAAGGAGGGGAGGGGAGAGGAGAGGAGCAGTGGGGAGGGGAGGGGAGGTCAGCAAGAAAGCAGACACGGGCTCCCACCGTGCCTCCTGCAAGGAATCATGTAATAACCTCAAGAGCCAGATGTGCCGGCCCGCACGCTGTCTAGCAGGAAAGCTCACCCGAGCTTGGGAGTCCAAGCTTGAGCCAGGCAGGGCTCAGCCACCTCAGGCACTATCTGCCTAGCTCATTTGAAAATCCCAGGCTCCAGAAGCGAAGCCAATGCTCAGGACAAACCGCACTGTGTGTGTGAACAGCTTAGACACTGTGGGCTCCTCTAAATTAGTTCCGGAGCATGAAAACCCTCCAAAAATCTCCAAATTCCCAGATGCCAACCAATTTCACAAGCAAGCTAGTTCTGTTAACCCTTTCATCTAGTGCAAGGTCACAAATGAATTCTGGGAATCTGAGTTCCAACTATTCAATTTATTAAATGTCCTGGCTCCTTAACAGTAGTGTCACGAACGGGTATTGTAGAAAGCTTGGGTCCAGGAAACACAAGGATACAGGAATCTACGCCAATCTATGACAAAATTGTTCTACTCTGTTAAACTAATTTTAGGGAGTGGTAAAATAGAAAACAAATCCATTATGTCTGAATACAGTACTAAGAAGTATAATTACCACCTGTCATCCCGCACCATGGGAGTCTGAGGCAGAAAGCTCAGGACTTTGACTGAACCCAGCCTGGACAACTTAACTTGCTGGGCATGCAGCTCAATGCAAAGGCCGTGGGCTCAATCCAAAATATCAACTTATATATGCAGTTATATCAATTAAGAGGTATAAAGGCCACTGCCTCACAGATCTTAACTCAGTAGGACTTTTTTCTTCCACTAATATGAAACCTACCAAAAAAAATTTTGCCTTAAAAACACAATTTAAAAATCTTAGAGAAAAAACCCTACCAGACAATAAGAATAAACCTGTTATTGCTTCTCTCTCTTACACTCAGAATATGTCTAACTGATATTAACAAAACAACCATCCCAAAATCTCAGCAATAAAATGTTCCTAAACACCTTTTAAGTCACAGCAGTAACTACTTTTCATTTTAGTGTGCTTTCAGTAAGGTTCTCATCCTAAGGTTCCTGAGATCTGCCTTCTGCTAATTCACTGCAAGTTACGGAAATCAGACCCACATGGGCTAACTTGAAATGACCTAAAAAAACAAAGTCTTATTTGAGATTTCTAATTCACGAAGACAGTATTTTGCTGTGTGACGAACAATTTCCTTAACCCTCAGAGATAAAGCCTTGATTTTGTAGAGGGGAAATCGCTCAAGGTTACTGGCCATGTTTCTTGGCATGTCAAGCGTTCTCTTCAGCTTTTTCTAGGATTGAGTGCTGTATGCCATGCTGTGCCTCATGAAAATGAAAGAGAAGCCAAGCTCTCTCACAACCAGGCACTGCGAGCCCTGCCAGAGCACCTGCCCTGCGGTTCGGGGCAGGGCCACTCTGATGGCTGGTTTTACACCCAGGGCAGGCTGCCTTTGCAAAATGCACTGATACAGAAACTAAGTCTTTCTAGTTTCAAAAGAAATGAAGTATGCCTCTAACCTACTCCTCACAAGGACCTAAAAGGCAGTAAATAAACAAACAAAAAAAATCACACTAATATTTGTGATTTTCATTTTCAGCAGCAAAAGAACACTTGAAAACATAGTAAAGAGCAATCCAAAAGACTCTGGGGGTGGGGGTGGCAAACAAAGGACACTTTGGCAAATGAAAACTATTAGACTGAAATATTTCCTTTTTAAATCAAGGAATATAATTTTATAAATACAGATTCTGATGCTGATAAATTTATTCACTGCATGTGCCTACTCAAGCGAGCCACCCACTGGAAGACAGGGAAAAAGTCAAACAGCCTTTGCACCATCTGATTTATCAAGGGTTCTACAAATTTCTATGCAAGAACACACAGAGCCTTGAAAAAAATGCTCACATAACCATGCATTACTGTCTTCAAGTTCAGCAGATACAAACCATACTTCTGCTCAAAGCAAATGTCAGTACAACCACGTATTTTCTTACAGGGAGTCTTATCATTTACATTACACTGTCAGTGCATTTCCAAAAGCAGCCCCTAAAACAGCACTCTGCTAAGACAAGGCTACCTCTCCATCCCAGCCCCGTCCCGAGAGAGGACCCACAATTCATCCACAGGTAGTCCGTACATTTTTAAAATTCAGATCTGGCTTCTAAGGTATTTAAAAGGTACGTGAAATCTTGTCACTACATTTAGGATGGTGACCCCACGGCACAACTAGGTACAGAACAATTTTTAAACATTGGTGTGATAGCCAAATTCTTTTTAGGATAATTCTCATACTTGAGAAAAGTAAAAACAAAAATGGCTTCAGGCATTTTGACAGAATAATAATCTGGCTGTAAGAATCTAGCTGGGGGAAAAGATACTCTGGTAAATGCCTAAGTTAATGAAAAAATAAATGATTCTAATGCTACTTACAATCAAGAGACATTTTTTTCCAACAAGATGAGATTCGAAACAATGCTGCTAAGTAAGAAGTGTCTGAGCCCCGAGACCCCTCGACACACTGGAGCGCGAGGGAAGACGCTCCCCTAGGGTACCAGACTCACCGCCACACGCCAGCCGCAGAAAGAGAAGACAGCCCGGCTGCCGGCTGTCCAGGAATCGCTGCACACCCTCTGTGACCACAGGCCTTCTACTCGTGGTCAACAGCCACATCCATGCACTTGTTAGGCCACATACATGTGAGGGAACAGGCAAGGGAGGCCGTGATCCCTTTCCATGCTGAAGAACAGGAATTGCCACCAACTGGCCACCCCACCCTGGTATCCCTACCACCAAACCGAAAAGATCGAGTTTATTCTGTTAAATAACCACACACACACACACACACACACACACACACACACACACACACGGAATACTACAACTTTTACTCAGCTATACAATTTCCTAACTGAGAAATTTAAACACTGACGTTAGCTAATGGTAGTGCTAAAAACGTGGGCACAGTGTCAAGTTCTATAAAATAAAGCATTACAGATCTGTAAATTGGCTTCTCTCTTTTAAGAACATCTTGGTTTATGGGGAGAAAAAGTGATTAAACCAATTTGGCTGTAAGACAGTAGAAAAAAAAATGTCCTTTCCCTCAAACATTCCTTTCCTTCTACATGAAAATTAGAATTCACAAAGGCAGAAAAAAAAGAGATATTCTTTCCTTCCTCAATAATGGCCATTATGGACTGGGACGGTACCCTAGGTCCAGTCCTCAAAAGTAAGTGAATAAATGCATCCCAAACTGTTTGGCACCCTAAACTTCAGGGCACAGGCAAAGATGAAAACAGTTCTCTAACAATGGGCACCACCAGGGTGCCACTGCCAGCCACAGGCAGGCCAGTACCCCGCCTCCAACAGGAGACCAGGCCACAGTATCCCTTCCTCTAGAGTTTCCTACTGTGTTTTGTAACAACATAAACACCACGGCCAAATTCAGCTAGGACACTTACAGCTTCATACCTACTAGATAAGTAAACAAAAAAGTTATAACCAGGGATTTGTCATCGCTGGAGATGCACCCTGAATGATGGGTCTGTGGAGATCTGTCCTGAAATCTTATATTTTGCATATCTTTAGTGATGGTATCAACATTTTCGTGATGCAATTCTTTATGAATCTGATTGTAACTGGTTCATCTACTTCTGAGAAAAAAACAAAAGGTAAGATTACAAATGATGGAAGCTGAGAATAAAATTTAAATAAACTTGGTCTTGGAAGGGTGCTCCCACAGATTTAGAAGGAAATCCAATAAAACAAAATACCCTTCTCAGGAATTCAAAAACAAATCTATGCAAATACTGGGTAAACAGAAAGGGGAAAAAATGAAGAGAACTGTCCGCATATTCACAGTTCAAAAACAAGACTGGCAATGCAGTACTGTAGTACTAAGAAAAAAGAAGCAAGCATGAACAATCAAATACAGTATTACAAGGCTAACTGCAATTATTTTCAGAATCAGATACATTCGAGTGGGTTCCAGCCTCCCTATGCCCCAAGGGATGGAATCTGAAGCTAGTTACAGAGGAGATTTCCACTCACTGTAGAAAGTGTTCTAACTAATACAAACAGCTGAAGACAGAATTCCTGCAGAGATACTGACAATGCTCGCTCCAACCACGGCTGAACAGGGGGCCAGAACCAACAACACGCCATGAACATTACAGACGCTACTCAGCAGTGCAGGTTTGGACTTTAAAGCATATTGGTAACTGAGACTCTAATTACAACTCTCTGTGTAAGATTTCATGTGTTAATTATAGTCATCAAGAATCATAAAGCAGACTTCCCGGAAAGATGGCAAAGTGTTCTTAAACGTTACACACTGTATACACGTATCAAGTTACCATACTGCACCCCATAAATACTGTATGTACAACTACTATGCAATAAATTTAAAAGTTTTTAAAAAATTATTGCTTCACATGCACAAGGCTGTGAGGGGCAATCCCCAGTACCGCTAAGTAAATAAATAGGAAAAACAACTTCCTTTATGCCCTCAAAATGGGCGAGAAGAAAAAAAGGGAAAAAAACCTAATCTACATTAATAGTGACAGCAAAAGCCCAAAAGAACACAAACGGACCAAACAGAACCTGCTGGGAGGCCACATGCTGCTCTTCTGCACTGTTCTCAGATGTATACCGAAAAGGTTCAGAAAGGTTCCCTGGTATCATCCAACTCGGAGAAGCAAGGAAGGGCCCAGGGAAGCTCATACCCCACGTCTTCCAGTCCTGAAGGAGCTGAAGAAAAAACTACACAGTCAACCCATCCCAGTTTTTGCCTCTGACCTAACTTATTAATCAGAAGAGGTAAGAGCTGAAAGAAAACCTACTTTGCACCATGGCCTAAGAATGCACAGAAAAAACATACAACTGATGCACAGAACAAAAATTGCCCAGCAGTGAGGCTGTTATGAGCGGCCACTCATCAAATGGCTGCTTCACCAAAGAAACCCATGGCAGTAGTTAAAAACGCACAGCTCACAGACTGATGTGGCCACTCTACTCAAAGAGTAGTTAATAATGGGATACTTACCACCACCCTCCAGCCTCTCTCTCAAGGTCTAAGGCAAAGACAGAAAAACACATCCAATACAAACACAGAAGGAAGTCAATGAGATTCCACCTACTCCATTTTTGGACAAACAGTAGGGCCAGACAAGGCACAGAATACAAAAAAGAAAAGACTACAAGATTTACTCTAGAAACTAAAAAAAAATTTAAAAATGACTACTGTGTACTGCATCACCAACTTTAACAAAACATAGACTGTTGAAAGAAATTCTCAAAACTGTTGTAGTTAAGAAGGGAAACGAGAAGGAACTTCTGTTCACAAACAATTCAGTTCTCAAAAACACTCAACAGAAATTTGCTTCCACTCACAAACTCCACATCACATGTCAAACACAACCTCAACCATCTTCCCCACACAAACACAGCCACCTTCCCCAAAACCATGAAACAAACTAAGTCCATAACCAAGGTACCACTGTATTTCAAACCTAAAAATGAATTTAAAGCATCGAAAAGATACAAGCACTTCCATCCCTCAAAAGTACTGGTACGGTAGGTACTTGGTCTTTTTATGCCAAACATTGCCAAATCAGTCATGCTAACAAGATCTTTGTGCGAATCACACAACAAAAACACTAGAGAGACCAAGGAATTGGACATAAGTCGACAGCTTGGTGGGAAACAACAGAAATCCGATTGTGAATGACTTGTGTGCCTAAAGGAAAAAATTCCTGTGGAACAAATAAAAATTCAACGATAAATTGGAGAAAATTCTTAAAAAAGAAATAATATACAGATGGAACAGATTCAGAGTATTTCAGGATAAATAATAACATAAAACGCTGAAGCATAACTCACTAAAATTGTCAAGCTTATATGCTAAACCAACAAACATCCAAAGAGAAAAAGCAAATCACAAAGAAAAAATATTTGGGCTGACTCGCCAGGTTTTGTTGTTTGTTTGTTTGTTTGCTTGCTTCTTTTTGAGACAGGGTCTCACTGTGCAGTTCAGGCTGCCTTGAGTTCACTTTAACTCAAGCTGCTCTAGAACTTGCAACGATCCTCCTGCCTCAGCCTCCCAAGTACTGGGATTACCGGCTGGCGCCACCATGCTTGGCATTCTCATCAAATTCAGATGACAGGAAATAATGGAAAAACATCTACCGCATGGCAAGCAATGTGAATAGAAAAGACCTATAACCCTTGTATACTATTTCCATGAAAGTTACTGTCAATTTACAAATGCCACTGAAAAGCAATTTCAAATATACAAGAACTTGGGAAATATACCATCACCCACTATTTGTAACAAAAGTATCTAAAATTATAATCCAACTAACTCACAAGTGAAGGAACACAAACACAAACAAAAAAACTGAGAGAAGAAATATTTGGTGACAAGCATTTATCCAAACATAGAATTAATCCTAAATCTGTACAACGCTTTTTTGATCTTTTTTTTTTTCACCCTTTCTTGGTACCAGGAATCAAACTCAGGACCTCGCACTTACTAGGCAGGTACCTCACCACTGCGCTACACCCCTGGACCTAAATGTGTAATTGTGGAAACATCCACACGGACATATACCAAAATCTCTAGAGTAAAACTGAATAATAATTAACCAATATATAGCAAAAGGCCTGGATGAAGTTCTAGGCTAACCAGAAATGATACGAGGTATTCACTAGGAAACCAAAGGATTAAAGTTTTGGAACATGTGGAAACACTGTGACAGTTTGATTCTGAACGTTAGGGATCAAACATGTGGAAACACTGTGACAGTTTGATTCTGAACGTTAGGGATCACACAGGCGAAGATCAAATGTCAGATGTGCTTTGTCCCTGAAGACGGGAGGGGAGCAGGACAACAGGGCAGAGGACCAGGGTTCGGGACGCTCAGCAGCTGGAACTGAGGAGGAAGCCAGGAGAGAAAGAGCAACCTGAGACGTGCTGGATCCGCACTCTCCGTCCGTGTGACACAAATGCCCTTTCTACATTCAAACCAAGGTAACTTCATTTGCTTTCTGTGTTTGGCCGTTCAGTAGCCATCCATACAAACTTCAACATAATGCCCTTAACCAGGTACAATTTTGTTCGTAAGAACCAGTTTTACCATTTGATAAAGTCACTGTTGCCTCATAGAAGACTTAATAAATAAAAATATGTGTACATTTCAATGTATTGTTATTACAAACCATTAAGATTTAAAGAATTGGTACAGAAAAATACCAGGTTAAGTTAAAAATGGAAATAATATACATTAGGGGCTGGTAAATTACAGCCTGATGCCAAATCTGTCTTGCTGCCAGTTTTTATAAATAAAATTTCATTTGCGCATAGATCCACCCACTCATGGACAGTGTTTACAGCAGAGTTGAGTAGTTCCAAGGGACCATTTATCTTGAAAAAACTAAAATACGTACTCTCTGATTCTATGTAAAAGTTTGCTAAGTAAAAAAATTTTTCTGCTATGTGAGGCTATAAATATTATTTCTTCTCTGAAGCTGATAAATACTATTACTGAAAGTTACACAGACTACTAAGATTAAAAGCAGAGCACACACCTCTCAAATTATCCAGGTGGAAAACTGAACAATAAACCCAACATAAACTCAAATACCAAAGGAATAAGAAAAGGGAGAACCATTGGACAGAAGGGAGGGGAGTGGAAGAAATCAAAACAAAAAGACAGAATCATATGTAAAAGAAAAATAAAACAATTCTGTCTGTTATGTATCAACAAATACAAATAAAATAAACTCAACTACGGAAAATACTTTCACTCAGACTGAGGTTAAAAAAATAAATAAATAAAACTGACAGCAAGAACAAAGAAATTAAGAAGAGTTGAAAATAAGTGGGTGCTGGGGAAATAGCTCAGCAGCACAGCACCTGCCTGGCAAACGCAAGGTACTGAGTTCAATTCCCATTACAAAAAAAAAAAAAGTGGGAAAATATGCAAAGCAAACTGGGCATGGTGGCACGTGCCTATAATCCCAGCTCTCAGGAGGTTGAGGCAGGAGGATCGCTGTGAGTTCAAGGCCAGTCTGAACTACACAGTGAGACCCTGTCTCAAAAACAACAACAAAAAGCAATGCAAGTGGAAACAAATGACAATATTAGTAACAAAGGTGAATTCAAAATACAACTGCACTAACTTACCTAAAAAGGTAATGTTACAATGATGAAATTTTAATTCTCACAGACATTTTTATTAGGTACCTCAAAACAAAGTACTTATAAATATTAGAAGCAAGAGTTTCCAGAAAAAGGCAAAGTTTCCATAAATATCAGAGTAATGGAAGACTTCACTACAATTCTCAGTACTTGGCAGGTTCACATATAATAAAAATAAGAAGACTGGCAGTAAATATAGGTGATATAATCAAATAATATATATATCATTTATGCTTTCATTATATACATGATACATCTATCAACAGAACAAAAACTATTAAGCTACAATAAATTTCAAAAAAACAAATACCATACTGACCACATTCTATCAAAATCAAATAAAAGCAGGAATGGATAGAAAAGTTTCAAAAATCACAACCACTTGGCAAATGTTAAACTCCCTTAAACAACTCTGGATTGAAGCTAAAAATCATAGTTTTAGAATATCTTTTAAAAAGATAAGAACACTACATACAAACAAGTGAAAAAAATGCAAAGCCTTAACCATTTCTAATTCAAGTAAATATTAAACGAGAAGAATTTTCAGACAAACAAAAAAAAGTACAACCCAACACACCTAAAGCAAGAAAGAAATAAAGACAAGGCAAAGACAAATTAATACCAAAGTGCCAAGACCATCCAAAGGCAGTATGTTTTTCAACAGATGGTACAGGGCCAACCAGATATTCGAGTGCAAAAAAATGAAGGTAGAACCCTACACAGCATAAATGAAAAACGACTGGAATTAGATCAAAGACCTCCATGGAACACCTAACCAAAACTCTCAGGAGAAACAAAGGTAAACCTTTGTGACCCTGGGTGGATTGAGTAACCAATCCGTGCAAGACCAAAAGTTCAAGCAACAAACGAGGAAGTTACAAACCAGACTCCATCACAATTAGAAACTTGTACTTCAGGAAAATTCTGCACATAGTCAAATCTGTCACATGTTCGTGTTAGTTCTTCTCTCAGCCCCAGATACTTCATTCTCCTATAAATAAGAATTAATGAAGTTATTGTATTAATTTCTTAATAAGAATAGATTTAGCCTAGCGTATTCCATTCTTCCATAAGTAAGATACGAATTTTGATTTTCTAGAAAGACTGTTAATGTAGAAGCATAGAGCTTCTTTTTTTTGAGCTAGGACTTCACTAGGTAGCCCGCCTGGTCTTGAACTCATAGCAACCCTCCTGCCTCAGCCTCCTAAGTGCTGAGATTACAGGCATTTACTGGCATGCCAGGCTTAAAGCAATTTTTTCAAAAAGCCAGATTTAAATAACAAGCATTTGTTAGTTATCTTCATAGCTATATTTTAAGGTTCTTTTAGTATATTTTGTAGTTAATTTACAAAAGAAAATAACAGAAATCAATATAATGCAAATAAAGAAATAATTTTTTGCCCATCAGATTGGCATAATTCAAAGATGACAAAAATAGACCACCACAGCCAATAACACAAACTAGAGGGAAGATTTAAGAAAATCAATATAACTTTTCCAAAAGGCAGTATGGTCACATGCACCAAAGTTTTAAATAAGTCTATCACTTGGCCAAGATACACGCAGGAATTTATCTGAAGACAAACATTTCAGTGTACAAAGACGTACCCCTACAATAGTCACTGGAGCACTGATTAAAATGTTTTCTTAGTGGAATCAAAATAAATGCTGAGCAGTAAGGGTCAAGTGTAAGTAGTAGTGCGCTGATAAAAACTAGCTCTCTAGGGGATTGGAGGAGCTCTGATTTATAGTTTTTGTCATTTACAAACTATTCCTACCATAGCTAATTTCTTTGCATTGATACTGTTGTTTTGTTTTTTGGGGCACAAAGTCTCTCTATGTAGCCCAGGAACTCAGGGCAATCCTCCTGTGTCAGCTTCCTAAGTGCTGGGATTACAGGCATGTGCCACCACACCTGGCCTCACGGTGAGGTTCAAACTGCTAATTTCACCAAATGTGTGCTGAGAAGAAATGTGTCCAGCTGGCTTTTATGAGCTAATACAAGCTAGTTATAACATAACTGGTAGAATCAAAATACCTGAGAGGCTAGAGATTGAAAGCGCTCTGCAGCTCAGGGGTAGAGCACTGGGCCTAGCAATGTATGAGACTGCAGGTTCAATCTCCAGCGTCACAATACTGAAAACAATGGACACCAAAAAACCAAAAATGTGCTTCAAAAGATTTATAACTGCACGGCAAGATATCCACTCTATTACTGATCTAGTCAACTGCATTCAGAGCAGCTTATGTTGTAGTATAAACTTGTACACATACTTCACTTTCCTTCACAAGAAAAAGAATCACGATAGTGATGTGTAACACTATGTTCAATCTAGTTTTGTCCAGAATGATGGCAGTAAGTCTGGCTTTCATAGAGTCTCTAAAACAAATTAACATTTTTATTTTAAAACTGGCAAAAAAAATCAATAGATTTGGCTTGATAATAAAAACTTCTGTATTAAACGCTACAAAACAAAGAAAAAGAAAACAGATGGGTTAATTGCAATAAATAAGACAAAAAGCCAGTTCCATCTGCATGTCTGAGCTCATAAATAGGCAAAAGAGATAACTCACAGAGTAAGAAATTTAACTAAAAACCAACATGGAAAAATAATAATGCAAATTCTTAAATGATGTACCATTTTTCGCTACTAGCTTATTGATACTCTTATAATATTGCTAATGATGCTGCAAAATGTATACAATCATTTAAGAATATGTATTGGGTGTATTCATTCAACAGTTGTAAAATCTTTCATATCCTCTGACCTAGAAATAAGAGTTCTATGAATTTATTCTAACATAACTATATGTGTATTTGAAAAGATATCCACCAAGAACTTTACCACAGCATTAATTTAAAAGTGGAAACACAGCTGGGGATTTAGCTCAGTGGCATAGGTGCCTGCCTGGCAAGTACGAGGCCATGAGTTCGAACCCTGGGATCAAAAAAAAAAAACAAAACACTGAGAAATCAAAGAAAGAGAGAGAGAGAGAGAAAGAAAGAAAACAAAAGAGAAGAACAAAGTGGTGATGCACTCCAGCTACTCCAGAGGCTGAGATAAGAGGATCTCAAATTTGACACCACCTGGAAGATTTAAGACTCTGTCTCAAAAATAAAACAGAGTGATGTGAAGCAGCTCAGTGCTCCCTGGGCTTAATCCCTTGTACCACAAAAATACACAAAATTTTAAAGACTCAAAAAGCTGGGAGAGACTGAATAAACACATTAGACCACTGGCCACTTCACATGCTACTATGAATGACACACAGCCATACAGGAAACATTTGCAACACAGGGTTAGATTATTCAGAATGACTGTGCCTAAGCAAGAAACAGAGGGAAAATAAAACCAGAAAGGAAAGGATACAGAAAAAGATCTTGGTTCTTAAGCTAAATGGCCACATTGTAAATTATGAATAGTTTTAAACTTTTCTCAATTGTGCACAAAATCTGCATTTTTATAAGTTTCAAGATGACTGAAAAATAAAAATAAATAGCAAAATGAGTTGTCATTCTTTCAAAGATGAACATGAAAATAATATATTTCTTAAGAATGCAAAAAATTCTCAAGTGGAAAAAATAAACATTTCTTCTTGATTCAAACTTGGACTCTCTAATAGATCCAGCAGTTTTCTCATTAAACATTTTTTAGTATTTTAGAAATAACCATAACAGACTAGAGGATACACTATATGTCAATGCTCTCCTTTATTTCATTCTAAAAAGAGAAAATACAATTTAATTTATATTAAGGCCAGTGCACACTGCTTGAAGATACAAGAATATACAATATTCAAGAAGAGTATTTCTACTGTATCAGAAAAAAGTAAATCATTGTGTGACCACGTGATTCAGGACGAGGAATCCACAATAAATGAATGAATTCCGGGAAGCACACACTGCCATGTGAGTATGGGTTCCCAGATCAGACTCCAGGGATTTAGGAAAAACCAGGAGGAGAATCTCGATTCCCGTAATAAACATGCCTAGCTACAGCAGACAGCCTGACCGAAAATACGTTTCTTAAAGCACAAAGCTGTTGATTTTCATAAATATGTATTTGGAGTCAAGATTTCCCTAAACAGATAAGAATGAAATCCAGTAATTTCCTCTGTTAAAACACACCTCTTTCACAAGAACTGGATGGAAAAGGAAATACACATTGTTTATCAGAAACCAGCTAAGCAATATACAAGTATCTTCCCCCACAGAAGATGGAAATGGATGGGACTCGTCACCATTAAGAGGTGGGACACGCCTGAAGCTGTCCAGTCCTTTCTACTGTGGGGCAGGGAACTGCAAATGACCCAGGCCACAGCTAGACACCAGGACCTCCGTCACCAGGCACCAGTCCATCAACACGGTGAGGTCCTGCCATCCTCCACCCACCCCACATCAGAGCCTCACCTGGCCCCAAAGGAAGCCAGTACACAGTACTTTGGTCACGCTTGGTCCATCAGGAAATGACTACTAATAAAATTACAAATTCATTTCAAGTGTCCTTCTGTTTCAGCACTTGCTGGTCCTCTCAATTCAAAATGATTTGGATTTTTCAAAATGTATCTGCCCACATTTAGAGTCAAAAAATCCTTTAAGTTGATACCATGGGCAGATGTAGCTCCATTTTGAGTACCAGTTACAATCAAAAAAGATATTATGAGCAGGGTGTGGAGGTGCACAGCTAGAATCCAATGCCCTAGAAGGCTGAAACAGGAAGACTGCAAGTTCAAGTCTAGCCTGGGAAATGATCAACTTAGCCAGACTCTGTCCCCAAAAAATTTAAGAAAAGAAACAGAGACATCACACAGCATAAAGGTCTTGAGGTCAATCCCCAGTACTGCAAAATAAATAAATAAATAAATAAATAAATAAATAAATAAACAAAGTATTACAGAGCTTTTCAAATCAGAAAAAATGGGCTGGGGTGTGGCTCGGCAGTAGAGTGTGTGTGTGGCTTACACAAGGCAGAGTTTAATTCCCGTACCCCATGTTTATTCACATATACACGCTAATAAATACATGGAGAAAGGCTGACTGCTAGGGTTAGATATAAGGGCCCAACTGATAGATATCTTTTCTCAGGTGAAAATCACAAAGTTATTTCTACAGGCCACACCTCCGCCTGAGCATGAATCTACCTAGCAAGAGCATCTCAGCAGATTGTTTATCTACTTATTGCTTGGAGCAACTGAAAGGTGCTCTACTGTGGGGGAAGGAAGCCAGGTGAAAGACTGCTAGGATGCCACCCAGTGCGTTGCTGGGTGCCCGCCGCGGGGACCTAAGTGAAGCATAGGAACCATGCTGCCGTGCTGTTAACCTGGGCATGGTTCTTTCCAGGGCTCTGCCCTACGTGACCTCTGTGCTTACTCTCTCTACCCTGCAGAAGGCTGCCTGAACACAAATGCCTCCTGCTGCTCCACAGTCCATCCGTCCATCCGGGAGAGCATGAAGACATGGTCGGGTGCTGAAGCAGCAGCGGAAGCCATGCTGGCCTGGCCCTTTCTGATGGAGGACTCCGAGCAGAGGGCCACACACCTCTCTCCTGCTCTTTCTTCCCTCCAGAGCCTGGGGAGGACATGAACGTAGAACCGGTCAGCAGTGATGTCTTCCCCTTCCAGTCCCAGACTCCCCACTTCCTCCTGTACCCTGTGACTGTTCTGCTTTTCCGAGGCGCTGATCCAGCTCCAAATCTGAGATCAACGTAAGGAAATCTGATGCTCTGAGATAAGAAGGCAGTGGGCCAGGAGGAACAGAGAGGCCCCAGGAATGCCAACTGTCCTCAGTACGTCCAGGAGAATCAGGCTCTAGTGACAGCATCTGTGCAGCCCTCAGGGGATCCAGCTGTTTCTTCTTTGCCACAGCCAAGAGATCACTTTATTAGCAGCCAAGAGATCGAACCTAGGGCCTCACACATGCTAGACAAGTGCTCTACCACTGAGAACCTCCCCGTCTCTGGCCCATTTTATTTTCTGAGACAGCATCCAGAGTTTCTCAAAGTTGTCCTAGCTGGCCTCGAATTTGTAACCCTCCTGCCTCAGCCTCCCAAGTAGCTGGGATTAAGAGCATACTCCAGCATGCCAAGCCACGAAGTTGCTTTCTTAAGGTTTCTCTGATCATGGTCATTGCCAAATCAGGATTGTTTAGAAACCACAGTACAAGGCTGGGGATTTAGCTCAGCGGCATGAGCACCTGCTTGGCAAGTGCAAGGTCATGAGTTCGATCCCCAGTACCCAAAAAAAAAAAAAAAAAAAGAAAGAAAGAAAGAAAAAAGAAATCACAGTACAAATGTATTTTAAAACAAAAACATACAAAAATTTTTTATCTCTCTATCCATGTTGTGGATGCTTCCTGCTTTCAATGAAAGCTCTAAGAAAAAACACACAGTAATGAAATAAGGAATGCACACACATGAAACAGTGCTTATGTCTAAATCTTCCCTGGAAAGCGACTCACTTGCTCCAAATACTAAAAAGGCCACCAACGTTCTCTAGTTCCGTGGACGGGCCTTCCTGGTGTCCAAGCTCAGAGGCCAATAAGCAACCACTCACTGAAAATGGCAAAGCTGGACTTGAAGAATAAAGATTGATTATCTCTAGGCAAATGAGAAGGAATATTTAAAGCCGGGGAGGAGCAGGAGGAGGAGGAAAACATACAAGAAGTCATGAGTGGAAAGGAGCTGGCACTGGGGTGCCTGAGCAGAGCTGGGCTTGAATGAACTGTGTCTCCAGGATATCGGCCTTCCTGCAGGAAGCAAGGGAGCCACGCTGATAGGACAGAGGGTTTCTGATACCACTCCCTGGGAAGACAGTGAAACTATCGCAGCAGGCCAGGCAGCAGGGGGGGGGGGGCTGTGGACAGCCTTGCTAAGGCCTCCCGCACGGGCCCTCCTGGCAGTGCCCACCCCAGTTCTGGCAGAGCTGCCTGCAGGCGCTCAAAGAATGATTACAGGGGGCCGAGAAAGAAGATCTCAGCTATTAGGAAAAGCCCCCCAGGCCCAGCACCGCTGCCTGCTCAGTTCATCGCCACCGGAAGGGCAGGGAGCTCAAACCTCTTGTCCAAGGATGAGTTAGGGTAGACAGTGGCGGAGATGCCAAAGCTGCAGAGGGAAAGCAGAAAAAGTTTCAAAGTTCAAAATGTCCCTTAGACATCACTTCATTCAATTTTTTCATTCTATAGGTTTCTTTAGAAAAAGTAAGCTAAACAAAAATACCTAAGGGT
Organism: Hydrochoerus hydrochaeris; assembly: GCA_004027455.1. NCBI lineage: Eukaryota > Metazoa > Chordata > Mammalia > Rodentia > Hydrochaeridae > Hydrochoerus > Hydrochoerus hydrochaeris. The sequence goes on along the minus strand of PVLA01000838.1, from coordinate 372,881 downwards.
AGTTCTATGAGGGAAGAAAAATCAAGAGAGGACAAGAATGCTACAGTCTTTGAAGTCACAGGCCCGGGAAGAGGTACATAACTAACCCAGAATGTACAACCATACAGAATGTTTATTTAGCCAAATAAATTTTCACAAAGCCAATACTGAATAGTTTTTAAATCATCACATGGTTTATAAATTCTCAAAAATAACCCGTAAGACTTAGAGCCCAAAGAGTTAAGCGTTTAAGGACCCTAACATTCTTTTAAGGGCAAACTACGAACGGGAATTGAAATCATCCTGTATTATTAGAACAAGTCACAGGAAATGGGTCACCTCTCTAGGACAAGAGGAAAATTGTATTTGCCATCTATAGAAGAAACGAGTAATATAATGAATGTATTCTGCAAAGTGAAGATCCATATTGATTCACATGGCAAGAATTTACCACTGCATCTTTACCTCGAGAAACACACAAACCCATCTGAAAAATGAACCTGAGCTGCCTAGGTGTAACAAAAACAAAGGACTCCTTGCCGTCCATGTGAAAGTACAATCAGAAGAGAGGTCCTTGAGGCTCTCCAATGGGGGAGCGAGACACTCGAGTCACTAAATGAAGAGGATGTGCTGTTACCCTACCCTGGCCCCCAGCTTTGAGACCCCACAGCTCACCAGGTAATCAGCTCCCCAAACTCTCCACCGGTGACAGCCAACCCAAAGTCCCTGCCCTCTGGAAAAAGAAGGATTTTGCATTTCGTTCAGTAACAGTGGTCTGGTCTGCAGACCAGAGTCAGTACCGCGGAAGAAGGTTAATATCTCCTACAGCCACGGGCACAGGCCCTTCTCCAGAGCAGTGCCTCCCCGCTCATGCCCCCCATGTCCACGGGCACAGGCCCTTCTCCAGAGCAGTGCCTCCCCGCTCATGCCCCCCATGTCCAAGGGAAGCACCAACTGGAAGTTCTCTGAATTTTAAGAAAACGCGCATGCCAGAGAATCTGAGGAGCCTTTCAACACGGTTTGAGAGAGTAAACGGGGCGGGCGGGCGCGTGGCAGGGTTCCTGGGGAAGGGCTTGGGAAGGCCTGCAGCAAACAGCTGGTGGACTGAACAATGCGCACCTAAGTCACAGAAAGAACTGAAGGCAGCTGCAGCCACCAGAAACTGTAGGAGGTGAGATACGGCTGAGCACCCTGGCTGCCTCTACAGCAAAAGATGTGTAGCTAAAACACGATTTTTAAAAAAGATGAAGCTGGACATGGCAGCACACGCCTGTGATCCCACCACTTGGGAGGCTGAGGCAAGAAGATCACTTTGCGTTCAAGGCCAGCCTGGGCTGCAAAACGAGGTCACGGCCAGCCTGAATTACACAGTGAGACCCTATCTCAAAAAAACAATAAAAAGATGAAAAAGTGCTTATAAAAAAGAGCCAGGTAGGGTGGCACACAACTGCAAACGCAGGAGTCTGAGGCAGGAATTTGAGGCCAGTCTGGGCAACAGAGTTCAAGACTAGCCAGACTGCACAGAAAGACCCTGTCTCAAAATACCAAAGGAACAAGTAAGAGTCAAGAAATAAAAGGAATTTTATTTCAATTTTTTAGCAAGTGATGACCCAAAAACAAAATGTGAAGAGACTACTAATGCATGATTTCAGTTCTCATGGGAAAAAACACAAGGCCATCTCCCAGCTACACATGCTAAGCATGACTGTCCACTTTCTGCCACAGTCAAAAGTCTCACTTTACCTCTTCTCTCTAATCTGTAGATCAATTACATTGTTCCCATCTGTGAGGTTTCTGTACCATAATGACATTAATGACATTCTGGTTCCCCAACACCACAATCCACTACATACTTCCCTGAAATGACTACTTTGTTGCTAATGAAATCAAACTGTTCTCAGTTCTGGAATAAGGTACAAGGAATATTCAGGATTCCAGGACCTGTATTCCAACAACTTCCCCTGCACCTGCCGGATCCACTGCTATGCAGCTTTTACCCTGAAACAGGAAGTGAAAGTCCAACTGAAGCATTTTCCCTAGAGAATAAGACAGAGGCAGGTGAAGAGGCCAACACCATTCCTTCTTTAAAATGATTTCTTTTTGCATGCCCCTGATGGTCCACAGAGCAGCAAAGCATAGTGGGAAATGGAAAATACACAGGTACAGATAATACGCGTTAGAAGAAAGCAGGAAGTTTAAATTTACCTCCTCAAATGACTCTTCCTTTAGAATCCAGCTCAAGCTACTTAGGAAATCACTGAGTTCATCAGGCATTGTGTGATGCTGATAACAAAGAGCCACTACCTGTGCCCTCATGGAGCTTCCAATAAAGTCAGAAAGGCAAACTGTCTTCAATCATTTCTCACAGTGAGACACAAAAAGCAACAGGCTCCAGGGAAACAATGCATATAAATGTGTAAGTTCAAATTTTCAAGATCATACACTTCGCAGAGTTGTACTTAGAAGAAGAAAAAAAACCCTGCTACAACGGCCTTCAGATTTTGTTTTTTTCTTTGTAGGAAAAACCAACAGAAAAACCAAGACCAAGAAAGATAAAAGCCAGAAGAGCAGCCCGAACGGTGGCACATGCCTATAACACCGGCACACAGCAGGTTTCAACTTTGAGGCCAGCCTTGGATACAGAGCAAGTTCAAGGCTTGCTGGCACTGCCCAGCAAGACCCTGTCTCAAAATAAAAGTCTGAAGGACAAGTTAGTACACAGGTGGCAGCTGTGAACAGCACGCCCAGCGCTCCTGCTGACCAGCAAGCAGCGGATGCTTCACACAGCACAGGACACTCACAGCCGGCTGGGCTGCTCCTGGCCAGGACCGTTCACACAACCGTTGCTTTGCAAGGTGGGCCTGGTAAAAGATTCTGGAGGAATCCTTTATTTTCTGATAACTGACAAGTATTTCTTGAATAAATGGATTCGAAGTGGATACCATGATTTTATTTTTTTAATGACCCTAATTTTGTTCTTTAAACTTTGATAGGGAAAGGGGCAGGATTATAGCTCCATAGTAGGGCTGGGTTCAACTCCTGGCACCAAAACACAAAAATTTTTTTTCTTTTGATCACTGAGCCTTTGTTTTTTCATTAAGACTTTTAACAAAACATTCTGCACTGATTTCAAAAACAACAGCTATGTGTAAGGTTAACCACAGAGCTACACAGAAAATTCAGTTTGGGACTTGGCATCACAGTTCCTGTGTTCTTGCTTGTAACATACAGGATCACTCCAGCACAGATCAACTCATTCTGTCAGCATGTGAAGGTCCCTCTTCCTCGTCACCACGCATCAGGTGTACCATAATGACATTAATGAAACAGACTTTTCCATATCAGTAAATTAAGGAATCGAAGGTGACTGTCGATCAACTGCCTATAATTTTATGTCAACTGCTGTTGACACAAAGTAGCATTTGGGCCTGAGAATACTTTCTTTCAAGTTACTCCATTCAGCAGAGTAAGAGAAAACAGGCACTGTTTACTGCAGTCAGCTATTACCACAGATTTAATTACTAACAATCACACATTCTACCTTCTATTGCTACTTCACACTTCCCTAGCATTAATTCTGCTGCGATCTTAACATTACCTAAGAGCCACTGTACGTTTCCTTCCGAAAAATGTTACTGCCTCCCTTTTCAAGCAGGAAATGAGACCTTAAATTTGTTGCTACTACCAATACTTGTATTTCTCCAACCTAACAGACTAGGTCTGGAGGAAAGAGAACCTCCCCCTTCTTCGTGAGAAAACAATCCTAACCTCCTTAAAACAGCTTCTTCCAAGACACATCCTTGGGGCTCCTTCCCTATGTTCCTACCACAATACCCCATCAACACTTCCACTAATACCAACAGTATGACTCCCCTTAAGGAAAAATTACCATGAATGTTTGAGTCAAAATTGTGCTTGGAAAAATCTTAATTTCTTTTCAAGTTTCAGTTTGCCTGCATCATGAAGAAAAATCTGTTCCTTTTTTTCTGCTAAGTTTAGCATATTACACAGCCTCACAATTGCAAAAGCTGTTCAGGTCCTTAAAAACTCATCTATAATAAAAATCTACATTTATTATATACGTCTGAAAACTGAAGATAAGCCATCTCTTATAAAGGGGAGCTGTTTTTTTTTTTTTTTCCTAAATGAAAAAGAGACTATCAAATAGATTTGTAGTAAACAAAATGGCTACTAAATTACTCCTCTGGTTCTTTCCTAAACCTACACAAAATTATTGGAATAGATTCACAAGAATAATTTCACTCTTCAGTCAGGCTTTAATTTGGGTAAAACTCCTAGATGGATGGAAGTACAGGATTGACAGCTATATGGCCAATCTAGACAATGAAACTATGTAAGTCAGGGTGAAACACCTCACTCTGACGGCTCCTGTGATGGAGTTGGAGCTAGTTTGGGTTTTTATTCTTCAGACTACTTGTTTAAAAAAAAAAAAAAAAAAACGCATCCAAATAAATCATGACATTGAGAAACACATTCAACACTTGAAAGCTAAATGAGTAGCAAAAATAAAACCCAAAGGTCCTCAAACCAGCATCACAAACACCCCATTTTGGATTTCCAGGGAGATATGTTATTAGGAGTGCTTAAGGAAATGCTTTCCTTCTACGGCTCTGGTTCTGAGTAGCCACCCTAGATGGCCACTAGGTCAGTTCAGGCGGAGCACACACCCACTCTTCTTCACTAGCTTACCTGCTCTTCCCTGGTGAAGGCTACTGAAGCAGACCGCCCAGAAGCTGCTTTTAACCAGAGGTCCAAGAATGAACTCGGTAGCCAGTCTACCTTGGCTGGAGTGCTCCCAGCCTGCCCCACTCAAGTCTGCAACTTAGAACTGTCACCACACACATGCACTGCTCCTAGGAAACGCGCGCCACTGCAACTCCCAGTCTCCTGCACCTAACCCCTGCGGTGTTCCTCAGGTAACTGCAAGGTGCATGGCAAAAACCTTCGTCAGGTTAGACATCCACTTGACCAGTGCTGCAGTGGAGAAAAACAAATGGCAACATGACAGTAGGTTTTAGACTAGACTCTCAACAACAGACAGTAATCAAGTTATAGAATGGCTGCTTCTGGGGCTGGGGATTTAGCTCAGCGGCATAAGCGCCTGCCTTGCAAGTGTGTGGGCGTGACTTCGATCCCTGGAACCGATTTAAAAAAAAAAAAAAAGAATGGCTTCTCCTTTCCTTGAAACTTTCATTCTTTAAGCATTACTGTTACCATTCCCAAAGGCACCCAGCACAGAACATTAATACACTGGCTTACCATGTCATGTAACACTACTCATTAAAACCTCAATGCTGGAAGGCACTAGTACTCAATCTGCTCCAAAGGTTACAACGTTTTAAGGAGACCATACCATGTAAATAAAATCTTGGCCACACAAAGCCTGAGTGGCGGTGCACTCCTGTAACCTGAGCCTGTGATCTCAGCTGGAGAATCCCAAATCTGAGGCCAGCCTAGGCTAAAACGCAAGACCCTCACATAAAACAATTAAACGAAATCTTCCACAGAGAAAACATTACATATCCTGGTGTGTCCCTATAATTTAGTATTCATTACTGTCAGGTTCCAATTTCTAGCAGGAAAGTCATAAATAAAATCATTCAGCAAATATTTATCGAACACATTCCTGGTACAGCTGCAAGTTGGAATTTAATAGTGAACAATACAGACAAAATCCTACCACCATAAGCTTTCAGTGTAGAATAGGAAAAAAAAATCTACAAATATATACATAATTCGGCTCAAAAGACTAACAATATATATTTTTCCATTTAAGACTGGCCTACACACAGCCTGTTTTCAAAAGGTAGAATCTAACCCACAAAAAGGGGTTGCTAAATCTTCCAATTTGATGACTATGCTCTACAGAGCAAAGATTTCAAATACATGCAAAATAAGAGCAGGCTAATGGGACAAGAAATATCTTTCATGAATTGGAAAAAATGTGAACACCTACAATTTGAAGCAGACATTAAAGACCACTAGTTTTAAAAAGATTTAAACAAAAACTAATATTAAATAGTGTGATCTATCTTCCATTAATACAAATATTTAAAAAATATTAGTAATTACTAATTACAGGAAACAATATACTTTACATGTAGGAAACATAAGCCAATGAGGTATGCTTTTGTGTATCTGGGTAGAATAGTTTTCTTTGAGATGTCAAAGAACAAAACACCAATACAAATGAATTTAGAAAATAAGTTAAAGACAACAAGAATCCAGAATTTAATGATATACTTACAATGACACATTTAAGAATTCATCTTTTAAGGAACAATGAAAATCAAAGCACCCAAGAACTGAGGAATAATTTGGAAGATATGGGCATAATTGCTGAATATGAAGCAAAATAGTCCAAATTTTACAGCCACCCTTGATTATTTAGGAGGCTAACCACCATTTTCCTTTTCTAATGCCTCCATACTGATATATAAAAGCAAATACTTTTGTGAACAAATGCAAGAATCCACTTTTATCCTGCCAAGCAAATTCTTTTCCACTACAATCATGTCATCTCTTTAAGTAGAAATTACTTTGTAAATAATTTTATATTGAACTGTATTCCAATACAAAGGTGATTCTTCCATTTAAATAAACCGATTAAAAATTTTAGCAGATCTTTAAACTGTGAAAGGACATATTTGGTAGTAGGCTGCTCTGGATAGGTGTTATTGAAATAAAACAACCAGTAAAGTCAGTCTATTTACAAAGCAGTGCATTAGAAATTCCTCAAATGGAACCCCTCCACATCAATTCTTGTTCAAATCAACCCTGGTTTCCCTCCTGGCCTCAAAAACTTGTGAAATCACACATCCATACACACACAAACCTCCTTTTGGCATATATTATTACTATATAAGCAGTGTAGCTGTTACAAAATCAACATAACTAGAATGCAAAGCCATAGCAATTCTTTCATGACACTCAGGGATTATATTCCTGACAAAAAGCTTCGTAATTCTTCAATGTTACTCGTGAATGTAGGTGCTAAATTAATAGACCACATTTAAGGGACAGGGTTAGGCAGTGTTGAACCCTGCTTAAATATCTAAAGGAAATACTTAATATCTCAAATATCAATAATATCTAGAAAAGAAGCTGTCCACAATACCACCACTTGAGCAGTAAAGCTGGTTTACTTTACGTTTTTTTCCTCAGAAAACCACTTCCAAGTTCATTTTTAAAAGCACAGTCTGTCGTTTAAATATGCAGTATGTAATTAAACGTCTATGTATGTGCCTTTCCCCCTCAGACATTTAAACTCCTGCTTTCTGACAAACCCTCTGAGCTCTAACTCCTAGCTGATGAGACACACAGAGCTGTCACATTTCAGGCAAGGAGGGCTGGTTACAGAGACCTCAAAGGCCCTGTCACAGCTAAACAGAAAGGATAAACACTATAAGCAAGACAAAATAAAAAGAAACCCAGCTCTTTACAGCAAGCCTAAAACACATGCTTTTCCTCGTAGTGATATACTTGAACACTATGTACGGCTCTTGCTCTATTTTCTTCTCAATCCTGAGAATTCAAAAAACATTTAATTGCACCTCTTCAACTATCAGAAGGAGCACAAAATGGGAGCTGGGGGGTTTATTTTCTAATTGCAGTTTCCCCTTCCCTGGCTTCATTCCTGAAGCCCAGCTCTTCCCTTTACTTAGTTTTCTGTCTTCTGTTCGTGGTAAATATGTGCACATTTATCTAATCAGGTTTCAAAATAAGAACATAAACGATGGCATATGAATTAACCATTTGCAACTATCCGTGACATTGTATTTTGTTCCTGCATGTAAATGATCCAACATGTAAGCAATTCAGTCCCAAAGGCAACTGGTTCCTCAAGCCAGTAGATGAATACTCCAAGTAAGAAAGAAAAGGCATGCTTTTCCAGTGCAAACTCACAATAAAATACTCTTTTCTTACAGAAACGTTTGGGAAGCATATTTATTGCACCCACAAATATCTAGAACACAAGTGCAGACATTTTTCAGGCCTGTTACTGCAAAGCTGTTCGGTCTTCCTGCCACAATAGCTCAGAGTTATGTCACGCCCGCTTGTGTGCAAACCCTGATCGCCTGGTTCCGAACGTTCTTTCAGAGATAATAATCAATAGAATTCGCCTTCGAGAAATGGCCTTCTCTTGCTTAGTGTCAAAGCAAACGTTGGGCGTCTTCTTTTAAGATTACAGGGAAATTTGTGCCGTCCACTTCCCGTTTTTCACAATTGTAGCCCAGATTCCAAAGACATTAAAATGTCCGTTTTAAACAAAAGGTTTCTACTGCCTTCCAGGAGAGTAACCGAGAGGCTGGCTGCACTGGTTCTCAGCGGCAACTCCTGGGAATCGAGGCCTACATCTGGGCTGCCTCATTAAACAAAAGATACCCTCACTGTCAACAACCGCGAAGCACGGTGATCCCCGATTCCAGATCTTTTATTCAGAAAGAATGGTGCAGGCGAGAAACACGCCTGTCACCATCTTGCAAGTAACTCTTCTGGGGTCCCTCCCTTGAGCGATCGGGCGGCTAGAGAACAGCTCTGGGGTGACACACCCGGGCTTGCCTCCCCTCCCGCCCCGCCCCGCCCCCAAAATCTAAGCCCCCTTTCTCCGGGAGATGACGACCCGCTCCCCTCCAGCCTCCCGGGGATCCTGTCGCTCCCCATTCCCTCCCGACCCCAGAAGGCCTGACAATGGATGCTCACGACCGCCCCAACCGCCGCCAGGCGCCCCGGCTCTGCCCGCCGCCCTCCGGCCCACCCACAGCTGCCGGCGGCACCACCCCACGGGGCGCCGGCGCTGCGCGGCCGGCTCCAGCCCTCGGCCCACCTTCCCGCCCCCGCGAGTCCGCCCCGGCGCGATCGGCCCCGCAGCCTCGGCGGATGCAGAGGAGACGGTGCACAGCCCTGCCCGGGGGCCGAGAAGCAAGGCCGCCGGGAGCCCTCCGCGGGTGTGTGCGTGAGTGTGTGTGGTTGTGTGAGTGTGAGTGCGCGCGCGCGGGGAGGCCGGGACCGGCACCGGGAAGGGGCGCGAAGGGCAGCGGCCCCGGCCTCGGGCGGCGCGCGGGCCCGGCGGGAGGGCGCGGGGCCGCCCCGCCGCACTCACCGAGCAGCAGCAGTTTGAGCTCCCGACGCGCGTCCCGCTTGTCCCTGCGGAGCTGCCGCTCGATCTCGTCGTTGATCCGCCGGGCCTCCTTGGCCTCCTCGCTCAGGCAGCACGCCATGATGGACTCCAGAGTCATGCTTCCCCGAGCCGCGCCGCAGCCGCGGCGCCCCGCTCACACGCGCGCACACCTCCGCCCTCGCTCCCCCGAGGCAGCGCCGGCCGCCGGGCCCCGCCGCCCGGCGCGCGTCCGGGACGAGCTGGGGAGCCGCCGCGGGGGCGGCCGCCCGGGCCGGGACCCCCGGCGGGGCCGGGGCCGGAGCAGCGATCGGGCGCTGGCGGCGGCCGCTGGCTCGGGGGGCGCGCGGAGGGGAGGCCGCCGGCCCGGCCTCGCTCGGACGCCCGCGCCTGCTTCCCCGCGAGCGACCGGCCGCCCGGTGTCCCGCGTCGCCGCCGCCGAGGCTGCCCTAGCTCCGCGCCCGGCGGCTGGAGCACATCCACGGGCGTCCCCGCCGCGAGCGGCCGCCGACGACTCCGCCCGGCGCGCCCGGCCCGCGCCTCCGCCCGACACGGCTCGCGGGCGCCCTCGGCCTCCGCGCCCCCCGCGGCTCGCGCGCGCCCCGCCCCCGCCGCGTCCCGCCCGCCTGCGCAGACGCCCACCGGCCCGCCGCGGCGCGGAGCCGCTCGCAGCGCCCGCCCTCGCCGCACACGCGCGCCTGCAGCGGGCGCGGACCGGGAGCGGGGGCGGCGGCGGGGGCGGAGCGCGGGGGCGGGGGCGGTGCCCCGCCGGAGCAGCGGTCCCGGGCTCGGCCCCGCCGCCGCGCGCCTCCGAGCGGCCCTCGCTCGCCTCGCCCCGCCTGGCCCGCACCTCGGAGGGGCCCCGCGCTCGGGCCCGGAGCCGCCGCCGCCGACCTCAGCCGCCTGCCGGCGGGGCGGGGCGGGAACATGGCGGCTGCGGCCCCGAGCGCGGCCTCCGCCTGCCGCCCCGCTGCCCCGACGCCGTCGGCCGGGAGACGTCTGCGCCGCGCGACCCCAGATCCGGGCGGCATCGCGCCGCGCTGTCCGTGCGGCACGGCCGGGGCAGGAGGCCTGGCCACCGGCTCCGCGGGGCAGGAGCAACAGGCAGAGCGCCTCGAGGCACGGGGGAAATCGGAGTCGAGCAGAAATTAAAGCTGCCCAAGTTTGCGACAGCTTCCTGCCAGTTTCCAACTTTTGGTGCCATTGAGGTGCTTTTTGTTTTGTTTTGTTTTGTTTTGTTTTTTACCAATTCTCTTGTTCTTGAAAAGGCACGTAATGTTTCACAGCCAAGTAATCGGATTTACCTTCCTAGACCGAAAGAAATGCAAAATAATTGCAATAAAAGGAAAGAATAAAGCCGAGCTAGGGAAAGTCGAATCACCAGAGCAAAATCTTACTCTGGTATTTTGGTTTTCCACTTTTATTGAGGCAATTTACTTTAAAATGTTGTTTGTATACCTCATTGTAATATACTACTCAAAGAGCAAAATTAATCTCCTTGCATCTCAAAGATGGCCCTGGTGCAAACTGCTGGTCCCTACTGCAACCTAAGGTCCTGACTTTACTGTGGCTACAGTTCAAGAGGGTACATGCACAGGAGTCTTGCGTGGTTCTGCCTTTCATCCGCCGTAGCCTAAACACAGACACATGCCAAGAGTCAGGACATACATCAAACATGTCATCAAGACATCAAGTCTATATTTCAAGGTCTGTTTTTAAAAGGATATTCGACCTAGAAAATTAAATTTCGCCTTAGCCAAGTGAACAGAGAGCCAGACTTAAACCCTTTATATAAATACAGAGTACTAGATTTGCTGTGAAATTAAAATTTTAACTCTAGGAGCTAAAGAAATTAAAGATTGAAACATGATCTGCAGAAATGTAAAATGACTTCCTAGAAAAATGATAAATTTGCATCCTCTAATATATGTAAATACATGAGTTTTGGAGAGACACAAAACAGTAGAAAACCAGATAGCTGGGAAACTTCAGGTCTCTGGTTCCCTACCTAAGGTTCCACTGAGACTTCTGAAAATATCTTTCAAAGTGGCCATCAGATATGTTTTGACCAAATTGACCTGTGACTTTATGAAGGTATCACACTGCGTTATCACACAGACACAATCAAAGTCTGTCTCTCCAATATTGAAGTCACCCCCTGGCACTTAACAGGTAGGTATTTAAATAAATGTAACAGACTAATAGTAATTCACACATTGAGTAGAAATTAGAAAATTAGGAAAACCGACAATGTACAGTGAGAAAGCCCTATGTGAGTGTCAAGAAGGAAACAGGAAGAAAAAATTCCAAGCTTGACCCTACAGCTACCTAAAAACCTTCTCGTAGTATCAAGAGACCATTTGCCAAGCAAATATTCCTACAACTTAGGTCAAACAAAATGCACACAGAAGCTACTGACCTCGTGAAGGTGTTTAGAGGAGGAAGTTACAAAACTAAACATGGATCATGTTACAAAATCCCAGTTCATTAAATCAACAAACATTTATTCTCTGCCTGCTCTAGGTAAAGATGCAGGAAAAGGGAGATACTGAGTTGAATACAATATGACTCTTGCCCTCAGAAGGCTTATCCTCTTAAGGCATATACACCCCAATCCCAGCACTCAGGCTGAGGCAGCAGGATCACAAATTCAAGCCTAGTGCTAGGTTCCACCTTTGGTCCCACAAAAAGAAAAATAGTAAAAGACAAAAATAAATCAATTTGTATTCAAGTTGGGTTAGAAGTAATATAAAGGTATAAAAAGGCAGGATTTATCTTCTTTGGGAAATTGCAAGACTTTTCAGGAAATGGGCATTTAGATACACCTTAAAGAACAAATGAGTAGGAGCTGGGGCACACCTCAATGGTCAAGCACGTCCCTAGAACTGGCCAAGGTCCTGGGTTCAACCTCTAGCATTGAAAAAAAATGCTTTTCCAGGTTTGGAGGTTAGCTCAGTGGTAGAGCAGATGTCTGGCATTGGGAGGCCCTCGGTTCAATCTGTAACACAGAAGGGAAGAGTGGGTGAATAATGTGTTTATACCCCTTAAAGCGGCAAATCCAGACCATCCGAGAGGAAAGGTGAGATGATGAACCGTTTTGAGAACTCAAGGACAGTTACCACATAGCTGAAAAGCAAACCACAAAACCTAGGAATGGTAGCATTCACCTTGAGGGGTGAGAAAAGAAAATCGTTATCTCTTCTATGCCATTGTAACACCGACACTACCCCCTCAAGCCTATCAGCCAGGCTTTAGGAACTGGGGAAAAAAGAAACCATAAAGGCATATTTTAGTTCCAAGGAGTGATATTGTAGGATGAGTAGGCCAACTTCTAGAGGCCCTTCGAGGGAAGGTAGGGGTGACCCAGGATGTAAGACACATCTGAAGAGCCACAGGTCGGGTCTGTCTTGTCTTCAGGGCGCCCAGAAGAGTGCTTAGCCTAGATATCGTTAAGTGGTGAATAAACAAGAGAACGCCACCTGCATCACTGACAAACGCACAGACTGCCTGGCCCAAGCAGTGTATTATGCCAAGGCCCTGAGGCACAGAAGTCCTTAAACGACTTTATAATGTATTTGGGCAGACAGTCACATGCATATAGGAATAAACAATACAAAAGGAGAAGCACCTGCTGTTAATCTAATTCATGAAGGATGGATCACTAGTGGAGCTCAGGAAGAGCCATTAACCAAGGCTCCTTTCAAAGCAACCCTTTGAGGAGCATGGGCAGGCATAGGACAGTCACCCAAAAGACTAACTGAAAATCAGCCTAAAGCACTGCAGACACCCCCCCACACCCCCAAGAGCTGGGAAAGAGCTTTTCTGCAGAATTGTTCTTATGGCTTTCCGGCCAAGAAATAAAATAGACGCTCCTTGAGAGAAAAAAAAGTAGGCCCCAAAAGATCCTGAGATCTGCAAATGGCGCCATCTAGCGGACAGTTTTCATAACATCGGAAAAACCATTTTGGGGGGAAAGCCGTCCAGTTGAAGATTTCAGGGCCAAAGTTTGAAAATTTAAAAAAATAATAATAAAGGAAAGAAAAAAGAAAGAAAAAGAAAGCACTGGTGTGAAGCGCAATATCTTCTTTTGAAATAAATTACCCCATTAAAATCTACCAAAAAGATATCTAAATGAAGCAGAGTGCCTCAATGACACCTTTGCTGTGTTCTAAAATGCAACCGCGCAGGGGACCGCGGATTTAGCTCAGTGGCATAAACGCCTGCCTGGCAAGCGTGAGGTCGTGAGCTTGATCCCTGGTACCAAAAATAAAAAAAAAAGTAAAATGCAAACATGCAATGCTCTAAGCTGATTCACACCTATCGGGTGACTTCAAGATTAGGATGACCACAGAAGCATGGCACATAACAGTCTGGGGGCCCCCAAAGTCCCACCCATCCGGACAGTCCTACGGAGCTGGCCAGGTAAGAGCTGTTTTTAAAATCACACGCATGACTAGGATTTTAAAAGTTTGATATTAGCATCTATTAATTGTACATATTAATGCGGTTTCAGAGTGATAATCCGCATGATCAAATGAAACGTCCCCTTTACCCCCAACCCTTCCCAATGATAGTACTCACTAGCCTACTTTTAACTCAGTGATTTTTATTTTCCATATATGAGAGAGCATGCAGTGTTTGTCCTTCTGTTCCTGGCTTATTTCACTTACTGTCCCCAGTTTCAATCATTTTGCTGCAAATGACCACAGTTCATTCTTCTTTATAGCTGACTAATTCCACTGTGTGTGTGCATGCCCCATTTTCTTTCTCCATGTATGTGTAGGGAGCTACTTTTTTGCTAGATAGCTCACTGTTAAGAAAACTGGGGCAAAATGCAGGTGGAACCATGTATAATTCCAGCTACGGGAAGTTGATATTCCTGGAATAAATTAATTTCAAGCATGAAATACCTTGGAGATCATAACACAATACATGGTCAACATCGTTAATTGCTCAGTGTGTGATAAATCAATGAACACAGCACATGTTGACGGGAAACAAGGAGTGTGTATTCTGTCTTTCCAACAACTGAAATGGTCTTGATAAAACCTTTCATTTAGCTGTTGTCCTTGTAAAGGTTTCCACCCGCTATTTCAACTTGAACCAAGATGTGAAGAAGCCAGTAGCCTTTCCACTGCAGGTGAATGTAGAATGCTCCTCCTAGCAACAAAAGTAAATATGGAAAAATCTCTCTTATTTTATTTTCCTTTCCAATTGTTTAGACCAACCAAAATGTATTTGAGGCACAAAATTTCCATGAAGCCCATTTGTGGACAGGATGAAATGGGGCTTGGAATAAAAGATGGAGAATGAGGAAGCTTTTTTATCTGTCTGTCTGTCTGTCCAGTCAGCTTAGGCTTTGATAAAGCTCAGCACAGAATTGTTAGCCATCATGCCTCAATTTTATTATTATTATTATTATTATTATTATTGAAACAGAATCTTGCTAGGGAGCCCAGTTTGGCCCTGAACTTCTTCTGGGCTCATGTGACCCTCCTACCCTGACCTCTTGAGGGCTGGAGCTACAAGATTATACATGTATGCCACTATGCTTGGCTTTCTTTAAAATTTTTGATAGTTTTCTCAATGTTGATTTTTTTGTACTAATTGGGATTTTTAAAATATTACATTAAAATATTATTCATCTTTATTATTGAAAGTTTTTTTATACTTGTTTAAATCTTGCACTGAGAGCAAGTGCCTCATCCAATCTAGAACCCAATGTAGAAGTTGTGTTATGATCAAAATACAAGTTGAATGTTTAAATTACAATTTTGATTAGTTAAAAACACATTGCTGTTAATCTCTCTTCCCCAGCTTTGAATATACTTAACTCGCCATTTGTGCCACTTTCTGAAGGAGTTCTGTAAGTCCTGTTTTGCAAATGTCTTTACTAGATGTGATTTTTAAAAAAGGAGAAAAAAACGATGAATACAGCTGCCAAGTGCCACCCAATGGGAAGGCAGGCTCGTAAAACTCCTGCATTGCGACCTCATCCGCAACTGCTGGCTCTTCTAGAAGGCAAAATGACCATAAAAGCAAAACATTTTGAATCAATTCAGAAGATCAAGGGCAGCTACAACAGTGTAGACACAAAAAAAAGACTTCCAGAATTGCTTTCAAAAGTGGCAAAATGATGGTATAAGTGTGATCAAAGCAAGGGAGACTATTTTGAGGTGTTAAAAGGTAATATATCTTTGTAATAATTTTTTAAATTGAAATATTCACTGTATTTTTCAGTCATAGGTTGTACAAATGGAGAATTATTACTCTGGGGAAATACTGATTGGTGTGGGGTTATCCATTCTTTACAGCTTGAAAGTATCTATTATTGCTGTCTGTAGAACTGGAACAAAATCTTGAGCAGAGAAACCATTGATTGTCCACATGGAAGCAACAAACGCTTCCACAGTCTCTGCAAAAATACATGGTGTCAGAAAATTAAACAAAAGAGAATGATACAAAAAAATAAGTTTTTTAGATTCACTCTTTGGCTTAATAAGAACCATAAACTAGCTGGGCATGGTGGCACATGCCTGTAATCCCAGCAGTTAGGAGGCTGAGGCAGAAGTATCATTGCAAGTTCGAGTCTGAGCTACAAATACAAAGTGAGCTCAAGGCCAGCCTGAACTGCAAGTGAGACCCTGTCTCAAAAGACAAAAAACAAACAAAAGAAGAATCACAAACTGGGAACTGCGGTTGTGACTCAGAGGCAATGTGTGTTCCTGGGTTCAATCCCCAGCACCGTGGGGGTGGGGTGGGGAGCAAGCCAAGCCAAGACTGAAGATATGGAAGAAGTCAGCGACCAAGGGGCTTTCTTTGAACCCAGGAATTATTTCTTGAAAACAAAGCCTACAGGAAAACCAGTGTACAGAAGGGTTAGGGCGTGTGAGCAGAATGAACAGGAGAGGAAAATGCAGCAACCCCCGCTCTCCTTCCCGCAGGCCTTTTGCTACACCTCTGCACTGGTACAGTCGCCTGCACCCACCCTATGGGGTCACCCCCAGAAGGTCCCTAGATTGAGCCAGGTTATGCAGCCAGGAGGTGGCAAAGTTAGGCCTAGAATAGAAGTTTTCTCACATTTTCTTTTTCTGATGCTCATCCCTTTACATCCTAGGGGAAGTTTTATTTGGTCTCCAGCTCTGCTGGCTTTCCTCAAAATGTAGAGACTCACAATGGGACTGTCAGAGAGAGAATGCTTGCCTGGTATGAATGAAGCCCGGGGTTCAATCCTGAGCGCTGCAAAGAAAAAAACTGAACTCATCTTGCGTGTGTGCGTGTGTGTGTGTGTGTGTGTGTGTGTGTGTGCGTGTGTGGTGCTGGGGACTGAATGCTGGGCCTTCACGCTAAGCTATTTACCGACCCAGACGGGGCAGCCTCCACAACGCTGGGGTGCTGAGTATGCAACACCGCACGGCGTCTTGGTCTTTCCCGAAAGGAGCAACATTCATGGACTCAGGTGCTCCCTGGAAGTCCATAGCCCGCTGAGAATACACCCATCGCTCTGGCAGGAGACTCACACTTCCAACCAGGTCAAAGCCACAGGTGAAACAGCGGTCTGACGCTTGGCTGTGTAGGAGGATCGTACTGGAGACTCTTAATACATAGGCTGGAGGCTCCCCCCAGATGTGTGCATTTAATTGGTCTGGGGTAGAGTGTGATATATATTTAGTATTTCCTATGCCCCCCGGGTATTCCAGTGTGCAGGTAACGTTTAAGAACAACCAAGTCACAACATTAAACAATAATGGCATGTGCAGGTTTGGGCCATGCGGTGGGTCACAGGTTCGTAATTCCCAGCTCCACCAGGAAGGCAGCCTATCTGGGAGGCTCTGGTTCCAGGTGAGGTCTCACCTGACCTGAGGCAGCTCCCCATCCCTACTCACAGTCCTGCAGCCCTTGAGACAGTTTAAACTTCTCTCTTCCCCTCATTTACAGAAGTGCTGCACACACCCCTCACTCACTCCCCTCGCTGGAGACAACTGGATTTACTAGATTCTGGAACCGATTTCCAGAAACTTAGGTGCTTCTATAGACAGACGTATTTCTCTCCCAGCTGGGGAGGCTGGGACGTAGAGCATGCCTGAGCCCTTGAGTTTGACCCCAGTACCCCACACACATCCTTTTAATTACACAGATCCATGTGTGTGATACCCCTTAGCCTGTGGCTTGCTTCTCCGACTCCCTCATGCACTAATTGTGCGCCCACCCAGGGTCCTGCTGCAGATACCCTCAGCTTCCTACCCAGTCTACTGCTGACAGTCGCTGGTTTCCAATATTTTCATAAGCATATTTATATGCTTCTTTGCTTTTCCTATGCATTTTTTCATTAACCAAATAGGCTTTTAAAATTTTTGTTTGTGCTTTGTGACAAGGTCTTGCTATGTAGTTCAGGCTGGCCCTGAACTTGCTCTGTGGCCCATGGTGGCCTAGAACTCATGACAGTCCTCCTGCATCAGCCTCCTGAGTGCTGGAATTGCACTGTGTGCCACCATGGCTGGCGACTCCGGACACTTTTTTATTGTGAATGATACTACAACAAACAGTCGTTGTGCATAAGTCTGAGTGTATCTCCATGTCCCTAAAATAAATACCACACAGTGGGACTATTGGGTCAAAAGACAAATCGTTTTAAGTCTTTTTGTGTTTTTGAGTCAAGGTCCAGACCAGCCTTGAACTTGCTGTGTACCCCAGGCTGGCCTTGAAATCACACTCCTCTTGCCTCAGTAGCCTAAATGTAAATTACAGGCATGTACCTCCATCCCTAGCACTTTCAAGTCTTTCGATAAATAGTGACAAATTGTCCAGTTAGTAGAGTTTTGTTTGTTTTGTTTTTGTCTTTTTGAGACAGGCTCTCACTATGCAGTTCAAGCTGGCTTTAAACTCGTTTTGTAGCCCAGGTTGCCTGGAACTCACGGCAACCCTTCCTGTTTCAGCCTCCCGAATGCTGGGGTTATAGGCATGGAATACCATACCCAGTTTATAATTGGTAGAGTTTCTACCACTAGAAATCCATGAAGAATTCCATTCATCTATCTTTGCTAAACCACAAGAACTGATTTAAGAATTATGGATTGGTTTGGGGTCAGAATACTTTTTTTTTCTAATTATAATCTTTACTTTTTCTGCATCATTATAAACTACTTTGAAGCTTCAATAACTTCAGAAAGTTCTATATACTGGTGCATGTGTCTCCAAGTCACTATTTACCCACTATTTCAAGTGAATAAACTGTTTAATCAAAGCTAATTTTAAAAGTTGAAAGTACCTTCATTTTAGGGAGATCTCATAAAACCCACAAGTCAGTGAGAGTCTGCTTGGTAGCATATCCAGAATATTCCAGTTTTTTTCAATAGAAATCCAACAGACATGGTTTAAGTACATCTTATGCTTGTTTTACATGTGCTTCTAACACTTTACTGTGTAGATACTAAACAACCTTTTAGATGCATCTAGGGGAATGGCTTTCCCAAAACAAATGCAAATTTCACTGGCTGAACCTTCCATTCATGGGAATATAAGAGAAGACTCAGTGACCTCAACAGTAACATTTTGCAGGGCTCAAGGGGAAGAATAATACTAGTTACTTGAGGAGGGAATTGCAGAACTGGGTGTGGTGGCTCATGTCTGTAATCCCAGTTCCAGAGGCCAAGGCAAAATGATTTGGAGTACAAGGCCAGCCTGGCTAGCTACATAGGGAGTTCCCAACCAGCCTGCAGGCGAGACGAAAAGCCAACTGCACTCCTGGAAGACAGAGTCCTATTCAATACCTATCGCAGGCAACGTGCTTCACTTCTGCTACTTCCTTGTACGGAAAATCCCCTAAGTATAGTACATTTGAATTGCCTTTTAAAAGTAAGATCCAGATTAAGATGAAACAGTTTTCCAGGAACCCTCTCAGACCATTTCTGTGTAAATCTACTACACCATTCCTCCTGGACTCTGTGTCCTACCGAGTGATTTGTATCTGAAAGTAGGGATCACCCAAATGCACCTAAGTTATGTTAAGAATTTACCTGAAATATGCGCCTTGCAAGATTTTTCGGCCTGCCCGGGGATTCATGAGCTGTGTGCTAGGGTGTCAGTGACACGGCAGAGTGTTCCGATGCTCATCGTTAGCTCTCCAGTGGCGTCTCAGCCTTGTCGCTGCGCCGGGGGCATTCAGTTCAGCGTGCACCTTACCACTGGGATGGGTATCAGACTGCCAGCTTCTCTCACTGCAGATCCAGGACTGCAGATTTTAAACTTCCAAGATGAGAGTAGAAAAAGAGAGGTTAGCTGAGGGTTCCAGAATGAGTCTCTTCTCACCTCCGTGAGGGGCGCTTCAGTGCTGCCGTGACCCAACACTGTGGAGGGGCTGGAGAGCCCAGCCCTGACTGTGCGGAAGGGAGGATACTGGTAAAAAAAAGAAGGGAAATAATGGATCTAATCAATGCTTCATATTCAAGTACTTTTTTTCAGGACATATTTTTCAACTTAGTAAAATAGACATTTCTTGCAAAAGCAGCCTTGATACATACCACTGAATGACTAAACACTTTGACCTAACTGTGAAAACCATGCCTGATTCTTTCTTTCTTTCTTTCTTTCTTTCTTTCTTTCTTTCTTTCTTTCTTTCTTTCTTTCTTTCTTTCTTGAGACAGGGTCTCACTGTGCAGTTCAAGCTGCTCTCAAGTTCACTTTGTAGCCCAGGCTGGTCTCAAACTTGCAATGATCCTCTTGCCTCAACCTCCAGTGCTGAGATTGCAGGTGTCTGCCACCACGCCCGGCTTTTGACACATTGAGGTCAGACTGGTAGGCATAGTATCAGGGTCACGGGAGGAGGGATGGCTGCAGGGGAGGCAGTACAGGCCCATCTGCTCACTGAGGCCTGACGAGACAGCCTCTGCTGTGGCCTCTGTCCGAGGCAGGTCAGTGTCCCACAGCCTGCCCACACCGAACCCACGGGGCTGTGCCCGCATAACCCCACTCATTACTTAGCCAGTCCTTTCACACACGCGTTCATCCAGATCCTAGTGCACAACAAGGCAGAGCAGAGGCCCAGGGAGAGCCCCGTGGCTGCAGAGGCTGAAGTGAGCCTCAGCAGGCCTGGGCCCACAGCAGGAAGGCTGGGCCCACAGCACGAAAGCTGAACCCTCGCTCCCGCTCCTAAAGCAGGCAGCGTCCCTAGCGGGACTGGAGTAGAGGAAGGTCAGCCGGACAGGTGTCAGGCAGGCCAGCTGGGTCTGGTGCTGCCTCAGAGGGGGCTGCAGCAGACAGCCCTGAAGCCGGACTTCAGAAGACAGGCTGTCAGGGTGCGGACGGCTCATGTCTATAATCCCAGCACTCAGGAGGCTGAGGCAAGAGGATTGCTGTGAGTTCGAGGCCGTCTGGGCTACACAGTGAGTTCAAGGCCAGTTTCAACTGCATAGTGAAACCCTGTCTCAAAAACAACAACAACAACAACAAAAAATAAACTAAACTAAAACCTTCAAATGGATACATTGTTCCAAAACTTCACCAGTGAGTTTTTTTAAGCCATTAAATTTCTAAAGTATTAATAGTGCTTCCAGGATTATATGATACGCATCCCAGAAAAACATTTTTAGAACCTCCATATTTTGTTTTGTACAGTAGTTGTTACAATGCAGTGGTTTTGTTAAAATTTTCTTGTGAAAAAAATGGAAGACTGAAAAAGAAAGAAAAGAAACCTGTTATGAGACCAGAGGACACCTCTTTGTAAAGAAAAGGCAGGCAGGAGATAAGATAATCACCCCAAAGCTGCAGTATAATAGTCGAGACCATAGCCAGAGTGGCACTGTGCTTCTTGTATTTTATAATATTTTATTATTAGAAAATAGAATAATCTTATTAGACAAAATTTGGAAAGTACAAAAAGTATAATGGAGAAAAGTAAAAGTATTCTGAAGCCCAGCAAAGTAAATGCTTTGCTATACATCATTGTCCATTCCCCCCTTTCTTATTTTCCATGCAAACTAAATATATTTTTCTTTTTCTGTCTTTTTTTTCTCCTGTTGATGGTACCAAGGATTGAACCCACGGCTGTCTACCGATGATGTCCCTATCTCTTTTGAATTGTTTTAAATTTTGAGACAGGGTCTCACTAAATCACACAGGCTTTCACCTCAGACTTGCAATCTTCCTGTCTTGGTAGCTGGGGTTATAGGTATGTAACACTAGATCAGTGTAGCCGGGATTAAGTAACAAAACATTTTGAACTACTGTTTTTTTTACTCAGTAATTTTTTTCTTATACTTACATATTTTATACTATTTCATCGCAGAGACATTTAATAACTTTTATCGTTTCCTTTTATCGATGGTCACTTATGTATCAATTTTTGTCTCATTATTATGAATGAGCTGGGAAAAAGGATTCAAATCCTTACACAGAATATTTTATGGGCATGTTTCAAAACCAGAAATTTACCACACACGGAGAAGAGACAGTTGTATTTCTTCATCTTTTTGTTTGTTTGTTTGTTTGTTTTGGTCTTCAGGACCTTGCGTTGGCCAGGTAGGCGCTTATGCCACTGAACTACATCCTCCTCCCTTGTATTTCTTCATCTTAAACAAACTCCCTGATTCTTAACACCTGTCAGATCTCGCTCTCTTATCCAGATGTCCCCTTTTGCCCAGGGTGTCTGCTGGGGGAGAAATGCTACCTGGTAACGCAGGGCAAACAGCATGGGAGCCAACACTGGACCTGGGGCCATCGAGGGCACAAGGTGGGCACCACAGGTGCCATCCAGTGTAGGACTGAGCAGAAGGGCAGAGCTGTAGGTCAGACTCAGCCCCAGAGCTGGGGCGACAGGGAGGAGAGGAACCCAGTGTGGGCAGCTGTGTGGCCCGTGGAGAAGTCAGCTGCGTGGAGTCCAGGATGCCACTGAGGTTGGCAGAATGACACTTCAGATCAGTCTGCAGGTTAGCCAAGGCCGCGTACAGAAGCAGCAACCCCCTGTGCAAGAACAAGAGGTGAAGGTTAGACATGGGAGCAGGAAAACAACGTGGTCCTGGGACCACGCTCAAAATTACAGTGGGGGAGGTGGTGGTGTAAATAAATAAATGAACCGGAGCGTACAAATTCTATTTAGTGGATGGTGCGTCAGTTACTTCAGGCTAGGTTATGCTGCCCGTAAATCAAAATAGTGATTTCAAACAAAACTTCACCTCCTCCCCATGACACATCGGTACCTGCCAGCAGGAAGGCTCCATCTGCAAGTCTTCACTCTGGAATCCAAAGCAATGGCCGGCAGAGGACGGGAGGCTGGGCCCTCAGCCCTCCTGCTTCTAACCGGGCGGGAGGCTGGGCCCTCAGCCCTCCTGCTTCTAACCGGGCGGGAGGCTGGGCCCTCAGCCCTCCTGCTTCTAACCGGGCGGGAGGCTGGGCCCTCAGCCCTCCTGCTTCTAACCAGGCGGGATACTTTTCCTTCTGCTCATCTCTTCTTCTTCACAGACAACTCTCTGGCCCGTGCCTAACTTCAGGGGACACATGACTGGAAACTGGGGATGACTGGAAATCTCAAGGAGCACTGGAAGTGCTTGCCAGATAATAACCAACGCTCAGTTCTGCGGAGGAGACCCAGACCTCTCTGGAAACCAGGGTGGCACTCGGGTCTTGGCAGACTGGGCGTCCTGTTCCAGATGAGACCCCGGAAAGGTGAGGCACACCTGGGCTGGGGCTGACCAGAGGGAAGACGCTGCTCAGCGGCTGCACCGTGAGCTCAGGCACTTAGAAATGTGCAGCCTACCCGGCCCCATAGCTGTGCCTCAGAGCTGCCCTTGAAGATGCTGCTGGTGGCTCAGGGTCCTCCATGTAGGGTTATCATAATTTAGCTCTTCGGGGGAGAAAAGCAAGGCGCGTATCTGTGCATTCAAATGTACAGCGGTCAAACACTGAATGGCGTTACGAGGCATGGGTGTTTCAGACCCTTGTGGGCAATTGAAGTAAAGCAAGCTAAACACCAGACTGTCATCTTTTCCCCGAGAAGATGGCAAAGTGCCAGAATCTTAGTTTCTGGAGGAGCTTGCTAGACTTTTCACAGCCTCCCAGGTCCTGTAGACCACCTGCCACACCCTGGGACCATGCGAGGCCTGGTGTTTGACCTTCACTGGTTATGACCTCCCCCCAGCCAAGTGACCAGAGGACGTGGGTGGCCAGTTACCAACACACTGGTTTCAGACACAGCTGAAGTCCAGAATAGCGTTTTGAAGGTTCAGAAAAATGCTAATTTCACATTGAAGTTAACTAGCAAGTAGCTTGTGGTTTGTTCTCCATAATATTGTTTTCTAAATGAAGAGATCTGTAACTTAGATGTAGCTCATCTGATCTAGAGGGAGAAGACAATTAAGTAAATATCATGGACATCACTTATTTTACTCAGAAAACCTGCAAATGTCACATAAAGTATAAACTATAAACATTTTCCAAGGTGGGGTACACCATTACCAATTGCCAGTGTACAGTGTGCAAACCGCACCTTTGAACTGATGTGTGCAGGCTGGAATTACCAAAACCTGCTTCCTAGACGCTTTTGTACCACTGCATTTCTTGTACAGACTCCATGAACTGTCTGAGCATGGAAACATGTGCTTCAGTTTCTGTCCTAACAGGGATTATTTTAACAGCCATGAACAATAAAATAAAGATATCTAAAAATTTAGATTCCTTGTAATGGTCTATCCCTTTTACCAAAGGAAAAAAAAATCAATTGTAAGAAGTGTATAAATTCTCTCTTTCAAAGATGTATATATTAGAAAAAAATTTGACATTTAGGGAAAATATAAAATGAGAGTATATTACTAGGAAAACTTTTATAATTAGTTTCTTGCCAAACTTCAAAAATCATTGAAAGAGAAATAAAATGCCACAGAGAAAGTCTTCTAGCAACTCAATTAATTTGACTGAAAGTTAAAAACTTCAACTTTTAAAAATTGACTTCATTTATGACTAAATCTTCATGAGACAAATATCACTCACACTAGAAAAATAAAACCCTCTTATAATAAGAAGACCCAAGCAGTGATTCATAGGATGATACGGCCATCCGATGGTAACTTGCAAAACCAGAGACAGTAAAGCCATGTCCTCTAGGTCCTAGAGGCTTACGCCCAGTTCACTAAGAATGTAACTGTGGTTAGGAGACTGAATAAATTAAAAAGGTAGAAACCAACACTTCCTATGGGCTTATACTTTAAAGGCCCAGTGGTCTGTTGGAAAAGATATGCCTTAAAACACGAAACCCAGGCATGGTGGCACAACCCTGCGATCCTGGCTATTCTGCAGGCTAATGTTAAGATTACAAGTTCAAGCCAGCCTGGCAACTGAGTGAGACCCTATCAAACTCCTGGGTCCAAGTGATCCTCCCATCTCGGACTCCCCAGCGGCTGTACCATGTCCAGCTACTCTTTTATATTTTGGGGGTTTCCAAACAAACCTATTCTGAGGTAAAATATACTTATGAAAAAATGTAAAAGTCCAACAGAATTTTTAAAATTATACTTAATGTTACTGAATTGTACATTTAAGGTGATTAAAATGTAAATGTCATATACTTTTATCACAATAAAAAGATACATTTATGAAATCCAGGTGATGTTGGGACTTTTTAGCTACAACCCATGAACTAAACAGTCTTACTTCATTAACATTAAAACTTTGGGTCTGACAAAGACATTATGGAGAAGATGAAATAAACCAGAAACTGGGAGAAAATATTTACAAGATACATGTAGATAAAGGACTAGTATCCAACATAGGTCAAGCACTCTCAAAACTTAACCATAGGAAAACAGATAACTCAATTTAAAAATAAGCAAAAGAGCTGAACATACACCTTACTAAATAATATATATAGAAACATGAAATAAACATGAAAAGATGTTCTACATCATACTTCACAAAGGAAGTGCAAATTAAAACAATGAGATAAAACCTTAGAAGGGCCGAAGTCCAGAACATCGACCCCAGCAGGTGTTACTGGGATAGGAAGCAACAGAAGTGCTCTTTCACCGCTGGCAGGGACGCGAAGTGGTCCTGTCGCTGTGGAAGACAGTGGCAGTTTCCCCACAAAGCTCACAGCAGTCTTACCATGTGACCCAGCAACGCTCTCCTTGGTATTTATCCGAATGAGTTGGAAAGTTATGAATGCTTATGGCTGCTCTACTCATAATTGTAAGACTCAGCAGCAGTCAAAATGTCTTCAGCTGGAGAAGGGATGAACTGCGGTACACAGCACCAAAACCAAATGAGCTGTCAAGCCATGAAAGACAAGGACTAGATGTAAAGGCAGATCGTTAAGGAAAAGAAGCCTACCTGACAAGCACTTACGCTGTGACTGTGCATACGACACTCTCAGAAAGGCAAAACCCTGAGACAGGGAAGTTCAATGGCTTCTGGGGTCTCAGGGGAGGAGGAGGACTGTGGGGACACAGGGGGTTTTCAGGCCAATGAAATTATTCTGTATGATATGTAATGGGTAGAACATGCCATTATGCATTCGTCAAACCCAGAGGATGTACAGCAGAAAAATGAACCCTTCAGTTAATAACAAGGTATTAGCACAAGCCCGTACTCATAAGTGAAATAAATCAGACCTACATGTATAAACATCATATTGTCTCACTAGTAAATAAGATCCAAAATGTGCAGTAGATAGTGAGAATTAGGAACAAACTGTTGAAAAGAAAAGATAAACTGTGATGGGGAAAAGGGCACAGGAAGAAAAGGAAAAAAATATATGTATACACAAGATAGTTAAGACAGTTATATAGCTAGTTGTTCTTAGTTCACTAAAAAGAAAATTTTGAGCTAATATTGTTTGGATGAGTTATCACGCCTCTATCTTGTACTCTGAATAACTACTACAAAGACAACAATACACAGTGTATTATTGTAACTCTCCTACTAACCTGTTTTGAAACTCTGTTTTGTTATTTCTATTTTTTTTCTCTTTAAAAAATATCAATATTGGCTCACATAAAAAACAGAAAAGTTACATCAAAATATTATGCATCCTAAAAAAATATAATTCACCATAGTAAAAATCAATTGTTTCCCAACACAATTCTGCTTCTTGTATATTTATTTCCATAAGTGTTTCTTTGGTTTCTTATTTTTGCATAGTAATTTATGATGTCTGACAGCAATCTCTAGAAATTTTCAAACAGGTAATTCTTGTATGTAGTACTGATTTGATCACTGATTCAGCAAAACTCTCAAGTCCTACCATTTTAAAATTTTGATTAAATCATTTCACTACATTAGTAAGTAATCCACATGCAGTTTGGGGATCTAATTTCTCAAGCATCTAATAAACGTTTCAGTGGAAACCAGGGGCAATACTTTCCTCATATGCATAAACCTTAAGCGTTCTGAAACCAAGGACTACTTTGATTCACTAACAAAGGCAAGCACACGACTGAGCGTCAAGTGTGATGCGGCTAATTCAGTGAGTGAAACAGCACAACTGTCACAGCTCATGTCTGGATGGCCCCCAAATCTTCATGTGGTCTGACTGGGGGCTTTTGGGAGGTGGCTGGATCTGTGTGTGTGATGCTGAGGGTAAGGCTGTGTGCTTCGGAACTTAGTCACTGGTTGGTTCAGCATAGTTCTGGTAGGAATAAGGTGCCCCACCCGGGGCCGGGGGGTGCTCTACACCCTAAGGACAGGCTGCCTGGAAGGAGTAGAAGAAACAGGAAGACGGCTGCCTGCGGCTAGTCACTTGCTGTTTGCTGCTTTGCTTCTTCAGTACTTTGCTGCTTTCTTCCCTGCCGTGGACTGTTTCTCCTCCGTGACGCCACCCTGCTTTACAGCCAGCTGACTGTGAACTGAAACCTCCACAAACTATGAGCCAAAAATAAACCTTGCCTCCTTTAACTGTGGGTGTTAGGTATTTTGTCTCGGCAATGAGAAACGTAACTAAGCCAAAAACCAAAGGAGCTCTCTAGCAGCATCGTTCCTCAAAGACACATGAGCTGATGGGCTCCTGAATTTCAATAGAGCACCATCATTAGATCAGCAGATACACAAGGATTAGAGCTCGTTTTTATCTTTTCTTTTTTTCTTCCTTTTTCTTTTCTTGTTTTTCTTTTTTCTTTTTTTTTCCTCTGCAGATAAGGGATCTCACCAAGTAGCCTAGGCTAGCCTGGAACCTGTGATACTTCTGCCTCAGCCTCCAGATTGCTGGGATTATAGGTGTGTGCTACTGTGCCTGATTTGCAGTTCATTTTTGAGAGGAAGCAGGATAGAGTCAGGCCCCTGGAGAGGATTCCCTGGGAAATGGTATGGAATTGGGTCTAAGACTTCAATCCCCGCTAAGAACCTTGGAGAGCAGCAAGCAATCGAAGGAGAAAGTCAGGCCTTTCTTTGGAGCAAGCATGGCAGCTTGCAAGCGCATTATGGATCTGGACAGCACTTGTGAATTCAATGCATGTTCCCAAGAGACGTACAGACTACATGAAGCTGTGTGTCTGGACCTTTGCAACTCCTAGAACTGGGTACTGACACTACTGTCGCCTTTATTTCATGCATTTCTCTTTGCCCGATGGTAAATCCCAATTTAGCCCATAGAGTATAAAGGTGATTTGCATACTGTCATGAGAGCAAGTATTCCTGGTGGATTACTCTTCAGGACAGCCTTGCCTGGAGCCATGTGTTTTGAAATGTCAAGTACTGTCTTATACACTGGCAAGTCTTGCAACCTGTTTGATGTTGCAATCAGGTAACTGATTGTTTAGATCAGCAGATACTCGAATCTCTGCCCTATAGGGAGTGCTGACATTGGCATGAAACAGCTTGTAAAATCTGGTTTTCTACTTTGCACCATAAGCCTGCCAAACAAGGTCTGTACACAGGGAAGACGAATTACATCTCAAAATTACAGAATAAGGCAGCTGGAAGAAATGCTTAATATCTAAATTTGTTTTCTCATTTTATGCATCTTCTTAAAAGACTAAAATTTTGGAGGATAGACACAGTGTTTCAGTCATTTCCATTTAATTTGTATGATTAGCTTTGCTTTATCTCTCTTTTTTTTTAATCAGAGACTGAACTCAAGGGCATCACACTAAGTTATATCCCCAATCCATTTTATATTTTTAAATTTTGAGACAGAGTCGCACTTAGGTTGCATAGGTTAAATTCAAACTTGTGATCCTCCTGCCTCAGTTTCCCGGAGTGCTGGGATTACAGCATGCATCATGAGACCTGGCCATGACTAGCTTCTTTATATTTGGCATGCAAAATAATTTACGTTATTTACATTGCAGTTCCTCTGAGAAGAAAACTCTTCCACATCTTCTTCCTCTCTGGTTACAGGTCCATCCGCTACATGTCACGGACGAAGGCTCTGCTGGTCATCATGTGAATCAAGTTACTGTTCTTCCAAAATGCATCACCAAACCAAGGGTTATGCTTAATTGCGACCAGGTGTTTTCTTCCTCTAGTCTCAACACTCCTCTTTTCAAACATAATCACTGAAGTATTGTTGCTACAGGTCCCTTCAGGAAGGATGAATGTGATTAGTTTATTCTTGTCAGCGATATGTCGTTTTAGTCTCTTTGTAACCAGGGGTCAATCTTTCCTTTCTGAGCATTCAAACCAGATATGTGGATGGGCCGGAACTACAGCCCTCTAAATTCCCGTCACCCACCACGAACCTGGCCAAACATGGCATAACATCTATCTGTTGTCCAGATCAAAACATGTATTGGAGCAGTGTGGTTGACACACAAATTCCTCTCTTCTGAGGTCACTACAGCTCGTTATGGTAATGGATGGTACTAGAAAGAGACGCACACAGATCCAGCAGTGAGTGAAATGTACCAGTTCACTCAGCCAGGTTTTGCAGCTGCTGGCTGGCAGCTTCCCAACCAGTGCAGTTCTTATAACCAGCACTGATCACAGCGAAAGCCAGGTAGCCCTCGGAGGCAGCAGGGCGCAGGTGCGCATTACAACACCCAGCGCTGGCCCTGCAGTGAGCCGCAGACTGTGTGGTGGACGCTGACAGTGGTTCTTATGCGGAGATTTCAGGACACTAGCTCCTCCGTGGAGAAGCTCTGGGTCTCTTCACGTTCCACAGTGGTTTTCAATCCCACAGAAGCTGATTTTTTTTTTTTTTTTTTTTTGAGACAGGGTCTCACTATACAGTTCAGGCTTGCCTTGAGCTCACTTTGTAGCCCAGGCTGGTCTCGAACTCACAACGATCCTCCACCTTTAGCCTCCCGAGTGCTGGGATTACAGGTGTGCACCACCACACCCAGCTCTAGAAATTGAATTTTTAAGAACCATCCTTTGTGCACTTAGACTGTAAAGTTTTCACCAGGATCTTCATGCAGATTTTGGAGATGCCCAGTGACACTGCCAAGGCCAAGGGCAGCAGGATGAGGCTGGGCACCAGCACTGGCCAAACAGGCAGGACCTCCCAGCCAGGTTTGTGCCTCCGTGGAGGAGACACAAATGTGACCTCTGTCCCTGACACCAACAGCCCAGTCAGAGTTCAGGGAGGAGAGGTGGTCTGGAAGCCAGGGCCTCTGCAGGCATTTGCTTTACTAAGTTTGAGCTCTTAGTAAGAGTTCAAACTCTTCTTACTCTTACATCTGAGAGAAGATGCCTGGCTTCCACTTCCTCTTTGCCTGGAGAGCTCGGCTTTAGGAAAATCTGCTTATCTCTCTGTCTCTTTGTGAATGACAGCATTCTTTGCCCTCAGTCCTTAGTCCCTCTCTTTCTTTGCTGTGTGTGGAGTACAGCTCTAATGCCCACAGATGCTGAGTTTGGCCAAAGTTTGTTTTGTCCACGATAGCATGAGCAGAATGGTGAGTTTCAGCTTTGAGCTCGTGCCTTGTGATTCATGCCAGTGTCTAACACTCCTGTCATCTACTCATATGAAGGAAGTCTCCTGAGTAGCTGCTGTTATTTTGGACACTTTAGAAAGGCAGACTAATGGAGTAAGCTTGAAACTGAGCTGCCATCTGAAGCCATGCCTGTCTAGAATTTCTTAAAATCAAATTGATGAGGCAGACACGAATGCCTGTTGTAATATGCCCCTGAGATGTTTGAAGTTGTTACTCAGCACTAACATGGTAATAACTGACTGATGCACTGCATATTCCAGTGAGTACAGGGGAAAAATAAGCTTCACCTACGGAAGGAGCTCGCTGGAGTCCTCTTGGGACCTGTACCTGTGGGTAGGAGTGGAGGAAGCATGCCGGGGCCACAGAGAAGCTGACGCTGAAGTGCCACCCTCATGATAGCCTGGGCTGACTCCTCGGGAGCTCCAGACAGAGAGTATCCTGTAAGTGATGTTCCATGTTGGGACAAGTGGCCAGATCTTTATACACCTGCGATCATCAGTCTCTAAAGAGGACTGTCCCCAGAGGACATGACTTGGGGAGGTGGCTTTTTGTAGGGGAGACAGTCTCTGAAAGTGCTGAGCAAAAGCCATCTGGCAATAGTACTCTCGGAACCTGGGCAGCAGGCCCTCCCCTGGAGGAGGCCCGGGCAGCGGCCCATCAAACCTACCGCAGCTCCACCCACCAACTGAGCGGCTGCCTGGGTCTTGCCATGGCAGGACTGTCCTGAATTGCTCCTAGTCCACGTGCAGTGAGCACGTGGGCATCTAAGGGAGGAAGCTCATTCTGATGACTTTCCTTACACAAATACAGAGCTTGTGACATTTTCATGATTTTGCAACTGGCACCAAATTCTCTTAGGAAGATACTTGCCATGGGGATGTGTCCCTGCTGATCTGGAGACACAGAGGAGAGGGCTCCATTGAGGGCCTGGGGAGGAGAGAAAGCTGCTCCAGCTCTGGAGAACAAGGAACAGGGGGGAGCCCAGAAAAAGACAATGGGCACTGCTTGAGGTAAAGGAACAGGAAATGATTCTCATGGCAACCTCAGATGTTCACAAAAGTCATCTCCGGGGCATTTGAGTTTCCACTACTGGAAGCAAACTGTGAACAGCTGTGTTGAAAAACATTGTCTGCCTGTCTGTCTTTCTATCTGTCTGTCTGTCTTTTTATTTTTTAACGTGCCCTAAGCATGAATTAGTTCCGGTACCAACCCAGGCATCAGCCAGGATGAACAAAGGACCGTCCCCTGCTCTGGCCCTCACTGACGTAAGAACACCACCACAAATCAGGTGTCTCTTTGCCCCTTGCCAGGGGGTAAAAATAGTATTTCAGTACCAAATGGATGAAAACAAAAAATCAATATTAAATAGACACTACACGCAGATGTGTCTATTGGGATGAACAGCTATCAAAACCCAGTTTTATTTTCTTCTGCTTCTTTAATATAGAGATTTTTACAGAGAGAATACATTCTTAGTTTGATGCTTTACTACAAACTTGCGATTTCGTAAGCCCTAACAATACTGTCATGTGTTTTAACATAAATAGAACTAGTGTATTTTTGTGTATGTTGTGTATATTTTGCTGCAAGTTGCTTTTGTCTTTTAACTTTGTTTTCAGTATGTGGCCACATTCATGTATGGACATATAATTCATTCATTTTTATCTCCACAGCATGATTAAATGTGTTTATTTGGTCTCATAATGATAAATAATTATGCAGCTTTTTTTCTTTTTCAACCAATTCCACAGCTAAGATCTTTGAAGAGTTTCTCCAAAGCAGATAACTTGAGGTGACATTGCATGGTTCCTGGGACATACTTCCTTCCACTTTTTTGATAATATGACCACAATGGCACTGGAATTGTTAGCTCAGTGATAAACTGCTTGCCTTGTATGCACAAGGCCCTGGTTTCAATCCCTAGTACTACAAAAGGATGATATAATAAAAAGAAAAAGAGCAGGATGTCCATTTCCTAGCCTGAGCCTTTGACGTGCTAGCTCACCCTGCTACCACGGCGTTTGTCTGCAGAACTCCCTGTCCAGTGACTGACAAACGGGAGTCACGCAGTAAATATCTGAGGAGTAAACGAATGACAGAGAAAGAAACTGAAAGAAACTAGAGAGTTCACGTGATTATCAGAGGCAGGTGACTGGTTCAAAGACATCTCTGGAGGGCACATCGTCTGACTTCAGAGCTGTGCCTCCCACAGTCCGATGAGGAGTGAATATGCTGAATTTTTGTCCCAGCCCCTATCAAAAACTGAAAAAGACTGTTATCAGCTAACCCACTGCCTTCTTACTGAGACCTGGTTTCCTTAGTGTATTTTGGGAGGTCACAAATGATGAACATTTCAGTTTAAACCAAAAGAATGAGAATAGAGAAACATTTTTCTTCAGGACAGACTTTTTTGTAAGGCTATCTGGGCTCATATGCATTATAACTATACCTCAGCTAGGAATGTATGTTTTTATCCTTTGTTTCAAACTTAGGATTG
Organism: Hydrochoerus hydrochaeris; assembly: GCA_004027455.1. Classification (NCBI taxonomy): domain Eukaryota; kingdom Metazoa; phylum Chordata; class Mammalia; order Rodentia; family Hydrochaeridae; genus Hydrochoerus; species Hydrochoerus hydrochaeris. The sequence goes on along the minus strand of PVLA01000838.1, from coordinate 340,414 downwards.
AACAGTAAATGGATGAGAAATGGTGTTAGTCAGCTGTCTTACTGTTGGAGAGGCAGATCACAGATAAGCAAGAGGAGAGGGCAATAATAAACCATACCCATGGGGCTGGGGATTTAGCTCAGTGACATAAGCACCTGTCTTGCAAGCATGTGGTTGTGAGTTCAGTCCCTGGTACTGATAAAAAAAAAATATCCTGCTGAATTACAGTTGACATCAGATGAAACTCCTGTTTAGCTTTATATACATACGATGGGTAAATACAGAAGCGGATACAGCTACATATGTATGCACAAAGTAATATACGTGCTTATACTGTCAAGCTCTCACAAGGCCTAGAAGCAGCAAGACTCCACTGACAATAAGTGCTCAGTGCCCAAACCTTGGATTCTAATGCCACTTTCCAATAACCAGGACTCCTTGGAGAAACTATTGATTTTTGACTTAGGGCAGGGCATGTGCAAGATAAGCCCAGACCATCTTATGGTCCCAAAAAGTACAAGAGATAAAACAATAAAATGAAGAAGGTATGTCAAAGGAATATAGGTGAAAACTGAAGAACTCCCCAATGGCCAAAGCTGGTATAATTTAAACAAGACAAGACAGTATCAGGTTATATTCCAAAGTATAAATAAAAACCCATGAACCTGTACTCATATAAATAAGTGCTTGGATCAGTGAATGAATGAGTAGGGGAATGATAAAGTCTCCCATACAGGAAACTTCCAAATAACATACAGATAATTCCCTGGCAAGAAAGGATGGCCTAATTCCCCAGGCTGTTAATGCAGGCTGTGTATAGTGACTTCTTACAAAAGAAGAAGTCTGGAAAGAGTTGAAAAAGAATAGCTTATAGTGGAGAAAATTACAAATGCTACCTTATGCATGTGCACAAGTTGCAGGTCCTTGATGATAAGACACGTTGGTTGCTAGCGGATGCCCTGGATGCCATGGGATGGGAATGACCTCTGACCTCTGTACGCTTCCTCCCCAGAAACCTCACTTGCTTACCTATTTATTGTTTTTGTGGTAGGCATTGAACTCAGAACCTTTGCACTGAGTTACACCCAAAGCCCTTTTTGACTTTGAGACAGGGTTTTTTTGTGTTGTTATGTTTGTTTGCTTGTTTGTTTTGGTACCAGGGATCGAACTCATGACCTTGCACTTGCCAGGTAGGCACTTATGCCGCTGAGCTAAATCCCTGGCAAGACATGGTCTTGATAAGTCAATAAGTTGCTTGGGCTGGGCTCAAACTTGTGATTCTCCTGCCTCAGCCTCACAGAACTCATGGATTGTAAGGTTGCCCTATTTCCACGTACCTAATTTTATTCTAACCATGAGAAAAGCCTTGGACATCTCTCCTGATCAGTTTGCTTCTCAAAGCTACCAAAGCCATGAAAACAGGGAAAGTCTGGAAAACTGTCCTAGTCTTGAGAACCCCAAGGAAACACAATTCAGTGTGATGTGGTACCCTTGAGAGGGATCAAGGAGCAGAAATGAACACTGAGTACAAACTATGGAAATCTGAATACAGTATGGACTTTGACATGCCTCCTCCTAACGCAAGGTGCCAACAAGCAGAAACTCTGGCTGGTACACAGGAGGCTCTATGTTGTGGTAGCTTTTTCTGTGAATCTGAGAAAACTCTAAAACAAAAAATGATTTTTAAAAAGCTAGTACTTAGGAAAGGAGGCTGTTAGCTTTGTTTTCTATGTGTTTTTGTATTATTTCATCCTCTGCTGGGTGGCAAAGAAACTTGTGATCTTTTTCTAGTTTACAATAGCAGCCTCTGCAGTAGAAGGGCCTTTTACAGACAGACGGGGTATACATGGGTCCCTTGCACACTGATTTTCCTTTTTGGCCTTTCTCTGGCTTGTTAGTATCGGTGGCCTTTCCCTTGTGGGTGGCGGCCTTCTGGGACAGGGCAGATTGCTCTCTCCTGGGCCAGTTCTCAGCCTGAAGGGACCCTCGGCTAAACTGTGGAGACACAGTGGTGGTGGTATCCACACTGGTCTCTGCTTTCAGTCTCCCACTGATACTTCCAAAACTTCAAATGGACAGGCCCTTACTAAAGAGTCATTCATTGATCTTTTAAAAAGAATATTCTTTGTCAGATACCTTTAGCTATGTTTCTCTCTCAACAGTGATTTTCAGTTCCCCAAAACTATCTCATGTTTTCCATTCCCTGCATAGTGTGGATGCATGCGTCACTTACGCCATGGGTGACCATGGACAGTTGGATCCCTGATTGTTCTGGAGTGGACCCTCCTCCCTGGATTTAGTGATATTTAAGGATGATCTACTCCTAGACCTTCTCAGTCCTATGAACCAATAGAAATTCCTTTTTCCTGAAGTCAGTATTTTCCTAAAAACTTAGAACCGGGTCTGAGATTTCCATCTCAGAACTGATTTGACCCCTTGGGCTGAGACGAAAACTCTTCAGAGCCATGGCACCATTATCTTCAGCTGTGTTAGTTTCTGATACTTGTGGTCAAATGTATTCTCACAGAACAAATTTGCTTCTAGTGAGCATAGAAGAAGCTAAGAAAGTGAGCTAATTTATAACAATAGATGTGCCAAGCCTTGTCGTAGCTACTTCGTATTTATTATCCTGATAATATTGTGTCTTCTAAAATAAAAATTCCCCCAATAACATAAACATGGGATCCACATCTTCATCAGAACCTTGATATAGCTTCAAACCTTACATATCAGTGTGTGCATATCAAATGCACTGACAGAGGATGCTTTTACCTTGCTCATTCTAAATCCTTCCACACCCTTTACTGTTACAGAAATATATTATTTTTGGCCCTGGAGAAACTGTGCTCCCTGGATCAGAAATCATTCATTGATCTGATTGCTGCTTTGCCTTAGGGAAACTGTCCTCCTGGATTTAGTCTGGTTTAAAGATGATAGATATTTTTCATTTACATGACAATAAAAATTCCTTCTGTGGAAGCCAGTTTGAGCTTGGTTCCTGCCGCTTGTAATTGAGAGTCTTGTTTAAGGAACTGACCAAAAGCTCATGTCGATGTTACCAGTGGGCTCTGTCTCAGCTCCAAGGCTTCTCCTATTTCCCACTCTCCTGTTTCTTATCCAAAAGCAGCTTTCTCTCTTCCATCTGTATGCATGTACATATGTGTGTGCACAAGTGTATATGTGTGTGCATGTATGCATGTCTTTCAGCAGGGTTTAAATACATCATTTATGAGATGATTTATGGTTGGTCATTTTTCAGGCTCAGTTAACAAATGGTGTTTCAAATGTTTAGAAAATGTTTCAAAGAAAATTCTTCTTCTCATTTCTATGTTTTTTTCCTCAAAGCAGAAAGTATTGTCAAAGTGCGTCAAGGCAAGAATCTTGGCTTTTGATCAAAACAATAGTCCACATTTTCAAAGAGAATAAAGTTTATGTAGCATGTCATTTCATTTATCCCTTAACAAGTGAAGGAGGTGTTGTTTTCATTGATATGATGAAAAAATCCAGACTCAAAGTTGGAGACTCACTTCCAGATCCACGGTAATGGTGACAAGTTAATAGGACAGTGTTTCCAATGTGCCAAACATCTTTCATGTTTTAACAAATGTTAGATGTATTACATTCACTATCATAGCTATAGAAACGGAGACAAAAATGGCAAAGAACATGTCTCAGTTCACATCATGGGTGTCTGTTAGCCACATCTGCTAGATGGCAAAATCAAAGATTAAATTCTGACCCAGGTACACACCTGTAACTCCAGCTATTCAGGAGCCTGAGCCAGGAGGATCCCAAGTCCTAGGCCAGCCTAGGCAACTTAGACCCTATTTCAAAATAACACTGTAAAAGAAAAGGGGTGTGGGGGCAGAGAACACAGCCTAGTGGTACAGTGCTGGCCTAGGACGGCCAAGGGCTTGGGTTGAGTCTCCAGAATAAAGAGGGGGATCAAGCAGCAGCCTGAGAGCACAGCTCACCCCTGGAACTCATTTGCATGTGGAACTCATTTGCACAGCTCACCCCTGGAACTCATGTTTGGCACATGCAAGGCCTTCGGTTTGATCCCTAGTATCACAGACACCAAATCAATTACTACATCATATGACAATTTTAATTTTAAGCCATCTAGTATTTAAAAGTATTATTACGTTTACCTTTGTGGAAATATTTCATACATAACATGATATTTATTCTAAAAATACGCTAGCATATTTCAAAGAGTAAACACATATTTTTTAAAAAGTTGTGGGATTTTGTGTGTTTGTTTGAATTCTGGGGACTGAACTAAACTACATAGCTCATGACGATGCCTCCCATGAGTCCATCTGGAGGTCTAGAGCCCACAAGAAGGACTCACGCCAGTCTCTTATACGGATCCGTGCTGGGAAGGCCCAAAGGTCAGCGGTGGAAGCCAGAAAGTCTATGCCAGCGGGGTGAAGGAGCTGTGCTGGCGGGTTGAGGGTTCTATGCTGGAGCTGAGAAGTCACACTCACAACAAAGACCAGGGCTGTCCTGAAAAGCGCCACAGCCATCCTCAGTGACATGGAGGCCCCGAGCTCCCCGATGACAAGCACAGCCGAGTACATGCCAGGAAGCCAGCGTGACGAGTTCATCCTGGAGACCAAGTGGCACACATCTTCCCCTCCGAAGCCAGGAAGCAGTGCCCGATGTGAGGATTAGAGCTTCTCCAGGAGAACCAACGGCTCAAACAGCAACTCGTACAAGAACCCACAACGCCTCAACCCATTAACGGCTTAACGCACTAACGTGAATAGCTTCTCCTTCTCCACGTCTCTATTTATACTGGCAACTTTCCTCAGGTGAAACATCTATGCCCAGCGCCATGCTGATGTAATCCAGCTGGAGTTAAATTGACCACCAGTTTTCAATCCGTCACACTGGGATTACAGATATGCACTACCATGTCCAATATAGTGACTTGTCTACAAAAATTAGAATTACAAATGATATCTTCAGGTTAAAACAACTTGATTTATACCATTAACATCCTTAAGAATTATTTGCTGTCCTCCCCCGTATCATGTCTGGCTGTGTATTCTCTTAATATTCTTAAACATCAATCTATTTACCTATTCATTTAATTATTTGAGAAATCCTTTTGTGCTTTTTTACACGTACTTTTAGTAGCTTTAGCAGTCATCATGAATTATCATAACATGCTAGCTTGCTGTGATAAATACACATACATTTCAACTAGTAGAACTTTATTACATAAAGCATATAAAGGAGCTTCTCACTTTAAGTTACATGTAAAATGAAAGCAAATATTTAGAAAGTCACAAAAGCCTAGTGATGGGCCTCATTGGCATAAATGCAGTTTTGTGCTGATGTGTATGATGGTGACCTGAATGTATGTTTACTGGTCACAGACAAGTTTGTAAATACAAGAAGTAGTGGTAGAGTGTCCCAGACTCTATCCCAGAACCCTCAAAATACCAATCAACACGAATAAAAAAAAAAAAGGGAACCATCTCCTTGGCCTTTCAAAGGCCAAGTTTGAAGCTGGGCTCAAAGAGCAGATGTTGGTAGGACATCACGGTAGAAGCCGTATGAGTGCACCCTTAGGTGTGGTCCGCAATATCATTGTCCTGCATAAACTGGGAACCAAGCAGGTTACTCTGTGAGAGCGTCTAGAGTTAGGACTCAGGTAGTGGCTAACACGCGCTGAGCATGTCTCATGTATCTGGTTACTTCCCAAAAATTTTTTGTTCCCCAGCTCAAACCCCCGACAATCCTGAGATCAGTATCATTACTGTGTTCAGCTCATTAATGAGGAAAATGAAAACGAGTTTTAAAAAGAAAGTGGCTAGAGATGAGACAGCATTGGGAGCAAGGGGCTGCTAGACTCACAATGGCTCAAGTACTTCTACTGCGTAGATGGTCTGTGTAGACAGCCTCGCTCCAGGCTTGCCGAGAGTGTGAAAACCCTGAGCTAACAGCAAAGAAGGGAAACCAAGAAAGTCCATTTACCTGGGCAGTCAGAAGAGGCCAGCATTATAGTGACCATGACTCCCTGAGTTGGGGGGAGTTTAAAGGGTTGACTGATTCTGTTTTCTTAGTGTAAATCTGTTTAATGTGTATTGAGATATTTTTTCATGTGGTTGTGATTTATGGAATCACATCCTACAAGTGATTCAGTTGTAAAGTCCAAGTGCAAATTTAACTCAGATTACTGTCTCTCACTTATTTTAAATTTTCTTTCTGGAATGCAAATCTGATGATCTTTAATTTTTACATAAAATTCTTCTATACCCTTAGCATCTGGTTTTTTATTTCACTGCCAGCCAATGATTACAGGGCCCAACACGTGGAGAGACCACCCCGTCCCCAGTGCAGAGACACGTCATGGCCCATTTTCCTTTGTAGGCAAACATGTGACCTGGAGGACACCTGTCCTGGTGTAGGACAGTGGTGGCGAACCGACGGCACGTGTGCCACAGAGGGCACACAGAGCCCACTCTGATGACACAGGGGCCAAGGTGCCCCAGCAGCCGAGCATCAGGTAACAGCTGTTTTTTCTAAACTAAAACCTCAGTATTCAGGTTCAACTGCAGTGTTGGCTCTTGGCAATAAATAAGTGGGTTTGGGGCTGCACTTGGGGCAGTTGGTCTCTAAAACATTCGGCATCGTTGGTCTAGGAATCCTGGGCCTGACAGGGGCTGGGCCGCCGCTCCGTGGGTCTGGTTAAGCCACCTGAGCAGCGTCACGTGGCAGTGCAGCCTCAGTCACCTCTGAGAGCAGAAGCCAGAGGCGCTGGACCCCAGGAGAAGTCCATGAATTTCCAGCAGGCAGCCTGAAAGAGGGGTGTGCCAGTTTAAGCGTCTGTACCCTGGAAGGGAAGGGGGGCATTCTCCCTGGGGGGCTGCTATCCATGATGTCACCCACCATTTCAAAACCCGGCCCACAGCTTTCAGCACCACCCTCTCCTGCACAGCACAGCACTGACTCTCGGCGCTGCTCCTGGCTCCCACTAGCTCTGGGCAGGCTGGGCGCTCACCCGCAGTCCCTCCTGCCATCCTCGGTCCAGAACTGTTCTGGAACACTGCGCTCAGACTTCTTTTGTCACTGAATTTAAGTCAGTGTCACTTAGTTAGCTACAGTTTAATTACTCACAGGAAGGGAGGAGTAATAGTGGGACCAGGGACAGAAGGGGGAGGGAAGGAAGCTAGAGGGCAGAGGGAGGGGGAGGGGCCGGAGGTACAAGCCTGTGGGAAGCAGCCAGTGAGGCTCCTCCAACCTGGGTAGAGAGGAAAGGTCAGGGGCTGGGGCCTGAGTTCCTAGCTTCCAACACTGGCCACGCACGATTATTTCTCAAGCTCTAGCTCCTTACTGCTCAGGAGTCCATAAAATCTCCTGTAAAACATCTGAGGTCGCACACAGTTCAGGATTATGAAAGCTGACCTCAAGGTTCTCTTCTGACTGGGTCCCACACGCAGTCAATTGCGAATCTCTCTTTCACTTCTCACAAGAACCCCCATTCCACTCGGTGTGAACATGCCGCTGGCCTTGGCCTGCTGGGAGCTTTCTACCGCCCCCTGCTCTGCATCCTAAAGCACCCCACTCTTGGTTAGGAAGCTCACCCCCTTCCCTCATCTCCAGGAATGGCAGCAGGAGGACTTCCCTCCAGGAGCAGTTCTATAATCAGGAACCCATTCATCCCCTCTTCCACTCACTCAGCAGTTCCTGCTGATTTGTGCTAAGTGCCAGGGGCTTCCCAGGAGCTGCCAATGAATCAGTCTTCCCCACCCCTTTCTGTTGACAAAAACCCCCACTGTTTCTTATCTTACTTCCTTTGCTGGTCTCGACTTTTCTCTTTTGCAACGGATTTTTGAAAGACCTCTTTAAGACATTATTTTTGCCACTACTGTTTCCTGCTCTGAGGAATACAGACCGCCTGCGATGAAACCCTGGCTTTATACAGTCTTGGCAAAGTCATTTAATGCCTCTGAGCGCTAAGTTTCCTCTTCTTCAACACAGATAACAGGAGTGCATATCTCAGGGGTCACCGTGAGAGTTAAGAGGTAAAACGCAGATGTCCTAACGGTGGTGAGCAGACACGCTCAGCGGCTGACCTGTGACCACTGGGAAGCCTGGGCTGTATTGTCACAGGACACAACAGAACAACAGCACCACAGCCAGGACCCGGTGTGAGCTCCATTGTTCCTCTGTGACACCATTTTCTCTCTCACATGAAGAACGAACCATTAAGGTTTAGTGGACAAAAATGGGACCAGGGAACCCCAAGGGCTTCCTGTGCTCCACTACCTGCTGCAAAGCATCTCGTCGGCAAAGTCCTCTTCTGGAGGTGGCATCTCAGCCAGATTGCTGAACAGCACTGACAAACTGTGCACACTGCCTCCAGGCTCGTTGGCCTACGGAGACAAAGCAGCACAATTAACTGTGCCTCTGGGCTATGGCATAGCGGTTAGCGCCGTGCAAGTGTATTTCTTATTTTAGCAAAACAAGTCCAGCCGATTCCAGGCTTGGGGGATTCCTCCTTCCCTCACAGCACCCTCAGTCAAGTGCAAGTTAAATCCTCAGCAAACATTAGCTATTAATGTCGTTACCACTCTCGATACTCTGAGCTTTGTGTGTGTGTGGTACTGGGGATTGAACTCAGGGACTTGTGCGTGCTAGGCAAACACCGTACCACTGAGCCACTTCCCCAGCCCTGAGTTATTTTTAGATCATAATGAATTTTGCAGGGCTGTAGATTGAATTCCAGGCCTTGTAAACACTACCCAAGGCCTCTACCACTGAGGCAGACCCAAGCCCCAGCTCTTACGGTATGTACTACTACCACCCGTTCATCCGGATTTGATTAAGAACGTCTTTCTCTTCTCCTTCCTCCTCCTCCTCCCCCTCCTCCCCAGGGCCCCCACCAGCTCTGAGTCTGAGGGTTCCTGGCCTCTCCCCAGCATTATCACAGACAATGCCACTTTTTCAAAGGTTCCAAGGTTCTGGTGCCTTTCAGGTAATCTTCACTTCTTTCAGACGTGTGAAATGTAGAAATTTTTAAATTACTAACATGCTCAGATCTCCCAGCTGTCTTCTGTTACTGAGCTCAAACTTTTTCAGTTTGGGTAACTTAGGTTTGAAGCTGAAATCAAACTACATTCATTAAAAAAAAAAACTAAAGCACAATTTAGCTCTCAGTTTTCCCATCATTTGATTTTTCATTGTCCGAGACAAATTCTCACACCGGAAGAGAAGTTATGGCCCCCTGTACTGGTCCCAGGGGGCTGCTAGCTAAAGGAAGTCATGGTCATTTGGGGGAACATAAAAAAGGCTGTTGCTTTGTTATTACATATTTTAGGCATAAAATTTTTCACTTTGTTGGGCATGGTAAATAGGTGGGCATCTGGGCACATAGCTCGGTGTGAAGGCCCTGAGTTCAATCCCCAGTTCTGCACACACACACATTTACTGAGCACCGATTTTAAAAGATTTCCTTAAACTGGGTGTGGTGGTACACACCTGGGCTCCCAGCACTTGGGAGGTTGAGGCAGGAGGATTGCCGTGAGTTGAAGGCCAGCCTAAAGTACACAGTGAGACCCTGTCACAAAAAAATAAAAGATTTCCTTGTACACATTGTGTAACATTTTAGTAATGTCGTTTGACTCTTGCAAATAAAGCTATTTGGTTGAAATACAAGGTAGAATACTCATTTACCTTTTTATAACAGGTGCACAAACATACTAACCAATATTTCCTCGCCATCCAAAATTTTCTCGAAGAACTAAAAAGCACCGTTTTTGTCAGGGTTGGGTGAGGAAGTGGGGGGACTGAGACAGGGTCCAGTTCTGTAGTTCAGGCTGGCTTTGAGCTCACTATGTAACCCAAGCTGGCCTGGAACTCATAGTGACCCTGCTGTCTCTGTCTCCTCAGTGCTTGGATTACAGTCATGGACCACCACACACAACTAGAAAGCACTGGTTTTTTTTTTTTTTAAGACAGGTTTCACTATGCTGTTCAGTCTGGCCTTGAACTCATTTTGTAGTCCAGGCTGGCCTCAAACTCTCAGGGATCCTCCTGCCTCAGCCTCCCGAATTCTGGGATTACAGGCATGCACCACCACAGCTGGCTGAAAGCACTGTTGTTTTGGGGGTTTTTTGTTACTGTTTTTTGGTACTGGGGCTTGAACTCATGACCTCACACTTACCAGGCAGATGCTTGAACCAAGTGAGCTACATCCCTAGCCCGAAAGCACTGTTTTTAAGACAAGAATTGTCAACAGTTTTGTCTAAACATTGGCCTTTCTAGGAAGTGACTATTTCAGGATTTGACTCATAAGATTTACTTTGACCTTTTGCACCATTTGCATTGGCAATATACAACAAATGACAGATCTAAGCATCAGTAAATGCTTTTAATAAAAAATAAATCCCATTTCTCCTGGGAATAGAGGCTGTATCTTTTATTTGAATAGTATTAGAGAGCTGAAAGTGAAAAGAAAAATGTCAGAAAAATCACTGAGTCAAAAGAAATAAAATTCTATTCCCCCCATTTGAAGTAACTGGTTCACACTGAGAGATGCCTTCTGCTTAAAGGAAAGGCTTTCTGAGAGAATCATTACACGGTCTGTTCAAAATCACTTTTTTCCGGGGCTGGGGATCACACCTGCATACTAGGCAACTGCTCTACCATTGAGCCACGGCCCCAGCCCTAAAACGGTTCACTGCTCTGGCAGACATGGTGGTTCACATTGTCAGATACACCAGGTTACCGGATTCTCATAAAAACCTTAAAAGGGCTGGTGTGGCGAGGAACACCTGCAATCCTAGCCCTGTGGGAAGCCAAGACAAGAAGATCACAAGTTCAAGCCCAGCCTGGGAAATTTATCAACTTAGTGAAAACCTGTCTCAAGAAATGTAAAAAGTGCCAGTAACTCAGTGGTAGAGTGAACCTGGGATTGCTCTCTAGCAACAAAAACAAGTAAACATCTCCCCAAAACCAAACCAAACCAATGACGAGTTCAAGAGAGCCTGATTAATATTCGACTTTTCAGAGTGGTTTGGCAGGCCAGGTTCTTAGATTGCTCCAAGATCTCCAATATCTGATGTGCCCTGTGTAATCCCCAAGAGCGGACCCGTCCCTGTGATAGGCCACTAACCAAGCAGCCAGGGCAAGGGTGGTGGGTGTCACTGCGTGACTGCATCTTAAAGGCTTTGGTTTCTGTCTTGTGAGCAGGTTGTCTCCACTGACTCTCAGCTTGCGTGCTCAGAGGGAGTAGACCACCATGCTGGAGAGACCCGCGCTGACACCGAGGAACCGATTCCTGCCGACAACCAAGTGAGCCTGGGGGGGCCCATCGTTCATCCTCCTCCAGGGAAGACATAAAATGACAACAACCCAGCAACCTCTCTGGCAGCTGGTGGGAGACCCTGGAGTCAGCTAAGCCATGCCCAGAGTCCTAACTGCCCGAAACTATGAAATAACAAAAGTGCCTTGATGGAAGCGACTCAGTTTTGTGCACCGGCAGGGTAAACAGGCTGAGGAGAACCAGGGGTGAAGAGGCTGAGCAGGGCCTGTCTGTGGAAGCAGTAAACTCCTGACACAGACGCTTTGCCACTCCTGCCCGCCAGTGGTGAGCTCTGTGCCCCGTCTACTTGCATCTGGACGGACATTTATATTTTCCATCCAGAAGTGACCCTGGGGCTTTCAGAGCTCAGCTGGAGGCCTGTGGCCTCTTCCCGAGTGAGGCATTCATGTTCAAAGCCCTTGGCTACTGCAGAAAAAGTCTGTTATCACGCTGCAAGAAGCCCTCCGCCCCTCGAGAAATCTCGCAGTCAGTCCATGGCCCCCACTGGGCTACTCATCATGGTCCTGGCCCCAAAAGGTATGCAGAGAAGCTTCCAGATGGTCTGGGCCATTAGGTTCTTCCCAACCAAGGCCCCAGACACCACTTAACAGGGATAAGCCAGGGCCACTGGGCGCCATTTGGTCTTAGCCTTGGGACTTCTGAGCACAATGAAATGGCTGCTGTTTTACTCTACGAGTTTTGGGAGGTGATTTTTTTTCCTGTAACAGGCAGCTGGAACACTGCCCAATGTCACTCAGCTTGTAAGTGGAGTTTGAGTTTGAGCCTAGGTTTTCTGAATCTTCTTTCCACCATGCCAGGTGTCGCCTTTCTATCTAGGATGTTTGTGTTCGCTTTCACTCATCATGAGACAACCTCTGATGCAGTGGTAGATAACGTCGGTAGCATATTAGAACCACATGGAAGTGTTAAAAATACCGATGCTTGGATTCCATTCTGGAGAGGCTGGAGTACAGCCTCGGCTTCAGGATTTTCAGAATATTTCCTATGTGTTTCCAATGCACAGCAATGCTCAACAACTACTGCCTTCTACCAACACGTGGACAGTGCTGGCCATGGTCCCCCGCAATGGCCAGTCAGCTCTTGCTGGCCAGTCCTAGAGGAGTGAAGCAAAGGCACACAGGGTGCAGAAGGGTAGATGATTTCGAAAGCAGAGTTCTCCTCGCCACAGATGCTGGGAGAATACAGGAGTGTTCCTAAGTGTAAACATGGATACCGCTAGGCATATAGTAAACATTTAAAAGGAGGCAGCAGGTTGCACACCAGTCAGTGTAGTGTACTAAGCTCCAGGAGTTCTGACAGTGTTAATCTGAAAATCTGAAATCCAAAATGTCCCCATTCGAAACTGTTCGAATGCCAACGTGATAGAGCAAGTAGAAAACTCCATACCACGAAACCGTTTCATGTACAAACTGATACAAAATATCACACAAAATTACACGCAGGCTGTGTGTGTGTGAGGCGTACATGAAACATAAGTGAACTTCACATTTGGGCTTGAGCCTTATCCCATTCACAACATATCTCGTTACTTATATCCAGACACCCTAAATCCAAAATATTTCTGGTCCCATACTTTGGAAAAGGGACACTCAACCTGTATGTTTGCATTAGAGGACCTTTTACTCTGGTGACAAGAGAAAGAAGAGAGTTTTGGAACCAACAATGTCCTGTACCTTGATGAGTTATAGTCCCACTGATCCAATGTCAATTCATAAGTTGAAATCCGATCCCCGACATGATGATATCAGGTGAGGCCTTTGGGAAATACATGGGGCAGAAGAGCAGAGCCCTCACCAGTGGGACCCTTGCCCTTTCAAAGAGCTCAGAGAGGTCTCTTGTCCTACTACCGAACTAGGACACCACGCAAAGACAGTTATCTACTTAGCAGGAAGCAGGCCCTCACCAGACGCAAAAGCCTTCCAGTGCCTTTATCGTAGACTTTCGAGCCTCTAGACCTGGAGGAGCAGTTCAATCACGGTAGCAGCTCAACTGGACTAAGACACCAGTCCAGATGGAACGCAGAAGTAGGGAGCCACCGTGTCAGGCCAAAACCAGGGCTGAGCATTGGTCACTACCGCTGTCTGGCTAAGTGATGTGATTATGGGTGCCAGCCTGAAAGCTCTCTAAAATCAAAATTCTGTGTCATATAAAAGGACAAATATTTATAGGTCACAACTGTCAGTCTTTTACATACTCAGAACAAAAAAAAAAAATCTCTATATAGGTAGGGTCTAGTAAATCCTGTAAAGTATAACCCAGTAAAGATATAAACAGTAGTATGGTTTCATATGAGGAGCTGTTACTTTTGTGGGTGATTTATTTTATTTTATTTGGGGGGGGGGTGATTTATTTTAAACAAAAATTTAAAAAAAAATTTTTTTTTTCTACCAGGGATCAAACTCACAACCTCACATTTGCCAGGCAGGCACTTACACCACGGAGCTATATCCCCGGCTAAACAAGAAGATTTAAAAAAACATAATTTGAAGGCATCTAGAATATGTATTTTTCCTTAGAGAGCCTACATATTACAAAGGATTACTCTACATAAAAGCTACATATTTAACAACTATAAATTGTTTTTACATCTAGATGAAAGAAAAAACAGTGCTGTAATCAGACATACGGTAGAGAGATAAGAAGGCAGGTCAGAACTGGAGAAGATTACACTGCGTTAGCTGAGGTGCAGCTGAACCATGCAGTGGTTCTGAGTTGTATCAGCAACACGGAACCAAGGCCTCTCCTAGGCTGGCTCACTTGGGGCTGCCGGGCACCTCAGTCTAGTCTCACCTCCCAGTTCCAGCCCTGCAGCTCTGGGCATTTCATTCACTGGCTTCCCGTAAAACCAGAATGTCACTCCCAGCACAATTTTGCTGGGTGTTGGCTTTAACTAGTCCCCAGGAATCACTTACTCTGCCAACCTAAACCTTCCTCTTCTCTAAGCATTTTAGAAAAACACTATGATTTCTCACTTTAGAGGGATTGTACAAGTTAAACCTTATGAAATTGGGAAGCAATGAATCTCAGAATACTGCTTGGGCAAACTTGAGTAGAAATTATACTTTTTAAGTTGGTTCAAGCCTGCTAGGAACTGTGTAGTTTCTAAAATATACACAAGGCTAAGCCTTAAGAAACTTTCTACCAAAGTGAGTGTGTCACTACTTGTGTAATCCCAGAATTTGGGAGGCTGAGGCAAGATGAATGCAAATTCCAGTCCAGATGGATCAAACTAACAATTTAGCAAGATCCTGTTTTAATATAAAAAATAAAAAAGGGGCTAGGATGTAGTTCAATAAGAAGGCCCTGAGCTCAATCCATAGTACAAAAAAAAAAAAAATGTTCATATCATTATGAAAGTTCATATCACAGTTAAGAAGCAAAAGTAGCAACATTAAATCGTGTTACAAGACAGTGACATACAGTGGGCCCCCAAATTCGCAGGGATTACATTCCTAGAGTACTCACGAATTGTGAAAAACCGCAAATCTCACATGGTCAAGTCGAGTGTGCTGGTGCACACCTGTAATCCCAGCGTGTGGGAGGCTGAGGCAGAGTGAGTTTGAGGTCAGCCTGAACTACCTAGAAAAAAAAGAGAGAATGAATAGAATAATGCCTATTTTTATTTTGTAAACAGTGACTGTACTATGTCTCCCACAGTTGTGTAACTTAATTTAATAAAACATTGAAGATGGCCTGAGAAAGTGCAGGACATTTTGGTGGCATCTTAGGGGATCTTGGGGCTTTAAGAAAAACAAAACCGAGGACACTGAGGATGGCTACACACAGGCCAGCAACCTGCAAAGCTGCACAAAAAGCTACCCGTCTGCAGGGTTGCTCCCAGGCACCGGCCAGTCAGCAGCAAGGAGAACTGAATACCCCTCTTAGATTGGCTACCTGCAAATCCCCTTCCCTCCCCCCCAAAAAACAACAACCAAAAAAAACCGATTACAGAGGACACTTGTGGGATTTCTGAGAAAAATTTTTAGGTTCTAAGGAAAAATTCTCAAAGACTGAGGCTGAGAACTCTGAACCATGACTTCACAGAAGTATACTGTACTAAAAAAATAAAATAGAATAAAAGAGATAGATCCATGAGTTGACATGGACTTGAAATATGTCCACAGAATACTGAGTTTTGTGAAAACTGAGGTATCTGCAAAAAGGAATTGCTGTTAGGTAGAAAAAATATGATGTCTTCCAGGCAATATGTCAGGATACTCCCTGGCAAAGACAAGGGATCACTTGAAAGACTTTTGCAGGCTTGATGTCCCCTCTGGAGCAGATTTATACAGCTTAGTAACTCATTAAATTTCGTCTTCCATAAATATCTACTCCGAAGTTGACTGCCGTAGCCTGCGTTGGACGCTGTCTTCCAGTCCCATTGACCAGCTCCTCTCTTGTGAACTTGCTGCACACCTGTGTTTGCACAGGACCAGACGGCTTTGTGAGCAAATCACCACTGGTGATTGCCTTGCTAGTGAGCAAAGATGCTCTACGAGCTGTGGATGCCTCTTACCTTTCCATCTATGGTAAATGCATTTCCTATTTTCTAGGTAGTTTCTTTGACAGCCCTGCAGCAGCCAAATTAAAGGATATCATAATGATCATTAAATGTTTTTGGTCCTTATTGCTCTTTATGTTCCTTCTCTACCCTTAGTACACATTGCATGTGTGAATGACTGCTCTGGGCGCCGGAATTATTCTACTTTTGGTGATAGGCAAGAAGCGTCTTAAAGATATACAGATCGGCAATCAGTAGTGAAGCAGGTGAAGCTGAAGCCTATCGTAGCATCTGGGGAGATGCACACCACGCCACGCTGTGCCACACGGTCACCCCCAGGGTGGACAGCATCAGTTGCTCTGCGGGAGCCCTGCAGCTGCTCTACTGGGACGCACAGTGCTCGGGGATCTAAGCCGAAAGAAGCAGCTTAAATTGAAGAAGACAACTTATTTGAAGGCAGGCAAAGGGGGAAAAGGTGAGAGAAGAGACAAAGCCGATAGCTCCTCCAGGTTAGTAAGAAGAATTCATGAGTGAATAACTCCTGGATCCCTCGTCTGTAGATTTTTTTATGGAGACATTTGCCCCTCAGGCTTTTGGAATCTGGCTCCTTGGCTTATCTTTCACCCTAACCTTGGATTTCTTCCAGCTATGCAACCTTTTCCTACCCTGTGGTGGAGGCTAACATTAAGGGCAGGTAGTTTAGGCTACAGGATTAGGTAGAGAAGTTTGCTTTGCTGATTCTGGGTCTTGAGTTCTTTGTCTTCCTAATTGCTTGGGTTTAGCTGCCTTTGCTTTTCCAATTCCTCAGCGTGTAGCTGCCTTTGCCCTTCTAATTGCTGGAGAAGCCAAAATTGCCTTGTTGATTTTTAATAGTGTAAAGAGACCTTCGCCCTGTTGTGCGTACATACTGTGCCTCTGTCCCCACAGTACGCGCGTAAAGCACAACGATGAACTAGTGGACAGTTCAGAAGAGTGCAGGGAAGCAAGGTGGAGCGATGCCTTTGATTTTATTTTAAATTTGCAAGAATCTTGACTTCTGAGACTTTCTCTCTCTTCTAGGTCTGGCTCCCATGTCCTCAGAGTGTGGAAAAGAGATGAGTAGAACGCAGAATCCCTAGTCACTGCCAAGGACTGCCTCAGACTGCTGAGGAGACCAACACTTTGGGAAACTGAAACCGAAGACCAAAGTGGCCAGCCAGCACATAACAACTGTCTACCCACACCCCATTCTGCCCCCCTACACCGCCCCATATAAAGAAACAACAAAAGACACCTGGGGCTCAGATTCTGGGGCGCCCAATGCCTGTGACTGCTCTCCTCATGTAATATGTTGGTTTCCCCCACCTCTCTGAGCGCCGCTGGTACAGGTTTGCTGCAACAAGACCACCTACCCTACAAATCTTTTCTTCTACCCTCCTCCCTCCCTCCCATTCCTTCTCCCCTTCTCTACCCTCCAATCTTCTATTTTTCTTCAGTCTTTCCCTCTCTCCTCTCTCTCTCTCTCTCTCTCTCTCTCTCTCTCTCTCTCTCTCTCCCCCTTTCTCTCTCTCTCTCTCACTCTCTCCCTCTTTTCTCTCTTGGTACTATATGGATCAAGGTATGATGGACCCCAGGAGCCTTCTATCATCAAGCTACACTCCAGGCCATTTTTATAGGGATACAGGGTCTTGCTAAATTGCCCAGACTAGCTTTAAACTTGCTATCTTCCTGCCTCAGCCTTCCTGGCATGTGCCACCAGATCAGGTATCTGCAGGCTTTTGGTGTGATAACTAGGAACCATTGTCTGTGTGTGTGTGTTTGGTACCAGGAATTGAACTCATGACTGCATGCTTGCAAAGCAGGTGCTTATGCCACTGAGCTCAATCCCCAGCCCAATTGTGTGGTTTTTTGTTTTGTTTTGTTTTTGTTCTGGGAATCAAACTCACAACCTTGAGTTCGCCAGGCAGGTGTTGGGCTGCTGAGCTGTATCTCCAGCCAGAAACCATCGTTTTGACCTACTTTTGATTGGTAGAGGAAGTTGCACAAGTATTGCATTTTTTAAAAATGGATTAAAAGGAGGCCCTTTTCTCCAAGGTGGCACTAAAAACGAAGGAGGAAGCTCTTGCCTCTCCTGAAGCCAGAGAAAAGTTTCAAAGGACAAAAAGGAAATGCTGAAAGCCACACCCACACAGATCGCCAAGCCGTCCTCTTTCTGGAACCCCAGACTTTGCAACTGTGGAGGTGTCCAAATGTCCTGAGAAGACCTTTGGGTGAAACCTGCTCCTGACTCCGCCAGCAGCAGGTCACACCACCGTGCAGGAGACGGAGGACCACACGTTTGTGTTAACTGCAGGTGCCAAGGCCAACAAGCACTGGAACAAACAGGTGACAAAGAAGCTTCGTGACATGGTGTGGCCAGTCAACACCCTGGTCAGGAGGATAAAAGGAAGCCCTGTGCATAGCTGGCTCCTGATTTGGATGCTTTGGATACCGCCACCAAAATTGGGATCATCTAACTGGGTACAGCTGACTAATCCTAAATACACATTTTTCACTGTAAAAACAGAGTAGAAAGCCGGGCATGGCACAGGCCTATAATTCTGGGCCTAAGAGGAGGTAGGAGGATTGCAGGCTCGAGCCCTGTCTGGGAAACTTAGCAAAACCCTGTCTCCAAATAAACAAAAAGGGGCCTTTAGGTGTGTGCAGCTTAGTGGATCAGTGCTCTCCTGGCACGCCTGAGACCCTTGACTCAATCGCCAGTACCAAGACAAAAAAAAAAAAAAAAAAGGTTA
Organism: Hydrochoerus hydrochaeris; assembly: GCA_004027455.1. NCBI lineage: Eukaryota > Metazoa > Chordata > Mammalia > Rodentia > Hydrochaeridae > Hydrochoerus > Hydrochoerus hydrochaeris. The sequence continues at coordinate 321,822 of PVLA01000838.1, read as the reverse complement.
GCGGTTACACTTGACAGCTACGTGTGAGGCTGAGGCAAGAGGATTACTAATTCATGACTGGACTGAACAATTTAGAGATGCCCTTTCTCAAACCAAAACTCACAAAGGTCCAGATGTGGGTCAGTGATACTGTGCTTGCTTAGCATACTTGAGGACCTGAGTTTAATACAAAGCACTGAAAAAAAAAAAACAGATTAAAGACAAAAGCATATGTATATAGTGTATATAAATAACTGTCTACTTACATTTCTATTTAAGCATGCGTAGAAAAAATCTGGAAAGATAAACATCTAGTTGTTAATAGCAGTTAGTTTAAAAGAGAAAATTTGGTAGGGGGTATAGAGACATTAAGGAAGAGTGAGGAAAAATGACATTTTACTTTCATATTTTTGTACTATCTGAGTTGTTTGCACTTAATTATGTTTAAAATTTAAAGGAGATTCATATGGAAAAGATATTAAGAACGTAAGTAGCTGGGGCTTAAAATACAGCTTAAAATAACAGCCAAAAAATTTTTAGCAGTGATGAATTAATTGCTTTGACTTCCCTATGATGTGTTTGTAAAAGCTTATGGTGGAAAATGACAAATATGCTTGGTTGTAATAATAACTTTAATAGCAAATACGTTGCATCTTGGAAATAATTTGTAAACAAGAGGAGATAGGAAGACAGTGATGCCATGGAAGAAAGACATGGGATTGAAATATAACACTATTTTAAAGGAGAAGCTGGAGGCAGCCAGCTCACCACTCTGGTAAGTGGCTGTGGCCTCCCAAGCCACAGCCGCCACAGGGAGAGAACTATATCAGCGTTTCCTGAGATCTGCACCATGTTGGAACTTGGGGCGCTGGGAAAACAGGCAGCCAGCTCACTGCTCTGGTGGGCGGCTGTGAGCCTACCGGTGTGCAGGCTAAGAATCACACATCAATGTCACCCCCCCCCCAGTAATTTAAAGCAAAGATCTGAGCATCTCTTGTGAGTTTGACTATATGCAATATAGCAAATAAGGGGGATTTTCTTCTGCCATTTCTTGAAGGTAAATATTTTTATCTCTGTTTTGCTCTGTTCTGATCAATGATATTGCTGTATTCAGTATTCTATTTTTATAATTTCGGTATTTCCTTCAATATTGCTCTACCTGATTGAAGGAACAACTATTGTGAAGAAAACCAGATATACTATTGAACCTATTGCTGTTATCCCAGTAACCTGCTATGAGGTTCTGAACTAGTTTCACTGCACTACCTCATTTGGCTTTGTCCTATCTTGTTCTGCTGTATTTTGCTGCCTTCAAAATAAAATAAATAAATAACATAGAATAAATAAATATAATAAATAAAAAATAAAAAGGTAACTAACAACAACAAAACAAATCAGCAAGGTACTGAGAAACCTGAAACATGATATAGTTAAACAGATAATGGACTTAAAAAGCAAAAGGAGGAAAAGCAAGTGCTCTGAAGGATATAACTGCATGTATATTTAAGTGTGTAGGATTGATAACCATGTTGCTAAGTTTTTATTGGATCGGTGAACAGAACTGTTTGCAGCCTCACTGTTTGAATGTCCACTTGGTATGCTTTAATTTTGTAACTTGAACAAATATATCCAAGAAGACAATGTGTAATGTATCAACTAGTGATTTCTTACTGTTTTTTTTTTGAGATTCTGTATTGTTTCTACCCTTTTTTCTGTTTTTCCCTCTCTTTAAATAAAATTTTAAAAAAATAAAGGAGAACCTGATCAAAAATAAAACAACAGCAACAACGATAAGGCTGCCTGGACACTGCAAACATTATCATAGCTAACACACTCTAACTGCTTATATTTTTTTTTCTTTCCACTTTTCATCTTCCTGGTGTTGAAACACGGATAATTCAAGGTGCCTAATACTTTGTCCACTATTTCTCTGAGCCTTCTTTCTTCTGAACCTTCAGAATCTTCTAAGACATTTTGACTAACCCTTGAAAGTCGGCTTCACCATGTGTTTGCCTTCACACTGTGTGAGACAAACGTGCTCTACTTGTATATACCCATGTGGATTTTTAAACATTTGTTTGTCCTATCTCCGAACTAGATTTCTTTTTGCATAGTGTCAAATACAGTGGGTGACAGGGTGTGCAGTCATTAAATGAGATTAAAACATTACCTGAGTTGGGTGTGGTTGTGCCAGCACTCTAGGAGGCTGAAACAGAACGGTTGGGAGTGTGAGCCCAGCCTGAGCTACTTAGCAAAACCATGTCTCAAAATGAAAAATTTTAAACAGGGAAAAGGATGTAGGTCAGTTCCATCCCCAGGAGGCAGAAAGAAAATGAAATTATCCGATCTCACTACATGTATAATTTAAAAAAGCTGATCACAAAGAAGTTGAGAATGACATAATGGTCACCAGAATCTGGGGAGAAAGGAGAGGTGAGGGAGGGAGAGATCTGTCGATGGGTGCAACACTATAGGAAGAAGTGCCCAGCCTGGACTTGAACTCCAGAGCCTCCTGCTTCCCTGGGTTTAGGATTTTTTTGTGTTTTCATTCTTTTGCCAATGCAGTGCTGATTCCATATGCTCTGTTTCACTTAAAGAATAGCAGAATAATATTTACTGACAATATAATAAAGCCTTAAAGTTTTAAATATCTTTCACATACATCATTTCACAGTCTCCACAACATACTAGGTAGCATGACTTCTAGAGTCCAACCGTGTTAGTGTGCAGTCTCATCTGTATCACTTCAGAGCTGTGTGATTTTATGTGAGTTACCTAACCTCAGGGTCCTTACGTGTAAACACAAAAGACAATATGGTTGTGCTTTCTTTGGATAAGTGTGAGCATCATATGATTTAGGTAAATCCTGCATTATGGTCAGAAGTGAATTAGTGGAACAGAAGCCATCCGATCAATAAATGGCTTTGAATCCAGAAGCTTCCTGATGCAGAATGCCATTTTCCAAACTACTTTTTCACCCTCCCAGCAGAGTCTGCAAAAAAACCTTCTTCACAGTTTCTTTCATTTGATCCTGGTAACAACCTTAAGTGGTTTAGGCTGAAAATTACTCTTTAGCTCCATGGAGAAGGAATTTTAATGGATAAGTTTTAATAGCTGTTCAAGCTAACTGAAAAGGCTGCTTGGCATTGCAGCTCCAACAAGGAGAGAAATAGAGCAGAAGCGCAAAAGAACAGTGCGAGTGTGAGCGGTGGGGAGCTGGCCCTTGAGTGTGAGGCTGCAGGTTCCGGCCAGGGACAGAGGCACTGAGAGTGGCTTGGACACCAGCATCTAAACTCACCTCCTTGGATGTCCCAAGCTGCCCTCCTTATTTTATTAATTTTCCTTATTTTACATAATCATCCTAAAGGGCAAAAAGAAATAGGCTCCACGAAGAAGCAAAGAAAGATGTCTTGTATTCTATTCCTTCGAACCCCCTTCATGTGCAGCAGGAGGCCAGAGCACTGTTTTTCTTATCTTGTTTAGAATAGCTAGCATTCACGCAGTGCCTACTCGTGCCAGACATTATGAAAGGTGTTTTAGCTCTAATTCTTTCAACAAGCCTGCACTGTAGATACCATTGTTCTTTGTTTTGAGGGAAGGTTTGAAGAGTTTTTTGATTGTAAAGACTGAAGGTCAGGGCTAGAAAAGACTTTTTATTTATTTAGTTTGCTATACAGGTGATTGAACCCAGGACCTCAAGCTTGCTAGGCAAGCACTTTGCCTCTGAGCTACATCCCCAGCCTTTCTAATTTTATTTTGTGACAGGAAATCTTTACATTGTCCAGGTTTGTCTCCCTGCCCACAATCGCCCTGCTTCAGCCTACCAAGTAGCTGGGAATACAGGCGTACACCACCACACCCACTAGAAAAGAATTTTTTGCTTGTGGCAAGAGAGAAGCTCTAATTCCTCAAACTGGAATATTTTCTCCTTCTCTGTCTCTCTTGGGATATGTCTCTCAGTGTGTGTGTATGCGCGTGTGTGCGCGTGTGTAGGTATGTGCATTACTGTGCATGTGTGCACTGCTGTGGAATGAGACAACTGTGTACTGACCCAGAGTTCTGCCTTTCAATACAACAGTCATCTTAACTGGTGTTTTGTGCTCTTATCTGGACCTTGTGTCCCAAGGTCTCAGGCATCCGGATGACCCTGGTCACCCTGAGGTCTTCTGCTGAGTAACATCCTTGCCTCTGCGACACTGAAGAGTGAGTCCCACTTTCCTCCTGAGCTGTCTTCTGGGCTCCCCTGCACAGGCTCTGCTGCCTCGGGGTGGCTTACCTGTCTCCACACTCTTCCATTCCTGCTGCGACTTGGATCTCAAATGTCCCCCAAAGGTCCATGTGCTAAAGGTTTCCTCACCAGCCTGTGTGGCCACTGGGAGGTGGCAGAACTATTGGTAGACAGGGCCTGGTGGAAGGAAGGTGTGTTATTGGGGTGTACCCTTAAAGGGAATATTGGGACCCCAAATTTTCCTCTTTTTTGGTTTCCCAGTTGCCATAAAATGAGCACTTCGATTCTGCCACGAGCTCCCCAGCAGGATGTGCTGCCTCACTACTTATCCAAACCATTACAACCAAACAACCATGGACTAAAGCCTTGAAACCACAGCCAAAATAAGCTGTTCTTCTTTTGCTGTTTTATTTTCTATATTTTGTCACAACTAGGAAAAAGCAAAACACACTCCCTCGCCTTCATGCTTTAAGGCACCAATATGGCAATACTTCGCGCACTTCAGCTTTTATGTAAAGGTGGGGACCATGGAGATGAACTGCCCTTGAGGGAGAGAAACAAGTGTCAGACAGCAGACGTCGCCGACTGTGAAATCCTTGCCCTTCTCTGCCATGCTACGTTCCCAGCTGCCACTGTTCCTATTTCTGTCAGTCACTACGTCAGTTCCATGGCAGGACCTAGCATTCCCATCTTGACTTTGTTCTGAATGCTTCCCTCAAACTACTAGGGGAAAACCTAAAATCACAGTTCCCTTCTTGCACAGAGGAGTGGAAACCTTTTCATTCAGTATCTTCAATCCCAGCGAAGCCAGGCCTCCTCCTTCCGTCACTAATAGACATACTGAAGCATCTAAGATTCATTTTCTGCCAAGATCATTGCTCTTCCTTTCATAGACATTAACAGTCATCACTTTTCCTCTTAATTGCATCTTCTTGTTGTTCTTACCACACCAAGCACAAAGACAGAGGTCTCATTCTACCATAAAAATTGCTAATGTAATGTCTGACCATGAAAGAAAAGATCTATGTTCTTCTAGAACGCAGGGGATAGGGCTCCCTAGCGTTGCTTTGCAAGCACTCATTATTAATATTGTACCACCTCTAAGCCACTCGTGCTGGTGGCTGAAAGAGAAAAAATGTGTTTGGGAGATTGAGATTGTCTTCTGTCTTGAAATCTTCACCTGCTTAAGCTCAGCTATCATTCCCAAAGAAGCATTCATTTATTAAATATTCACTGAGTGCACAAGTTGTGAACGCTAGCAGAATCCCCCTTGCCTGAGAGGGGGTCAGGCTTCTTCCTGAGACTCCAGCAGCGGATGGGGACCACCCACCTCACAGGAGGTAACCTGCTTTGCTCAGAGTCTATTGATTCAAAGGTCGTTTCCCACTAAAAAAGTACCTTCCCAGCAACATCCAGATATGTTTGTTCAAATATCCAGGTACTGTGCTTAGACAAATTGACACATGAAGTTAAACATCACAAAAGCAGTATTGATAATGAAGGTGATATGTTCACCACAATGTTTAACAGGAAATAACCATTAAGAATTAGTTTTTATTACTACTGCCATTATTCTTTTTGAATTTTTTTTTTTTTTTTTTTTTTTTTTTTTTTTTTTTTTTTTTTTTTTTTGTAGCAGGGATCAAACTCATGACTTTGTACTTGCCACAAAGGTGCTTACGCCACTGAGCTAAATGCCTGGCCTTAAGGCTTGCTTTTTTGCGGGACTTTATATTAGGTTCCAAAGGCATCCCAACTCACAAGACACCATCTGTCCTGAAGGAATTGGCAGCCTAATCACAGATCTTGATAAGCTACTTGCCCATTAGAATACATGTCCTAACTGCTTTGCTAGGACAAGAGTTCCTACAGGGAATATAGTTACCATGAGACTACATGAAAGGGGCCCCCCAATCCACAAGGGTTCAGGGGTGGTGTAACTCATCTATGATCTGTGAGTGAATAACCCTAGTCAGGTACACTGACTTGGGAAGGGGAAGAGGCAAATGTATGTGGGAGATACAAGTATAGGGAAATAAGAGAATGAACGTGGCCTACTCGCAGGATCAAGAATAGCTCACCATTTGTTGGTGGTTCAGGGTGAAGCAAGCAAGTGAAAGCAAAAAGGCTGGAACAATGGCAGCATGAAGCCCATAAAAGGCTCATACGCCGTGAAGCACTGCGCACTTTATGCTGCAGGCAGGGCAGCCTCAAATAGGGTAGTGACGATGGCAGTGGAGAGAGGAGTAAACCCAATAATTGCCCACTGGTGACACGGGTGAGGCCCAAAGCTGATTAAATGCTTGACTTGAGACAGGGGAGACAAAGTACAATGAGGGGTCAGCTGGGCTATGTTTAGAAGCCGCCATAGCTTCTCTGGGCATAGCTAAGGGTATTTTGAAGAGTGGTGAGGGACACTCACACTCTCACTCTTTTGTTCACTTTGCAAATGCAGACACGGACTCAATAAATGTTCTTTGAAAGGCCTCGTCTTACTCTAAAATTCTACAACTCTGAAAATGCTTTTTAACTGCACGGAAATAATTGCTTTGGGAATTTTTTTCAAATTTCCAAGTCAGTAAACTAAAAAGCAATAAATGGCATCATATTTCTATTTAACTGTATTTTTGTAACTGCTGCAGGATGTCACAATGAGAAAGATCAGGAAATTAGATAATGCATATTAGTATCTATCATAATTTTCTGTTTGAACTGTCAGAAAAATAGCAGTGGTTGATGCTGCAGTTCTAAAAAGATTAGACAAACTGTTCAAGATAGAATGAAAGTTGGAAAAATGCATGAGAAAGAACAAGTCAGTGTACTGATTTTTCTATTGTGTGTTTGCAAAAGATTATTGATTGTTTGGTTGTGAGCACTTGATTTATCTTCTGTGACACTTGAAGCTCTATATTTACAGTTTAAAGTTTATTTGGTGAGCTAATAAAGATCGTGCAGCATCTGAGAAAGAAGATAAAAAATCCAGATGGCCATCATGTCCCTTCTCAAACTGAGCTTGAGCCATTATTTAGAAGCCTTTTTGGACGAGAGCTGAATATAGAAAAGATACTCAGGAATAGTCTGGTAACAAGCCAGTGGGAACCTAGTTGATGGAGTTCTGCTAGTTCTTTTCACCCAAAACCTTCAGGAGATGAACACAAGACTGTAATTTAATTCACTGACCTACCCGCCCCTGCCCTTGGTACCAGGTCAAATCACTGATCTTTTAGGAGAGGCTGAGAACTAATATCTTGCATCTTAAGTAACATCCCGGAGACTAATTATCACTCCTTGGTTTAGGGTCTCCCCTCCCCGCTCCCCCTAAAAACATCAGAATACATTTTATTACAAATTCAAGGTCTGTGAAATTCAAGGGGATGAGTGTCTATATCTTTCTGGCTGGAATCTTTAAAATAATTAACATGCTGTGTTACAAATAATTTTTTTTTCAGTGCTGGGCATGGAACCCAGAGCCTCACACATGTTAGGCAAGTACTCGAAGACTGAGCTATGCCCCCTGCCTCACATGGTTATTTTTCATCCTCATGCACCTAATCACTGTTACAAGCCACATTAGTAACTCTAGTTTGTTGGAGAGGAAAGCGGAACCTGTGTCCAAGACTCAGTTTAACAAAGTCTGTCCTTGAGTCACCAAGTTCTATTGTATGGGCTACAGGTTTCATCTAAGGATTAGACTAATTTGACCAAGTTTTCTGACCCCACAATAATAATCACAAGCATAATCATCTGTATATAGTCATTGAATTAATAATTGCAGGCTGACTCATCGTTCCCTGATTTAAATCTAAACTCAAGAATTACCTCTTCTTCAAAGGTAATCCAACAATTCTTGCTATTGTAAAGGTATTCCAACAATCCTCTCTGCTGTTAACTCTAATTCATCTCTTTCCAGTGTGTTTGAATTACAGATTAAAATTTTTCTAACAAATGCTATTACAGTCCAATTTACTTAAATAGCGTTACTTTAAGTATTAAAGTAATTTTAGTATCTTCAAAAATTGAAGGCAATAAATGAATTACGATAACCCTAGGATTAGTGAACCAGGTCAGACCTACCCTGCATAAAAGTACTTTACCTAATTTTGCTGATGTCACACTCCACCTAGTCTCTATTTTATTATACTCCTTCAAGAACAAAAACAGTGCTTATTTTTGGAATTTGAAGTCCCTGTTGATGCCCAAATCAAGACGACCTGAGGTGTCCATGCAGGTGCTAGTGTTTGGGTCCAGAAGAAGGGAACAAACTAGATTTGAATGTGCTTGAAGGAAAGAAGCGTGGGTTCCAAAGTGGGTCATCAGAGAATGTAGAATAGTAGTAGAAAATGGTCAAAGACAGCAAAGTGAAAGAGCCGGATTAAGGAGATGGGGGGAGCAGGATTAAGGAGAGTGAGAGAAAGAGATCAAACCAGAAGCACAGGGGAGTGAGGGCAGAACTTGGAACACTAGCTGTCTCTGGTGAGAACCCATCTACAGTATCCCAGCCTCTCTGGGCTTCAGAACTTCTAGTCAGACAGGCTGGACTACTGGACTTAGTAGTTTGTAGGCCCAACTCTGATGCTTGCTTTGCCTTCAAACAATGGGGCTGCCACCTTTCCATCAGAGCAGTGATGCTAGGGAACAACTGTCTCTACAAGTTCATGGAAAAGGAGAAGGAACATGAAACACACCCAAAGAGGTCCAAGAGGGTAGCTATACTTGTAATCTCTTTCTCCTTCCATCACAGTTCTGTTCTGTAATACAGCAACTTTAATGTAACACTGGCATCCATTTCATCCTTGACCTGTATGTTAAGTCCCACCCACCAGGAGGGCAACGTGGCAGGGAGGGAAGATACAAAGCTTCCTGTGCCCCCTAGTCTGCAGGCCAGGCTAACATTCCCTTCCATTTTATTCTTTCCCAGATTAACCCAGGGAAGCTATAGACCAACCAGAGCCAACACAGTGGCTATTTCTCCACAAGGGAATATTAGCAGATGGCAGAAGAAAGAAGCTTTACTAATCTCTGTTCCAACAGTCCTCTTGCATACTTTGGATATGGACAACTCACGATTCTACTCCACACAGGAATGGCGCCTTCTGTATCTGCAGAGTCCTTTGTATGACAGAACCTCACTTCAAGCCATATCACGCACTAAACAAAAGAAGCTCCATGGTTCTCTTTCCCAGCCACTGTTACAAGTTACTTGGTAAGATTTACTTTGTAAGATTTTACAGCAAAACCCAGAAAATAACAATAGATTATATTCATAAAATGTGATGATACAGTATTAAAGTAGCACAGTATAACACAATAATCGCCCACAGCAAAGTCCAAAAAAAAACCCCAAAACCCCAGAGGGATACCATTTAGACTCCAAATCCTCTTCTAGCGGCTCTAACTGTGGTGCTTCTGTTAAAACTAAGTGGGTGTATTAAAACCTTCAGAGTTAAGACAATTACAGTCTTAATTCATTAATTTGTTTTTTGAGACAAGGTCTTTTACATAATTCAGGCTGACCTTGAACTCACTATGTAACACAGGCTAGCCTTGAATTTGCTGTAGCTTCCCGCCTCAGCCTTCTGAGTGCTGGGATTACAGACCTGTGCCGCTGTGTCTGGTTTAGACAATCCCAATTTAAAGTCTCTCAGCTGGGTGCCATGGTGCAGGTCTGCAATTCCAGCTGTTCAGGAGGCCAAGATAGGAAAATTAAAAATTTAAGGCCAGCCTAGAAAACCTTGCAAGACTATGTCTCAAAATTTAAAAAGACCCAGGAATATAGCTCAGTGGTAGAGCGCTTGCTTGGCATGTATGAGGCCCTGGGTTCCTTTTCCAGCACTTCAGAAACAAAACAAAATGGAACTCAAAAGATTACAGTATCAACTAAACACATTAACTATCATAGCAACATAACTATTCCTGTCATTGGAGGGCATGACAGCCAGCAGTCCCTTTTAGGGTCTTGCCGTCCCCTTCAAAGAACTACGTGCAGAGCGGATCACCGCAAGAGTAAGAGGGCAGCGAGGAGGGGACCCATGGACCGCTATCTTTTACAGCCTTCTTCCGCCTTCAGATCCGGGCCACTGGGAGGTAGGCGGTCTATTCCCGCGTCTCAACCGTGATTTGTCAGCTCTCTTTGATTGACAAGTCAAATCCTACCACCCAGCTACTGCCCAGCCTGTTTGACATTTCTCAATCTCTTGCCTCATACCTTTAAAATTTAGGTAGCACAACAGAATCAATCAGACCTGGGATCAATTTCCTTAGGCTGTGAAGTATTGTAAAGCATGTTCTATGGAAGCTAAGGAGTGCTTAGCAAATGTGGGTACAAGCAAACAGCACCCCTAAAAAAGGAAAATAATCTGCTCATATAGAAAAGCATTTTTCTTTTTTTTCTTTTTTTTTTTGGTACCAGGGATCAAACTCTCGACCTCACAGCAGGCCCTTGTGCTGCTGAGTTAAAACCCCTGGCCCTAGAAAAGCGTTTTTTATATAGAGGCTCCTTAGATTTTATCTGAAAAACAGGTTCTGCTCCCTTGGCAAAAATTTTACAACTATTGCTTTACAGAACTGTTTCCCAAGCTGAAGTAGAGTTCCCAGACTCCAATAAATGTTGTAATCTAGAATCATATTGCTGTTACATTTGCTGACCTTGGAGCTGGCAGAAAAGAAGGCTGGGAGGGAATAGCAGAAAAAACTGAAGAGAAAAAGAGAAAACTCTGGTTTTTATTCATAATTGCAATCAACCTGTGACAGCTGTCCCACAACCATCGTCTGTGAACCTAAAGTTCAAGTGGCTACCTAGAAATTCCACTCCTAAATTCCTATCTGCTAGAATACAAAAACAAAGTCCATAAAAAGCCTTGTGAGGGAATGACAAATTTATTCATAATAGCTTAAAACTGGAATCAGCTCCAATATCCATTAGCAGAATGAACTGCCATACAGCCTTCCAAGGGAACTACTCAGCAATAAAATGAATGAGTTACTGAGACACACAACCATATAAATAAATCCCACACCCACTTAGTAAGAAAAGCCAGGCCAGACACAAAAGAGTACATACTGTATAATTCCATTAATATAAATTCCTAGAATAGGAAAATATAAAGTATCATTTAAAAAAATCAGGACAGTAGTGGTCATACCCCGGAGTGTAGCTTAGTGGTAAAGCACTTGCCTAGGCCCTGGCTTCCATTCTAGCAAAAATGGTGGTTTCCTCGAAGGTACTGACTGGAAAGGGGCACAAGGGAAGTTCCTTGGGTGATAAATAATCTCTATTTTGATTAAAGTAAGGGTTGTATGAGCGTATTTGACAAAACTGATGAACCTATACACTTTCGACTTGTGGTTTGTGGTTTTCACTGTATGAAAAATGTATCTCGATAGACATCTTTGAAAAAAATCCTCAACTGAAAAATTACATGTGGAAAAAATAAAATACAGAGAATATCTTCATGAGCTCAGAGTGAAAGTAAATTTTTAAAACACACAAAGTCCTATGTAGAAAAGATTGACACATACTTTTATCAAAATAAAAACTAATGCAAAGAGGAGACTTAGAGGAAAGGGTAATTTAAAAATGATTAATAAGTATTAAGTAGGGTGCATGCAGCTGGGTGCAGTGGCACATACCTATAATTCTAGCACTCTGGGAGGCCAAAGCACAAAGATTATAAGTTCGAGTCCAGCCTGGGGCAGCTTAGTGCTTTATAAAGATTCTGTCTCAAACAAACAAAAACAAAACAAAGCAAAAGGAAAACACCCCCCCCCCCAAAAGGCTGGAATATATCTTGGTGAAAATGTCTTGGGTTGAAAAAAAGAAAGGAAAAGACCTTACTAGCAATCAAGTGAACATTATTTTTTAATAAGTAAAACAATTTCATATCTAACTATCACCAGCAATTTCAGAGTCTCATTACCTAATGAAGTTATGAGACTGTAAATTATTTTGTTGTAGAATTGTCAATTGGTTCAGCCATTTTAGTAAAAAGATACGTCTTAGTACCTAGCAACTGAATTTCTGTTACATATTCTAGACAAACTCTTACATGAGTACAAGGAATGTGTCCAAAAATGGTGTTATTATAGCAGTATTATACTAGTGAAAGAAATATAATCTACCATAATGTTCCTCAATAAAGAGAATGTATACTCACTCATATGATGGAATATTGCATAGCATGTAGAAGGAATAAATTATATCTATCAAGATAGGTAGCTATCAAAACATGGTAAAAACAAATGTAATACCATAATTTATTGACACACACATGTCCAAATGTATAAAAATTAAATCAGAAAGATATGCATAAAAATCTTCATATCAATTACATCTGGGAAGCAAGAAAAAGATACAAACTAATGATGTTGAAAAGGACATTGAGATATCAAAAATAACTGGAAGATGCATCTAAATACAGATAAATAAATAATTCTTGATTGATTTTCCACATCATATGCAAAATTAACTAAAAATGTATCATAATCATTTGGGTGTTGATTCTAGCTTGTTAGGTGAATAGTTTTTAAATTTGATATGTCAAGCACAAGCCATTTAAAAAATTGTTAAATTGGATTTCATCGAAATGAAAAATTTTTGCTCTTTGAAAGATACTATTAAATGCATGAAAACAAAAACAATAGACTGAAAAAGATATTTGTAAATCACTCATTTGATAATAAACTTTTATCTAGAATATATGAAAAGCTATCAAAACTAAATACTAAGAAAACCAATTACCTAATTTATTTATTTGTGTTTGTTTTTAATGGACTAAGTTTTTTAAATGAAACATGGATACCTGATAAGCACATGAAGTTCAACATCATTACTCAACAGAGAAATGCAAATTAAAACCACAATGAGATAACACTACACCTATCACAATGGTCTTTATAAAAGACTCTGACAATACTCAGTGCTGACCAGGACTTTAACCTCCTGCAGAGCTAAGGGTGTAGCCACTTTAGAAAACACTTGAGCCAAGAAATGTAGGTGCTGCAGTTTATATGGAAGTGGTAAGGACCAGAGCACAGAGGGGGGGCCTCTGTTCCCACACCCATGTAACTGTACTTCCGTTCTGAATTTCCTGAGGGTTCTAGCAGGTTCTTATAAGTAGGTCGTCCAATTGCAAATTGCATTGTCTCACATTTCCAACAATGCTTTGTTCCCTTTGACCTGAGAAACACAAGAAAGGGAAATGCCAATGCAAGGTGGAACCAAGCCCCAAACTCACACACACAAGCCCTGCGTATCTGCAGGGCAGCCTGCTTGGCTCTCCCTGCCCAGAGAATGCCCAGAGCTGCCAATTCAGATTCTGTGCCCTCTTCATGGCCTGAGAACCCCTGGCTGTGCAGACTGCTTCTGCAGGTCGAGGTCCTGAGTATGAGTCTAAGGAAGGAGCCGAAAGAGGGACAAGGGTAAGAGGAGGCAAAGACAGAAGCAAAGGAAGAAAAGCCCCCCCCATCTGTCTGTGCCCCAGGCAGCTGAGAGGCTCCTCCAGGACACCCCAGGCTCTCTCCACAGGGACCCGGCCCAGAGCAGCCTTTCAAGTGGGGTAAAGTCCCCTTCGAACCTGGTGCACCCCCACCTGCACCTCCGCCCCAATACGACTGTCAAGTGGACCTGCTGCCTTCTGCCACATGCTATTTCTGTCCCTAGATTTAAATACTGCTCATGATGCTAATGAATCTTGAAATCTTGGATCTTGTCCTGCCATTTACTATGATATGTTCATAGACAGTGATATGCACACACACACACACACACACACACACACAGAGCTCCAAGCAAGAGCCCACTTAATTTCATGTCTTTCCTTAGGCAATTCTACTAGGTAGCTTTAAAAAACAGCTTTATTAGATAAAATTAGTGTAGAAAATGTGCTTATTTCAGGCATCCAACCTCATGGGTTTTAACAGTACACAGCCCTAGATACTGTATAAGATCCACACTGACAGCTGGAGCGTTTCCCTCACTCCACAAATGCTTTCTGGGCACTTTCTGCAGTCCATCCTTGCCCTGAGAAAACAGAAAGAGAAATCTGCTTTATGTTACTGTTATAGGCATCTGAGTTAGTTAGAAATATTATAGGCAGTCAGACAGGGCTGAACCTCAAAGGAGCCAGAGCAGAAGTTCAGATACTTTGCATGCAGCCTTGGAGAGAAGACAATCATCTCCTCCTGTGGACCAGACCTCAAGACAAAAAGCAAAGCAAGTATGACCACATCCTAAGGATCCACAGTCCAAATAGGTCTCTATCACCCTGAGGAAGTCAGGATCAGCATCCCACACCCTTACTACTGGACGCGCTCCCCCATTTGTCCCCAATGTAATCAATGTTATCTGAGCAATTAATCTTATTGGTTAAACATAGTTCTGTCCCGCCTTATGCCCACCTTGCCAGTTTCCATTTTTCCCCACCTTGGAAGCATCTCACCGTATGATTTTACTCTATAAAAGTCCCTAAAAAAGACAGTCTTTGGCAACTTGCTTGGGATCCCTTCTGACTCTCTCAGACAGAAGCTTTCTTTCTCTTGATAAATATATTCTGCTCTTAACCTCCATTGTTCCTAAAATTCATTCTTCAATTTTGGAGAACATGAACTTGTACCAGACATATAGTAGGTTGGGAGTTTCGTTCCCCTGTATCATTACTACAGATTGACTTTGCCTTTTCTAGAATTTTATATAAATGGAATTTTATAGCATTATGCTTTTGTGTCTGATGTCTTTTGCTCAGCCTCATGCTTAAAATTCATACATTTTATTGTAGTTCATCCCCTATTACTGCTGAATAGAATTCCATATCATTTTTTAATGTAAAGATGACTTACCCTCTCTGGATTAAGAGGTAGGTTAGATATAGGAGTCTTAAACACCTATAAAAGCCAGGTAAAAAATTTCCATGAGAGGATGGGTCTGTTATTTATTTTTGAAACACTATATTCTTTTGTTTTCCAAGGAAATATTTCATTTTCCTAACTTTAATGAAAACAGCTGGGAATTGAGCTCAGTGGCACAAGTGCCTACCTGGCAAGCACAAGGTCGAGAGTTCAAACCCTGGTACAAAAAACAAACAAACAAACCCAAACCCAAACCAACCAAACAAACTTTAGTGAAAACACAACAATGATGACACTAGGCCTTGATTGGGGTTGGGGACAACAAGACATAGGGAAGGAGACAGCAGCAGCAGACCGCAGAGTTCCTGGCCATTTTACTGTGTAGGAATGAAGGACCAGGTTTCACACCTCACTGTTCCAGAAAAGCAAGACACCTATGTTAGCTGTGAAATCTCCTGAGCTTAAAAAGTTGGAAACAAATTCAAATTTTATTAAACTTTGGACAGGCCAAATCTGTCCAGGTCAAAGAACACATGTTTGTGTACTGGATGTCGACTGGCAGGCACCTTTGTGCTCCCTGGCGCAGACCAAGGAAAGCTGGCTCAAGCTACCCCATTGCACTCCTGCATTCTGTGGAGCCAGTCTGGTCCTGCTGGGACCTCCTTGTTCCGAGAAGTCCCAGGGCTGGCTTACCTCACCGGCTATGTAAGAGAGAAGAAAAGGGAAGCAAGGCCCTGAGAGGAAAAGAGGAACAGAATGTTGCTATAGACTACTTACTCTTAACATGTTTTGTTTCCTTCCACATCAAACAATATGGGAGCTCACACTCTGAAATCACTTGGGGCACGTAGTGGTGGTGGTGGGGGACAGGTCCCCAGGTCCCCTGTGGGTTGATTAAAATTAAATCAAGTTAAAATCTTGAGCGGTTGGGCCTGTTGTGGATCAGCATTTTAATAAACTCCTGAGATAATTCCTGCCCACACTGCATTAGGTATAGAAAGTATTGTTTCCCCGGGCTGAGAATCCATTGCGTGATAGCATGGTCTAACATTAAGGTCTCTACTGTAGAAGAGAGAATTAGGGAAGGTCTTGAGCGCCCCCTAAGCGTCATCATGGAGAGCAAGCATCTTTACAGTGATAAGCGATTTTGTTTTCAGAGATGTCAAAAAAAATTAATATTTTTGAGCACTTCCAAGCACCAGGGATTGTGATTGGAATTTCACATAGATTGTCTCATTTAAGCCTATAATACTGGCATTATTTTTACATGCATTGCACAGAGGAGAAAATTCACCTGCAAATCCAGTGCTATTGTCGATCATCCTCTTCAATACATTTTCCTCACTTGGCTTCCAGGGCACATCTTCATTTTCATCTGTCTCGTGTCTCGTTGGTTGACCTTTCTCAGTGGTCATTTTCATTCCCCCGCCCTTGGCCCAGTTTTATTCATTTTCGAGTGCCTCAGGGACTGGTCCTTGGCTCCCCCCACACTCAATTTCTTAACGAATTCTTCCATCAGTATGCCAGTGAATCCCGAATTCCTATTTTATGCCGAATATCTTTCAGAAATCTTGGCTCATACTCAGCTTCCTTCTCCACAGGTCTACTTGTATGCCTCAAAGTCATCTGAAATGTATGTCTGAAAACAAAGTTCCCAACTTCTGCCGCATCGGAGATGTCTCCCATTACACTCGGTGGAAAGGCCACCTCCCACTGCTCCTACCCCAGCCCGTGGAGCCACTGCTGACCCTCTCACCACCCACTTCCCTCCCTCCGACGACTACCGCCCTGGGCTGAGTCACTGTCACTCTTCCCAGGGGAACTGCCACAACCTCCTTCTCAGTCTTTTTGTCAAATCTGCCTCCCAGGAGACTTTTCCCTGAAACCAGAAGGATCTTCCTAAAGCTTCCCACGTCACTCCAGCTTAATGCCAAAGTCCTTGCAATGGTCAGCGAGGCCGTCTGCAAGCAGGGCCCTGTCATCTCTGTGCCAGGGACTCCCACCACTTTCCCTTCACTGCGCCAGTCACACTGTCTCCATGTTGTCTGTGACGCATGCCTGGCTTGCTTCAGTCTCACAGCTTTCATCCTGGCTTTCTCATCTGGCTGGAGGATTCTTTCCCCCAAAATCCATCTTCCTTATAGTCCACTATTTGGGGATCTTCACTCTGAATCTTCCAATTAAACTATTTTTTTCTTCTAATTAAATTATAACTTGTCCTTCCTTTCTACACTTCTTACCATGCCCTACTCTTCCTACAGTATTCTATCACTTCCTAACATATTATACAACTATTTATTAGGTCTTTAGTTTTTTTTCTCCATAAAAATTAGCTCTAAGGAAACAAGGATTTCTGTCTATCTTTTTACTAATGTATCCCAAGGACATGAATCATTGCTCAAAATGTAAAGAAAAGTTTGTTGAATGAGTAAGACATGGAGAGGCTACATATCTGGCCTCAAGTACTTTGAGAAGCCCTGTAACAAAGAAATATGGATAATAAAAAATTCTTTGCTCTTATAAAGAAGCAAACTGCAGCCCCATGCATTCCTTGCTTGGACAGCTACTGTGGAGTGCTGGGCTAAGTACCAGCACCTCCAGCTTCCTGGAGAAATCCCATGCAGCCATGGGTGTCTATTCCTATTCCCCTCTTCAGGAGCAAGGCTGGACACCACCACCTGCATCACCCACAGAGATGCCATGCACCTCTTAGTCATTGTCTCCTGTTCCTGAGTTTGGGGGAAACAGTGCTGAGCTACTAGTAGTATTTTTCCTTGCCTTCCTTGAGAAGCCATATGTAGCCACAGATCTGTGTCATATTTAAACAAAAACACTATTTATGTTTAAAGATGAGTCCTGGGAAGCTTTAACTCATAGTACAGATGTACAGTTGTGTGAAACGAGTCCTCTGTAAGCAGATTTGCAGACTTAAGGCTAGATATACATTGGTAAGAGACGGAATAAACAGCTGTGCTCAGGGCATCGGAGTGGCTGCAGTTGTAATTCTCTGGAGAAACAAGCCTGATGCTTCCTTGCAGTAGAACACCAGGGACTTAAATGGAGAACCAAGAGGATGGGTCTGCAGCTGTATTGCAGTAGGACAGCAGCACGGGGCTCGGTGCCTTTTGTCCCTCTACTTGACTGCTGGATCCCTCTTCCAGCTCCAGTGCTAGGCTGACGCCTGAGGCTTTAGACTCTAGACAGTCCCCTGCCCACGGCCACCAATCCCTAACCCTCCCTACTCAGGCCCCACCTACAGTCTCCCCGGTCCTTCCACCATCACAACCACTGCGACTGTCTACCTGGTGCACTTAGAGAAAGGAAGAGATGGAAGACAGGTTGCTCAGAGCTCCACAGATGAACAGTGTGAAGCATTTGTTTCCACAGGTTTCTTTTTACTGTTGAGAAGCCAAGAGGATTCCAAGCTCCACGGCCAGAAAGTGAAAGGAGAGGGCAGGGGCGGCTGTGCCTCCTGAAACACTTATCACCTGGGCTCAGGCCACTTCTAGCAGTCTGACTGCACATACAAGCACTTAGATTTATAGCTCAGCCTTTCAAAATTGGACAGTTTGCCTCAAGGAAAAAAGTCACCTCGGCAGAATGCTTGAGGGTGAAAGAAAGGATGTTTAGTCTCTATCAGTGATTAAATTGCCAATGCTATATATTTTGGTTGCAAAAATAAAGTCAACCTAAAAGTGTAAGCGGAAAAAAAATCCCAATCCTGGTGACCATATTTTCCTGTTGGAGTGATTTATCCACAAGGAGGCAAAGTCTGACATGCGGCATGGTAGCCCACAGTGGACACTGGGAAACGATCACTATAGCAAGGTGGCTGTGTAGTGTGTGACCCTGAGTTTGTCAATGCAGGGTGCCACAATCTCCAGGTTTTCCTCACATGCCCCTGGCTTCTTAGTCACTTCTTAGTCTCTTTCACTGCCCTTACTTCCATCCACTGGACTGCCCCAGAGTGCAGTTCTGGGTCCTTTCCTCCACCTTCCTTCTCTCCAGGGATGAATACCAAATGTCTCTACTGTACCAAATGGGTGCTATACCCCGCACCTTTCCCTTCCCAGACTGAACTCTCCCCTGAATTGCAGGCTCGCTAAATCAAAATCGTACAGGACACATCCACTTAGATTTCATTAGCAGCCTCAATAAATTTAACATTCTCCAAACTAAGCCCCACCTCTGCTGGGGATTTAGCTCAGCGGCATATGTACCTGCTCTGCAAACCTGCGGTCATGAGTTCGATCCCTGGTACCAAAAAAAAAGAGAGAGACCCTGGGAACCCTGCCTCTGCCCGAAGTCCTCTTTCCCTCTCTTGGTAAACGGTAGCTCCATTCCGCCTGAAGTCCTTGACTCATCTTTCATTTTCACAAGGCCTCACATCTGATCACTCAGCAAGTCTCTCTGGATCTAGGTTCACACTGTATCCAGAATTCAGTCACCTGAGTCTCACCGCCTCCTGCTGCCACTTTGCACCATCAAAGCCACCATGGTAGTTTCCTAGCTTAATACAGGTTGGTTTCCTGCTTCTATGATTGAGCCTCCTAAAAACAACTCTCCACTGCAGTGGCTCTTTCCAGCAGCCGGGACCAGCGTACCGTGAAAGGCACCACAAACAGAGCCTTCCTGTGCCATTGACCTGGTTGGAGGGTTTCAGTGACATGGAGAATGGCGGGTGCAGAGGACAGAGCACGGGGACTCGGGGTGGAAAGCGGGGGCTGTCGTCTTAAACACAGTGGCTGGAGAAGCCCTGTTATGACATATGTGGATGTCCCCCCAAAGCCTCATGGGTGCACAGGCGGGGTTTTAGGGGTGACCAGATCATGGGTGTGAGGTACTGGGTGAGTCCACTGATGAGTTTACAGCTGGGTAGGAAAAATAAAATGCAGTCAGGAACTCAGGGGTGGAGTTTGGACGATGTGTGTTGTAATTAGCCCTTCCAGGTGATGCCGAGATCAAGGGTTAAGATCACTGCTTCTTGGAGTAGCCAGAATGACTCTAAATAAAGTAAATTGGTCAGGCACGGTGGTACACACTCATAATGACGGCACTCTTACAGGCTGAGCCAAGAGGATCATGAGTTCAAGCCTGGCTTGTGCAATTTTGGGAGTTAGAAAGGTCCTATCTCAAAATAAAAAAAATTACTTCCCCCTCCCCCCACAAATGGGTTGAGAATGTGGCTCAGGCAGAGACTTTGGATTAAAAAAAAGGCAAAGGCTCTGGGTTCAATATTTAGAACCATTAAATAAAAAGGTAAATTAAATAATGTGGCTTTTTCCACCCTCAAAATCCTCCTCCTGTGGCTTTGTAACTGGTTAGCACGACAGCAGTGTCTCCTCTCTCTTCCAGCCACATCTGCAACCACCTTTCTCTCAGTTCGCCCTTCACTGGCTGAGTTCCTTTCCCTTTGCTTTTCCTCAGGGCCTCCATACCTGCTGTGCCTGCTTGGCTTCCCCCTCCTCCCAGTAAGTGTAGATCTGTCCTCTTCTCCCCTCTGCTCTCTACTCAACACCAGCTTATCAGAAAAGGCTTGTCTTGGTTACCTTCTCACTGCTGGGATGATCTGACTCCTACACATCAAAGGAGGAAAGGCTTGTAGAGGTTTCAGTCTGTACGGCAGCGGGGCACGGCAGAGGAGAAACGGCTGCTGACAGGACTGCGGGGCGGAGGGGGGGAAGAGTGTGGGAACAAGGGAGTAGCAGGGATGCATATCCACCCTGCATATTCACCCAGACTCATCGGTGGACTAACCCAGGTTCACACTCATGATCCAATCACCTTCCCAGAGCCCCACCTGTGCCCACATAAGGCCTTTGGTGCACGTCTAAATATGGCCTATTACACTGTTATGGCCTATATGCAGATGTCCCCCCAAAGGCTCATGCAGTGATAAGTGGGACTTTTTCAGAGATGGCTGAATCCAGAGTGATAATAGAATTAATTCATGATGCAGTGCTAGAATCAAGGGCATTAAAATGAAGTGTATGAGTGCTACCTGTCCTAAGTAGCCTAGATAAAATAAAAGGGGCAGAAAGATGCTATGAAGTTTCCTCTCTTGATTGTTTTGCTATCTTTTGGCCACCATGATCTATCTCTCCTCTGCCCCTGCACTATAACACCCTGACTTGAAGCCAGCTGATTACGGATGGAAACCTCTACAAACTGTGAGCTAAATCAATCTTACCTCCTGTCACTTTGGGTGTCAGGTATTTTGTCTCAGTAACAAGAAACGTAACCAAGACACCAGGCTCTTCCCAGACACCGTATTTAAAATAACAGCTCCCACTTCCCACCCCGAGTCCCTGTGCTCTGTTCTCCACAATAACATTTCTCCCTGTCGCCATCACTGTCTGGAGTAGCCTGTGCTGTGCTCATATGTACTTATCAGTCATTTTTTTTTTTTGTACCGGGGATTGAACTCATGACCTTGCACTTGCCAGGCAGGTGTTTATGACACTGAGCTAAATCCCCGGCCCCTTATCAGTTGTTCTGTCACTCATGAAGATAGGCTTGGCAAGGAATATACTTGTGCCTATTGTATTTACTTCTACTTTGCTGGAACCTAAACAATGGTGGCATCTGGTAAGGGCTCCATAAACACTGGCTGAATAAATGAATGTCCAGTAAGTGATGGTCAAGGTATTCCTTTGGGGGAGATGACGCATTTGTTCTGATGATGCAGCCATTGCTCAAAATATTTGTAGGGAATAGTGAGAGCAGGGAAGCTAGAGCCATTTACAACAATCCAGGAAAAAGATAGTGATGGCTTTGATTGGAACAGGTGGCAGCAAGAGACAGTGAGAAGTGACTGGATTCTGGATATGGTTTGGAAATAGATCCAATGAGTCCAGGTCATTTTACAAGTTATTTGTAGAATCAAGTTTCAGTGCTTAAGAGAGATCATTCCTTTCAAAGAAGTAAAATAAAGCATTTACGACACACATTATTCACTAGCTCCACAATCACACCACATTGGCTGTTGCAGAAATCAAATTTCTCCTTGAAAAATAAAACTTAGAACCTCTGAAGATACTCATAGGCTCTGAAGGCAATTCTTTACATAATAAAGAATAATGCTTGTTTCTATTGAGCACATTTTTATACCCAAGTGATTTAATTCTTGCAGCAGTTCTCCAAGATGTGTTATTAATCCCATTTTTCAGATGAAGGAAATGAAGCTCGGAGAGGTAAACAAATTTCCTCAAGAGCCGCCAGCTGCTGAGGGGAAGATTTAAACCCAGTCTGGTTCACGAATTTTCCTCATGAGCAAGAGGTGTTAGGAACACACATACGTGCTCCCTAAGAGGAGAAGACTCATCTGAAGAATTTCAGTCATGTTTTATTTTTATCTTTCTCCTCCTTCATTCTTACATCTCATCAGCATGACTTCCGGGGAGAGTCCAAGCTCATCGTGACTGAAGGAGGAGCCGGGTCTGGGCCAGATCTGTTTCCCTGGCTCGTGGCAGCTGTTCAGGGGCCAAGGCCCTGGGCCAGGTGGGGCCCTGGCTCCTCCAGACGCTGCTGCTGTGTGGGCAGTGCAGTGCAGCAGGAGAAAGCATTGCCATCGCCATGGGGACTGGCTTCCTGGACTGAGTAGCCAGCATTGTCTCCTGCACAAGGACTGATTGTTTGATTGAAATAGAGGGTGGTTCTCACTGGGGATTTTGGCTTACACAAAGACTCGCATTTCAACAATGGCTCCTTTTGTAATGTTTTTTTTTTTTTCAAGCTTATGTGACTCTTTTTCAGATTCACATTCTGACTCTCAATAACTGTCTTTCCTGCCACAGGAAAATTAAAGAATTTTGGTATGTGATCCTGTGTGTTGGGCTCTAGTGGAATAAACATCTCATAACATACAAATATTAAGACTCTGTGTTGCCCTGAGCAGACTCTGGGATTTGCATGGCAGCCGGGTGCAGAGGACCAGACAGTCCTCAGGGTGGGAGAGAAGGATTGGGGGTGGGAACCAGCACTGACAAGAGCTCCAAAGCCACTTTAGACATGTTATTTCATTTGACCCTCAAAGTCACCCAAGCAGTTATTATCCAAGTTTTACAAATGAGAGACTAGGTAACTGGAGCAAGATCATAGAGTGGGTGAGAGTGAAATTTGGGATTTGTTCCCAAGTCTCATTCCAAACCGGTTATCTCTCCATTTCCTATTTCACACTTCCTCTCAGCTGCAGTTTCCTTGAATGAGCCACCAACAGGAGGTATGTATGTGATGGTACCCGTGCATGTGTCTAAGAGAGGGCATGTCACAGGGTAGGTGCTTGATAAAATCAAATTGTCTTCCCTCTTCTTTGCATCCATTTCATTTCCCCACTTGATTTTTCTTTTTTTCTTCTCTATTTTTTTCTTTCAATTCTTGCTTTCTTTTCCTTCCCTTACACTTTCTTCTGTAGAGAGAATAAAATCTAAAAGTCTTATTCTGAGTGGCAATGTAGATTTTTTAAAAAAACTCCAAGAAGTAAAGCAACAAGAACTGGTCCTTGTGAAGAGAATTCTAAGGTTTTATTGAAGATATAAAAGGAGATCTGGATAGATAGAAAGCTATCCATGTTTCTAAAAGAAGGGCAGTGTTCTAAAGATGCCAACTTTCCAAATTAATTCATGCATTCAGTGCAGTCTTATTAAAATCATAACATGAGATTTGCAGAACTTGAAAGCTGATTTTTGAGTTCACATCAGGGCAGGGGATATAGTTCAGCGACAC
Organism: Hydrochoerus hydrochaeris; assembly: GCA_004027455.1. Lineage (NCBI taxonomy): Eukaryota > Metazoa > Chordata > Mammalia > Rodentia > Hydrochaeridae > Hydrochoerus > Hydrochoerus hydrochaeris. The sequence goes on along the minus strand of PVLA01000838.1, from coordinate 298,049 downwards.
AAGAGCCTGCCTGGCAAGCACAAGGTTGTGAGTTTGATTCCCAGTACAGAAAGCAACAACAACAACAAAACGAAAACAGAGTTCATATGAAAGAGGAATGCCTCTGGACAAGTAATAAAACTATAAAAAAGAAATAACAACAACAACAAAGGACAATTTTCCAGTTACCAAAATATACTATTTATACTAATTTAAACAATATTATCTTGGTTTAGACAAAATGAACAAAAGAAACCAAAAAGGAACAAAGCTATGCACAGAGAGACACTTAGAAACCTCTCCGTATGAAAACGGTAGACTGCCCCAAAATTATAAAGATTGTTGTTGTTCCTGAAAAACATTAATTTAGATCCCTATATCACATCATATGTACAAAATTCAATTGAATTATATTCTGAACATTAAATTTTTAAAAACTCAAGTCAGAAAAGGAGCTAGAGTAAAATATAGTATGTCAGTTTTTATAATTATCGAGGGAGAAGAAGGGTCTCCTAAAAAGGATACAAATTTTAGGACTTACTAGTAACGGGCCAATAGGTCTCATTTCAAGCAAATTAAAAGATCTTGCTATGGATATGGCTTGAGTGTTCCCTCCAAAAATCCATGTGTTGGAAAGCTGGTCCCCAGGATGGCACCATTCAGAGGTGGTAGCTCTGTTAAGAGGCTGAGCTCAGCAGGAGGTCCTTAGGTCATTTGTGCATGCCCCACCCCAAGGGGTTGTGGGGCCTCCGCTCTCTGGATTTCTGTCTGGACCTCATCTTTCTGTCTCACACGTTTCTGCCCTGCCGCAAGCTACCATCAGGCTCTCAGCAGAGCCCAAACCTATGGGTTCGCCAGTCATGGACTTTTAGCCTCCAAAACCGTGAGCTACGTAAACCTCTTTCTTCATAAATAAACTGCCATAGGTATTTTGTTATGATGACTAAAAACTAATATAGATCACACACACACAATCCCCAAAACGGTCTTGTGAAAGTCTGTGTGATATATATAAAATTGAGTGTAATCTACAATGTATATTAAAGGTTCCTAAAATTATTATGAAAGATGTAGAATACAAAACCGGGCAAAAGAAGTGATGATACAATTAACAAATTTTAATAAGTGAAATATAAAAAGATCATTAACCTGAAAAGTAAAGGAAGTGAAAATAAACAAGATAGTGTATATAACCAATCACGCTGGGAAAAAGAAGGACAGGAAAGGAAAACAGAAAGAATTAAGATGGCTATGTACCCGTGCCAGCTCCCCATGAGGAACGTGACCATTGTGTGCTGCAAACATGTACAAATAAAAACTTATAAAAATTAAAATTCAATAGATGACCAGAGGTGTAGTTAGTGGTAGAACATTTGTCTAGCAGGCACAAGACCTGATGTTCAGTTCTAAGCACGGAAACACTTTTTATCGGCTTGGTAGTATTGTCAGGTAGAAATGATGGACAATTCCATATACAGTTTCTAAGAAGATACATAAAAGGGTTCCAAGTTTTTAAAAAAGCAAGAAATCAAGCACTATGGATAAAGAACCCTTAAGTATCTTCTTTTCTTATATTACTTTTGTAATGCTGCACGTGGAGCCTGGCACCTGCTGAGCAGCAGCTGTCACACGAAGTCCTTCACCAGCCTGGGGCTGGGCGCTGCCTTCTATGTGTCTCAGATTTGTGTTACCTAAGGTGAGTACGTGTTGCTGTGTAAACAGTGATAAGAGAGATCTTACTTACTGTGATTCGGGTAACCATGGCAGTGCTGTGACAGCTGGCACATGCCCAGTGAGTTTCCCTGGAGCCCATAGACCACGCCTTCCAGGGCAGGTAGTTTGTGGGCCTGAACCAGGGGCTGAGGTCAAACAGCAGCACTGAGTCAAGGCCGATCTACCACAAGAGAGGGAAGGATGGCATCACGGCTTTCTCCTCCTCTCCCAGTTTAAAGTCTTGGCTGTCTACGAGATACTCACGATTCAGCCTCAGAAACAATTCCTGACTTGATTTCCTTGTCAGCGTTGAGCTTCAGTAGAAGTCCTTTGGGCAGCTATTTCTTGGTCAGCTCCATTTGCTATTTCTTGGTCAGCTCCCTCCTGCCCAAGGAGAAACCACACCAGGTCTCGTCTGTCTCCAAAGCCTTCATGCTTGTTTACCTGGAATATGAAGTAGAAAAAAAAAAAAGAAAAGAAAACTTCTTAAAACTCTTCTGGGACACTGACATGACATCACAAGTGGAAAGGTTCACACAATGTGAAATACAGCTTCACACACAAAATTTTTTAACGTATTTTATAAAATTACTTCTAGTCTATGTGCATCAGAAATGTCTGAAACATAAATGAACTAATTGTTTAGATTTGAGTCCTATCTGTGAGATATCTTATTCCGTATTTCCAAATATTCCGAGCTCCAAAGCATCTGAATTCCAAAACACTTCCGGGCCTACATATTTTAGATAAAGAATATTCAATCTCTCGATATGTACCTACATACATGAAAAGTATGTATCAGATTAGCACTCAAAATCACTTATGGAAAAATTATTTTTGAAAAATTAAGATGTCATTATTTATAACACAATTATTCTACAGTATTTCTTTATATGTGTATTCAAATTATTTTGTTCCTTTTTTGCACTATTTTGAAAAAACACTTCCAGTTAATTTTTGTCTTTTAGTTGTTTATATTTTCAGATTTTGTCAAATGACCATATTGATTTGCCTAAGGCTAGTTTGATACTTGAACACCGGAAGCAGAGTGAACTTGGGTCTGGAAATCAAGAGAACTTGAGCTGCCATTCTAGGTCACTCATTCTATGTGACCTTGGACAAGTGAGTGGCCTCTAAACTATTTTACAGATGCATGAGTTTCTTTAATTATACAACAAGTGGATGAGGTGACAAGATTTTAAAAATATTTCCATCAATAAGGGTCAAAGACTTCAATAGGTTATTGGGAGTATGGAACAATTTGCAGATGAAGCATAAAACAACAACATCAAAACATTCATAACTACATTTACTAAGTGTTTACTGTGTGCCAAAAACCAAGCTATGTTTTTAATGTATTATCTTGTTTGATCCTTGTCACAATCCTTTGAGCTAAGGATAGTTTCCTCCATTACACTACATAGGTGAAGAAAACGAGGCTCAGGGAGAGTGTAGAACTTTCCCCAGGTTCCTCAACTAAAGTCTGGAGTCTGGATTTGAATTCAGGTCTAATAGTAAGGACTGTGATTTTAATTAAGGTGATGCGTAGTGTTTTATGGGCCACGTTTCCATTATAGCATTATTACAGTTAGCTAGAGGTAGGGAAAACAGAAGGCAGACAGCACGTGGCTACTAAGAGTCTCTTTAGTTTCAGGAAATGAGTGATATCAAAGATCTGTTTCACTCCTTGGAAAGTTCAGTTGCGGTGCGCCAAGAGATTTCCATACGAGGCTGGAAATTTATGGCTGTGAGGGCAGTCTGAAAATTTTTACCAAGATGAGAAGTGATTTGAGCAGCAGAAGATAAATGAATCTCCCAGTAGAGCCTTAGAAAAGACACTTCCAGGTCAGGTTCCCAGGGTGCCTGGATGTCAGTAAATTCACTTATTGTGTGATTGAGTAGCAAACTTGTTTTCCAGAGCTAATGCTATTAAAGCTTTCTGTGGTATTACATTGAGTTGCATTTAAAAAAACAACAAACCCAAAGGCAATTAGAAACAAACAAAACATTTGGAAATGAAGCTTCAGTTCCTGAATTTCCTAAGCTCTTCATCAACAAAAATCAGCACTTTTCTTTAGTCATGCATATGTACACAGAAAATTCAAAAAGTGATCGATTCTAAAATGTACACAGGCTTCCCAGAGTGCTCAGAACATTTAGGACTGAGCCATTTTTACTTGTCTTATTTCACTGCATTTATTTACAGGTGTTCCTGAGTTTTGACAAATGAATGGGTATGTAATGCTTTACACTCCAGGCAGACCCTTATAAACATCAAAGAATAAAATTCACAGTGAACTATTTACATAAGAGCCTCCAGCAAATGACAGCAGGTTTCTCTTATTTGGCTTAGGTATAGAAGACGTTTGAAAACTTTTAAAATCACATTCGAGCAGGTTGGTCTTAAGTTTTGTTAATGTACCATCATCCTCAGCCTCCAAGAACCTCTACGGTAATACAGAAATCAAGATTAAAAATTAGGTTTCCCTCCAAAAACACTGGCTTTTTCTAATGGTGCTTAATTTTGCTCAATGCCAAGCTCAATACCTTCTAGACCGTGAATTAGGGCAGTTTATCTTCTGGTCAAATATCCCTTCCCTGCTGGGCCATTAATCAATCACTTCTTTTGGCTCTGCAGCTCTCAAATATTGTACTTGGTAACCACAGGGTAGACTAACTTTACTGAATGTGCAAATGTGAAAAGATCCGGATGTTGTTAACAGGTGTGAGCATATGTGTGTGTATGTTAGAAGGAGCTGCAATAAATGTTAGTTATCTTGAAGAATTGGAAATAAAAGAAACTGAGTCACCACTTCTTTTCAATTCCCACAAATGTTTCCACAGGCTCATTGCTCCTCAGATGGAGAGAGTTACAGAGTGAGATGACTGCAAGAAGAGGAAAAGTCGTATTGAAGGCTTGAAGTGGCATTTAACAGAAGCTTAATATTTAGATGAAGTACAGGAATGTCAGAACTGGAGCATGCTTTAGTGGCAACTTGATACATTCAGTAAATTATTTGGGCTGCCTTTAGCTTAGGGTAGCTATATGCAAATGATATACTCAGATGACAGCTGAGTCCCTCTCACTATTTGATGAATCAGACTTGACTATATAGTTTGAAATGTATGCACCAGAAAAATGAACTGTGACATGCTGGACCTACAAGAGAATGTAGAGACCGAATATTTTAAAACTCCCACTTTGCAAATGAGGAAGCAGAAACCAGAAAACTCGCCCATGGTGACACACTGAGTTGATGAATGTACCTGTGAATCTCAATTTTCTGACCTTTGGTCCAGTAGCTTTTCATGGTTCAACCGCAGCGCCCTTAGAAGCAAGTCACTACGCTTCCTTGGGTTTTGGTTTTGTTGTTCCAAGAGAGGGTCTCACTACGTAGCCAGCCCACATTGGACTTGAGCTCTTGGCAATCCTTCTGCTTCAGTCTCCCAAGTGCTGGGGTGACAAATGTCCTTAGTATAAAATCTAATTTTTCTCCTTGTGCCCTGGGATTTATCTTTAAACCCATCTTCCAAGATCTTGTTCCCCCTTACCTCCCATGCATTCCCATAAGTGTACACAACCTAGCCATAGTTATACCCATAATGCTCAAAAACTTGTTTTCATATGTTGATACTAGGTTGTCTTTGTGGAGAATAAAATTTTAAATGGTTATATAAAAATTGATTTTTCCATTAAAGGGAAAATCATATTTTAGTATTAATTTTTTATAAAGATTACTTCTTTCAATCATCTTTGTGTTTTCCTGAAAATTACTTAGTTGTCTGCTATTATGGCAGAATGAATAGATGAAATCCTCAAGAGGATGCAAATCCTCCTTATAAACAGATTCCAGCTTCCCCTGTTTGTTATACTAATGACTCAAGCAGCAAATGTGAAAATTTTGAGTTCAAGCTCCCAGCATCTGCTCAAGTTCGTTCTAAAGATGAACAACAAAAACATCAAGTTCAAAGAATACTGCATTAAAAGTTGAACTCTCTTTGATTTCTTGCCACTGTGTATCTTGAGTAAATCTACCTCTCTGAGCTCTGATAGCATAATCTGTAAAATGAAAATGATTAAGCCTGCTCTGCTGATCACACTCCTGTACCGGACCCACTGATAGCTCCCCAAAACATGCAGAATACGGCGTTGCGGGGAGTGGCCTAGGGGGTCCTTAGTGAACTCACTTCCTTCGTGCTCCTCTGACAGTTAAGCGGGCAGCCCAAGCACATCTCTTCCGGTTCCTCCATCTCATTGCGGCCCTGCCTGCTGCCCTGGCCCTCAATATCATCCCCGTCCCTCTCCCTTTTCCGGCTGCTTCATTCTCTGGATTTGTACCAAAATGGCTTTGGAGGAGGGTTCCTCTCTATTCCTTTAAGGATAGCCTCTTCTCTCTACCTGATTGTACCACTTTTTAAAACACATATGAACATTTAGTTCTTCAGATGTTTGTCACCACTGTCATTGTATATGTAGAAATATATACAGTTATTTTACTATTCTTATTTATCACTTCTCCAACAAGACTATAAAATTCTTGAGGGTAGGAACCATATCTACCCCAGTGAAGACACTGCTGTAGTCTTCACCTCGGGGTGCACAGCGCAATGCTGTTTCCAACTCAAAAAGTGAGACATTCTTGAAAACAGAGTAAGAAAACAAAATTATAGGTCAGTATGCCTCATACATATAGGTGGAAAAATACTTAACATTAGAAATGTGCCCGGACACCGTAAATGTGATTATAATTTGTAACCAAGTGGAGTTCATTCCAGAAAGGAAAGGCTTTTTAGCATGTGAAAATCAGTTAACGTCATGTACAGTATTAATGGAATGGCAGACAAAAACCATATTATCATCTTGATGCAGGAAAAGCAAATTCTCAGCAAACTTCCTTGACCTTATAGGGAGCATCTCTGAGAAAACAGCAATTAATACTACACACAATGTTGAAGACAGTGCTTCCCCTCTACTATTATGAGCAAAACAACGATGTTGTTTTGATCATTTACATTCAACATTGTACTGGAGGAGTCTAGCCAATGACAGAAAAAAATATTAATAGAGAAATTGATTGGAAAGGAAGAAGTTAAGTTTTACTTGCAAATTAAAAAATAAAACAACACTACTATAACTTACGATGTAAGTTTAAAAGGTCCTAAGACGCATGGTCAATATACAAAAATCAATTTTTAGACTTTATTTTTAATAGACATATACACCCATAAAAATAACATATATTAATGGGTACTATATATCAATACACGTATACATTGTGTGATGTTTAAATCAGGTTAAACATAGCAAACTCTTCAAACAGTTATCATTTCATTATGGAGAAAACTTCCAAAATCCTTTCTTTTAGTTTTGTGAAATATACATTATCTACAGTCTTATTGTGCAACAGCACACCAGACCTTTTTGCTCCTAACAATAAATTAATCCCCATTGCTCAATCTTTCCTACTGTTCTCTAACTCACCCCCCACCGCACCCCACCCCTGGTAGCCACCATTACACTCTCCACTGTGAGCTCCGCTTTTTTAGATTCCACATCTGTGTCTCCGTGCCCGGCTTATTGCACTCGCCATAAAAACCTCGCGTTCTAGCCCCGCTGTCGCTGGCGGCAGAGTCCTTCTCCTTCCGGCAGGAGGCTCGGCCCGTGCACACAGGTCCGTCACCGCGGGACCCTCGCTCCCTTCCAGGGCTGCAACGCCCAGGGCAGGGCGAGCAGGCGGCTGGCGGCACCTGCCCTGTGTGCGACGGCCGAACCCCCCACGGCAGCTCTGGCTTTATCCATTTTCGGGAAATTTCGCACTGCTTTGGCAATGGCTGCATGAATTTCCATGCCCACCAGCGGTGGGCAGAGCTTCTCCTTTCTCTACCTCCTGGCAGCACCAGTTATCTTTACTGTTTTTGATTAACATGCGCACAGAGGTGTGGGGATACTTCATTGTGGTGACTTTATTTCTGTAAGTTAGCAACAAACAATCAAAACATAAAATTGAGGGAGCGGTCTCGGACACCGCAGGGCAGGCAGCGGGGTCACGTGACAGCCCCTCCCCACCACGGCGCCGCCGGCTGCGGGGTCCCGGCACTGAGTCTGCGGCTGCGCCCATACCCGCGAGGCTGCACAGGCCCGCGCGCCCGAGGAGCGAGGCTGTGGCGGGGTCGGCGACGCCGACGTCTTGCGTCACGCGTCCTGCGTCCTGCGCGAGCTCGCGGCGCCCCCGCCGGCCCCTCCCTCTCCGCCTTGGTGGCCGCCATCTTTCTTTGGCTGCCTGTGCGGCTGCCGAAGGTTGCTGAGAGACACGCAGAGGGCCGCGTGTGTATAATTGATACCTTTAATCATTTAATTTCCACCGGCTCTGTTTCTGGGATCCAACCTAGAGAATGAGGTCCGTGAGGGTTTTAGTGCAAGTCACAATGTCTTGGATCACTCACTGAAGAGCATGCTCAGCGATAGGGAGCCCATGCTAGGATCTGCCAGAAGGTTGTGTTTGTCTGTTTCGGATGGCAGTGATCCCCGTTTCCAGATGTCTTGTTCAGTGGGCTAGACCACTATGTTGCGGAGCTCTTTCTAAGTGAACTTCTACTTGGCTAGAGAGGAGGGTTAGGTAACTTCTTGAGGTTCCTTGTAACCCCTGGAATGAACTTTGTGCAGTGCGCTAAAGCTTAACCTGAGTTGTCAGACTTCGACTCACTTGATTCTCACTTTCGTGAGGATGTTGTGAATGAAACAGTTGTTAAAGGGGAAATGATACCATGCGTTAAGAATTGGTTTACCTAACAAATTTGAGGGATACAGCAGGAAAACACTCAGATCACCAAGAAAATCACCTTGTTTAATGGTGCAAGAAAAAGTAAAAAGTTTGCATCAAAGCAGTATTGCCAAACATCCAAATGCTGCACCGTTAAACCACACACACACACACACACACACACGCACTCATCTGGGAAAACTGCATCCGCCTCTAATGCATGGGTGAAACTACCAGAAAGATGTCAGGTTAGAGAAGTTTGTACATCACTGTAACCTGAGTGCCAGGAGAAGTGATAGCACACTTGGACAAATTGAAGTGATGCCACAGGTATCAGTGACTTCAAGTCATTCTTCATTGTTGTCTTGCCTTGAAATGAAGGCTGATGCTGGGTTGGATTCCAAGTCTAAGTGTAATCATCAGAGAGAAGCCAATATGCCGTCTCTTGAATTAAATTGCGCACTTCTTTCAGAGACTTGTGTTCCTATTGAAGAAAAGAAAAATGAAGCTCTGATGGAATGTAAAATTAAGACTGTTAGTAGTTCATTGTTAAGTTTTCAGATAAGGAGGAAGAATCATTGTTTAATGATTCCTTTTCAGGTAAGATAGATGAAACTACTGAACTAAAGATGGCAAAGGAAAAATTTGAGCAAGAGGGGCCGGGGATTTAGCTCAGTGGCTTAAGGGCCTGCCTGGCAAGTGCAAGGTCATGAGTTCCCCACTACCAAAAAAAAAAAAAATCAAAGGAGATAGTAAAATTATTCCATGAAAATGACCAAGTTTTTGAGGAATCTAAATCTGCTGATATTTATGGTGGTGTTGCTTGTATAAATGCAGATGGCACAGATAAATCTTGTAGATTTATCTAGTTCAGTGAATGAAGTGACCGAATGTAATTTGCAACTGAATACCATGGATATTGATAAAGCTGAGAAGTCCTTTCATTGAGGGTCCCAATTCATTACAAATAGAACTTTCTTTCTTTCTTTCTTTTTTTTTTTTTTGTACCGGGGATCAAACTCATGACCTCGCATTTGCCAGGCAGATGTTTAAGCCACTGAGCTAAATCCCTGGCTGAGAAGTCCTTTCAAAGAAATAAAATGGAGCCATTGGATTATTGTGAAAACACAAAGTCTAATGACACAGCTAAAGAGCACTAAGTTTAAGAAACTAAATTAGTGATGGTTGATAGTCATGCTTTTGAACCAGAAGATAATATTTTAGAAAATGCACTTTGTGATGTACCTGACCAAAATTCAAAACTGTTTGAATATTGTTCAAAGTATTAAGTGGAGTCTCAGGAGACAATAAGCCTTCAGAATGACACAGACAGCCAGTCTGCTATTGTTTCTTATGTAGAGTCAAGAAACATAAAATCCAAACATACAAAATCTCTAACCTGTTTTAAGCAAAACATGACCAAAGATAGTCAAAGGCAAATTGTTGCAGCAAAGCATGTAATGGTGATATTGGGGAATGAAACTCCCAATCTGCTAGATGTCCCAGTACTAGTTTGTGTTCTCTAAAATTGAAGAATAAATTTTAGGAACAACAGAGGTTAAGAGCAGAATATATTTATTGAGAGAAAGAAAGCTTCTGTCAGAGAGAGACAGAAGGGTCCTGAGAGGGTTGCCAAGGACTCCGTATTTTTTAGGGACTTTTATAGAGCAAAGCCATGAGGTGAGATAGGTCCAAGGCAAGGAAAACATGGGAACCTGCAAAGGTGAGCACAAACACATGGGGGATAAAGATTTTATACCCCTTACATTGTTGGGAATGTAAACAAGTAAATCAGTGTGGAAATCTTTGTGGACATTCCTTATAGAGCTGAAAAGAGAAATGTCATGACCCAGTTATATTTCTTATGAATATATTCCTGAAAGAATTGAAAATATCATATCATAAGTGATACATGCATTCCCATGCATTTATAGCAGTGAAAGTCATGATAGCTAAACTTTGGAAACAGTGTAGGAATTCGTCAACAGATGAATAGGTAAGAGAAACTGTGATAGATAATCACAGTGGAATAACTTTCAGCTATAAAGTAGAATGAAGTCATGTCATTTTCAGGAAAATGGATGGAACTTGTGGCCATCATGCCAAGAGAAATAAGCCAAACTCAGAAAGTTAAGTATTCTTCATATGAGAAACCTACAATATAAATAAATAAATTATTTAAAGGGGAGATGATAGGAAACTAAATATAGGTTCTTGGACATGGGGATGGAGGTGGGAGAAGAGAAGGAAGAGGAGTAAAGGAATTGAAAATAATCAAGACATGTTATATGCATGGATTAATTCCCCAAAATAGCACTACAGTTCTGTTTTATAAACATGCACTAATAAAAGGCATCTAAGTAAGTAAAATGCAAATAATGTCTTTTTTGCTACTGGAGCAGGTTTTAGCCAAAGAGTCAAAGTCTTATGATCCAGTTTTCTTTTTTAAAGCTAAAATCTATGTTTTGGTTTTCCAAATGCCTTTGCTTTCAGAAGACATTGTAAATCCTTCCCTTTGTGTGAGACAGTTCCTCATATAAGTAGCTTCATTTCTGTAATCTAAAAATGCCTCTTTTTTCTCAATATAAAATTTTCTCTTTAAAAGTTTTCAAACCTACTAAACACTTGAAGCCTAGTAAATTAAACACCTTTATGTCCTGCACCTAGATTTTTATTTCCATGTAGCAAAAACGTAACTTTTTTCTGAACCATTTGAAAGTTGCTAACATGCTGTCTCATGCTTAATTATGCCAACATGTGTATCCTAAGAACAAAACATTGTCTTCAAATCACAATATAATCATCTCCATTACAAAAATTAACAGTAACCTGATACGAACATTGTACATTGTACAATGTATGGAGACATCACAGGGTACTTCATTAATATGTACCATGTCTGGTTTTGTGCACTAGTTAAAAATTAATTTTGAAAGAGAAAAAATAAAAGTGGCTTAATACACTTAGGAATATAATAACTATATACAATTTCTATTATACCTTTGTAACCATTTTTTTCCCAGTCTAGACTCAAAACCAATCTCACAATATATTTGGTTTTCATGACTCTGTCCCTTAATCTACAATAGTTCCTCTAACATTCTGTGAATTTCACGTTGCTCAAAGGAAAGTTTTGAGGAGCTGTCCTGACCAACCTTAACCAGACAAGCCAGAGTCTATGACTTCCTGAAAATGTCAAAGGACAAAAACAATGTGAAGAGAGTAATCGCCTCCTTTCTTCTGAAAGCTTTAGTAGCCACAATACACAGTTGGTTCTCGGGGTCAGCCAGGCCATGTGCCAGGCTCACCCCCATCTCGGAGTGTTGTTCCACTTCTAAGCATGCCTAGCCAACCTCCAGGCTGGGTTCTTTCCTGTTTGTAGCACTTATGAAAACTAGTTGAGATCATTTTGAAGGCCGAGTCTGCTTTTCATTGATGCCAGCTGTCCCTGATTTGTGACAAGCACAGCTTTGCAGCAGGAGAGAATTGTTGGGTACAGAGTTATTTCCAGGCAGGACCAGTACAGGAGAGAGTGACTGAATGGAGAGGCAAGAGTACAGAGTCTCAGGTTTGCAAACAAAGAATGACGACCTTGAGCAGAGATGGCAAACCTTTTAGAGGTTTCAGTGGTGACTGATAGCTGGCTGTGGCAAACATGTTATGGGTTCACCACCGCTGACCTAAAGTCTCAACAGTTTCCACTTTATTCCATTTTATTCTGGGGCTAGCAGGTTATGAGCTGGTCTTCACGAGTGGACAGTGACCTTGGAAGAGAGTCAGGAGGCAGGCAGACTGCAGGGGGAAATTTGTTCCTGGGGGAATCAATGTCCTTGTCCATTATTTTGTACACAAATGGATTCACTTATGCTAAGTGCCACATAATCAAACTGAAATTTTAAGGAAGAAGATAGATACTAAAATAAAGAATATTCCATTCTTCTTGAATCAGCATCCTAAGGAAGTTTTCTCTGCTTTACTCTTACAGAAAAGTAATCTGAAGTAACCTGATAGCAGCCAGTTTTTCCTGTTTCTGTCTCCATGGCTCATCTTACAAAACCTACTTATTATAGTTGGATTTGTTCCCCAAAATTCATTTGTAGAAAACTTTATTCTTACTGCAACAATGTTAAGAGGTGGGATCTTCAAGAGGTGAGGAAGTCCTAAGATTCTCCCTTGTGAATGGATTAATACTGGTATCTTGGGAATGGGTTGCTTATCACCAGAGTTGATCAGTATAAAAGCAAGCCTGGAGCTGGGTGTGGTGGTGCATGCCTGTCATCCCAGCACTCAGGAGGCTGAGGCAGGAGGATGGTTGCAAGTTCTAGACCAGCCTGGGCTACAAAGTGAGCTCAAGTCCAGCCTGAACTGCATAGTGACACCCTGTCTCAAAAAGACAAAACAAAACAAAACAAAACAAAACAGCAAGCATGGCTCCCTCTTTGCTCTCTCACTCTTATCCTCTCCTGTCCTTCTGCCTTCTGACCTGGAATGACACAATTCAGTGGCCCTTACTGGTTGCTGGCACCATGTTCTTGAACTGCCGGCTTCCAGCATTATGAGTCAAAATTACTCAGGTTCAGATATTCTGTTATATAGCAAATAAAATAGACTAAGGCACCATTGTTCTGCTACTGCTTGTAGAGAGCTCTCACTCCATTTTGTAGAGTGGAGACTACTCCAATTCAGGGACCACAAAAGCCAATTAAATAAATCTATAAATAAATTTGTTGTAATATTGTCTTTTGATATCCCCAAGCAAAAATTTAGGAGCAAAATTCCTGTCTCTAGAAAGGGAACTGCACAGAGCCAACCAGGGCTTCTGTGAAGAATAGGGAAATAACTGGGGAGCCAGAACTGACTTTGGAATATAAAGAGGAATAGCACGTGGAGAAGGGCTACAATCAAAGGAGTGTGGCCCAGGAGTAGAGCACTGTATCCTGAGTCTGCCACCGAAAGACTATATCCTAAACCAGCGCCGGTTTCAGGGTGAATGCGTATGTGTGTGTTTATTATCACTTGATCTTCTTTGTCTATTAAGTCAAACGAACCCTTACTTTATCTCTTTTTTGACTTAGAACTTAACCAACAGACAAAATAAGATGAAGCTTTGTATCCCCTCAAATGTTATGTTTCATTAACATAAGCTCCATTTGCCAAACTCAACTACTTTCTCAGTTGGTAGAGAAATAAATAGTGCTATCCCAAGGAGTTCTTATGCTAGATTCTCTCCAATAAATCTCACTTTTATCTGGCTTCTGATGGCTGCCCCGGGTCTCCCACAAGGTCCTTTCACCACCATGCCCCGCGGCCGGTAGCGTCTCCCCGTGCTCAGAGGTGCTCTATTCTCAGCCTCAATGCTATGGATCTTGAAGGTTGCAGGAGCCGAGAGGCGCTGGGCTGGCTGTGCTGTGGGAATCGATGAGCTCCCAAATCACAGAGCAATAGGTGCAAAGTTTTACTCCTCACTTCCCCCCTGCTCATCATGAGTCACCACAGCCCTGCTCCTGCTCTTTTCTTCCTGGGACAAAGGCTGACAGATCAGCCTCTAACCGGAACATTACAAGTCTCATGGTTGAGAAAAAGGAGAAATGGCAGACCACGAATTGGGTGTAAAAGCAACTGTCTGGAAATGACACATGCCACTTCTGCTTACACCTCATGAGCCCGGGGACATGGACAGTAAGGGAAGTGTCATCCTCTCAGTGACAGGACGTTTGCTGCCATGAGGACACAAGTGGTCCTGCATTGGGGCACGTGTGGTCCTGTATTGGGGCACGCATGCCTATCAGGCTGTACCTCTTCTCTGTCAGAATATATGTGCGTTGTGTGGAGAAGCTCGGGGTCTTTGGCTAGGCTGGAGCTGCTGATTGCTGTACTGGGCCTGGCCTGGAAAGTCAGGCAAAAGCCCTCTTACTTTCTTCTGTCTGGGCTGTACTTTCTAGGGTTCCTCTTTTTTCCATCCCTGCACAGAGCTGTTCTGTCATAGGTTCTTGGCCTATGACTAGGATTCAGTCAGGCCTGACAAACTATTAACACCCACAGCTGCCTCCTTCTCCCCTCCTGTTAGCAGCTGGGTCAGAGACCTTCCCGAGCTTTCTGTTTGGCCCAAGGCCTTTTCCTGAAAAACCATTTTTGATTGATTGATCACTCATCCTAGTGAGCCATTTCATAGTATGCTGCCAGCAATTCAATTTTACAGTTGGAAGTGTTTCTTCCTGAAGTGACAATTTTTTGGCATTAAAAAAAATCTATTTTCTCCTGGATTTTGGTCTGCCTGGTATTAGTGTTGTAGGTTTCTGTAATTCTTTTCTACTTATCTCTCTGTAATGCAGATTTCCCAGACCTCTCAGGGTGAGGGGAATAAATGAGGTCATGTCTACAAGAGCAATTCAAATTTCCCTGATTCATCTTGCCCACTTGTAAGACTTCCAGGCCCCATCAATGGTCTCTCCACTCATTTCTGAATCTATTAAAACTGAAAGTAAGGCAAAAGTCTTCTTATTTTCTTCTGTTTGGGCCCCATCCTGGGGATGCCTGCTGTTTGTGGACCCGAGATGGCACTTGAGTTATTTAGCACTCTGGTTGCCAGCATGAGATAATATAATCAAAATTTGAGTTTTCCATCAAGATGCTAGGTCACCTCTCTGAATGGGTGGAATATACCTGACCTTCGAGAATGTTCTACTAGATTACAAAAAGGGGACTTTGAAGAAGTGTCCCAGTTTTTCTTTCCTGCTTCTGTCCAAGTGTCTGCTGTACGAGTTTGCTTCAATCCTTCAGCCCACATTGGAGAGATTCCCTAGTGTTCCCTGAGTCCCCAAGCCAATTTTAGTTTGGGAAGAAGTCATTGTCCAAGCTTAAGAAGGGGGGTCGAGAAGACAAGATGGCCGATCAGTGAGCAACAAAATACAAAGCCTCCTGGGAGAAACAACTCATGTGCCAGAATAAAACACCCTGGAGAGACCCAAACAGAAGGAGGTGGACCCTCTTGACACAGGAAGAAATTAAAACATTAAAAAGCTCATCAAATACTTCAGGACTACAACTGAGACAGCTAAAAATTATGGGACACAGCGTTTTTGTGGTGACTTGCCAAGTTTGCACCAGCTTGAATCCACACCAGCCAGCAGAGCTGCCCAAACTCCTTCCCACCGCCATTCACAGGAAACACAACAGCACTAACGTTGGGGGTTGGTGAGCCCAACAAAGAGTGGAGCCGGTGAAGGGACCTTCATTAATCCACGGTCAGTGCTGGGAATGAGACCCTGCCCCAGAGGAAGGGTGCGACCAAATGGGTGACATGTTGGAATCAGGCAGGAGGAGCCTCAACTGGGAGTGACAGTGACTTCAGTTGGTTCCTTCCTCCCCACAGCAGAATCATGAGATTTGCTTGGACTGGGCCATGTCCCTGGCCAAGACCCAGTGAGTTGTCCCAAATCAATTTCCTGTGCCTAGCACACACTAACCGGGTGAAGGCACCTGAAGTTTGGCTAGCCTGGTGCGGAGGGGCAGGCATATGCAGCCGCTGCTTACACCTCAGTGACAAGAGCAGGCAGGAGAGGGCGGAGCTCCCTTGCTGGCGTGCTTCGGAGGAAATGTGGCCAACAGGGAGGGGGGCTGGGACCTGCACTGTAAACCGAGTGGAGGAAGCCAGGGCCATGACAGGAGAGAGAGGCATGAGGAGGCCCCCAGCCCAGAACCCTGAGAGCCCTGATCCAGGAGAAGGAAAAACAAGGGAGACTGAGGGCGGCAAACACGCAACATCAGACATGGCTTCAATGGACATTAAGAGATATCTTCGGGACCTTGTATACAAGCTCAAAACTGAAATATTAAATCAGGTAAAGCAGGATATGAGTAGACTAATAAAAGAAATGCTCTCAGGAAGCATCTCTCAGGATGATACAGATGGAGAAGGGAGGAACACAAAAAAAGGAGAGAAACATTCGATAAAGAATATAAAGAAAATATAGAATACATGAAGCAGATTCAAAGAGACTACCAGGAAATTAAAAACTCCATTGAAAGCTGGCAAAACTCCTTAAAAGAAACTAAGGATAGACTATCAAAACTTGAAGACAAGTTGGCAGTGTTTGATCATGAAAGGAAAGATCTCTTAAAAATAACAAGGAAACAGGCAGTAACAATACAAAGGCTAGAAGACAACAAAATCTACAATTTAAGAATAAGAAACATGAACGAAGAAGCAGGAATACATACAGGTGAATTACAAAAGCTATTCACGGAAATAATTAAGGAAAACTTCCCAAGCATGGGAAAAGAAAATGACATTCAGTTATGTGAGGCATACAGAACTCCAGCCACCTACAACCAAAACAGATCTACACCCAGACATATAATAATCAAGATACCAGAAACTCAATATAAAAACAGAATATTAAAAGCCATCAGAGAAAAGAAACAGATTACCTGTAAAGGTAAGCCCATCAGAATCACAGCTGACTTCTCAACACAGATCATCAGATCAAGAAGAGCTTGGAGCGAAATATTCCAAGCCATGAAAGAAAATAACCTCCAGCCCAGATTGATGTATCCTGCAAAACTGTCACTAGAAGTTGATGGAGAAACAAGATGCTTCCATGACAAAGAGGAACTGGGGGAGTTTGTGACCACCAATCCAACCCTACAGAGAATACTGAAGGACATTCTAGAGAGAGAGAAAAAATACCAGGATTTTAGGAACAGTGGCAGAAAGGCCTCAATGAGCGGAGCAGGCAGTAGAATGAAGGAGAAAACTAGACAAAGGCAGAAAAATAGCATAGCAGAAATGAGGCAGAGAAGGATGGCTAGAATCTCTAACATAGATGGTCTTGATACACTATATTGTTAATAGTGCACCAGGATTAAAAAACCCACATTACTCACACTACTCTGCTTAGATGTATCATATTCTGTTCCAGTCATTCTACCTGTACTAGATTTGAGGGCACAGGCAGTAATCCTGAAAATAACAGGATATAGTATGGTAATCATCCTTCATTTCCTACTAACTTAATCTACTGCTCTGAATAGCCTACACTGTTTTACCATGACTGGTCGTAATCGAATCTGGTTTGATGGATCATTGTTTTGTATTGATAGATTTTATACAAAGCTGTTATGATTGATAGTATCAAGTCTGAGAGTATAGGCAACTGCACTGAAGATGACAAGATTCACCAGAATATCCACTCTGGTTTGATTATTACCTGCCTTTGAAGTTTTATACTGTCCAAATGTTTTATTTTTACTAATATTGTTATTTACTGCTATACTCAATTATACTGCTATATTCAATTATGCCTGATGATATGGACAATTCTATTGAAGATAATAAGAAACAGCACAGTAATCATTGTAGATCATCTTGTACTGTGGTTTTGTGCAACTTTTTGGTTTCATGATTTTATAGGAATTTTATAGGAATTTGTTTTGTTTTGTCTTGCTAAGTTTTGTTTTTCCCTGTAATGCCAAAAGGATAGAAATACACGTAGAGACTCATGCATGCATAGCTGTTTACACTCTCACTGTTTGACTATCTACTTTGTATGCTTTAATTTTGTAACTTGAACAACTATTTCTAAGAGAACAATATGTAATTTATTAACTAATGATTTCTTATTATTTATCTTTTTTTTGGAATTCTGTATTATCTCTACCCTTTACATGCTTTTGTTTCTCTTTAAATAAAAAAAAAAAGGAGGGTCACTCACTCGTACAAGCTTAAGTATCTCATGGTTTCTCTTATATGAGAACCCCAGTATGTAAATGAAGTGCAAAATAAAAGACAGACAGTAGGAGTGGGAGGGAGGCAGGGGGAGACAGAAAGACAGGGGTGGGGGGATTTTTAGTTTTTATTATTTTTGTTTTTTGTAAACCTAGCTTTAGAGGATTGGGGGAGAGTGAAGGTAGTTTGAGACAGTGTCTCATCTCAAACTAGTTGCAATCATCCTGCCTCAGCCTCCTGAGTGGCAAGCTATTTTTTCAGACTTTCTCTTTATTGCTTGTTTTCAGAAATTTGTCATGTTCCTCAGTGTGATTTTCTTTGTGCTTTGTAAAATTTCTGTTCATTGATTCTAGAATCATGATTTTTGGTTTGCATGGAAAATTTTTGGCCGAGCTCTCTTTAAATATTTTTTCTTTCTTCTCCCCTCTTATTTGCATAATCTAACTATACTTACATTGTTATTCTCAGTGTTCACTGATGCTCTATTCACTTTCCCATCTTTCTCCTTCATCTGCTTTTCTCTTCTCTCTGCAAAAAACTTGTTATGCTTTCAGGTTCACTGATCTTTTCTTCTACAGTGTCTAGTTGACTGTTCATGCTACCCAGTGTATTTTTCATTGAAGATTTTTTATTTTAGGTTTGTCTCTAGTTGCTCCATTCAGGCCTTTTTATATCTTATATTTTTCTCCTAATAACATCATATAGATTTCATTTTCATCCTTGATTATATTAACTTTCATTTATGGATTTATTCCTACTAAGTGCTTTTTTCCTGATTATATATATATCCCATACTTGAACTGCTTTGTTTACATACCTTGTAATTTTTAATTGGATGCTGGCTGTTGTATTGTATAGTATTTGAAGCAAAATGTTATTGTCTTCCTTTATAAATGTTCAATATTTCCTGACAGGTAGGTGAGATATTGACAAGTAGGTTTGATTCTTTGAGATTGTTTTAAAGCATTTTTGAGATGCATCTTGTATAGTCTTTTTCTAGAATTAATTTAGTCCTGCTTCTAAAGTGTCTCTTTTGGGGTTCTCTACTAAATGTACTCAAAGAAATCTCTCTAGCTTTGTTGAAACTTCTAGATTGTTTATCTTTCAGCTATCTAGTACTTGTTCTTTTTTTTCTTTCTTTCTTTTTAAGATAGGGTATCACTATAAGGTTCTGGCTGGCTTAGAGCTCACTTTGTAGCCCAAGATGGTCTCAAACTTGCAACAATCCTCCTGCCTCAGCCTCCTGAGTGCTGGGATTACAGGAGTGTGCCACTATGCCCAGCGTCTAGTACTGGTTCTTTCTGCAAAATTGTTCTTTTCCAGTTTCATGAGGTCTTATTGTATAAATTTACAGATCAGCATGTTGTTGAGACTCAAGATAATTAATATGCAAATTTTCAGAGTTGTTGTGTAGCTCTGTTCCCTCCCATTGTCTGTCCAATATGAAATCCAGTCTCTCTCTCTCTCTCTCCCTCCCTCCCTCCCCCTTTCTCTCTTCTTTTTGATTCAGGAAGGTTGTCAGATTCTTCATGTGTCACAGTTTAAGAACTAAACTTGTTCCAATAAAGATAAAGGCACAGGCAGTAGTAGAGGCCACCTCTTTTCTCAGGGATCAAAGTCTATTGATGCCACCTTTTTTCTCAGTGTGTGAATATAGACTCTTTCTACACTATTTTGTCCATTTTTATAGTTGTTCAAAGTGGGAAGTTAATTTCACACTCTTACTCCTTGGAGTCAGAAAAAAAAGCTAATCAAAACACTTGAGCCAGGTGTAGTGGTACAGGCTTGTAATCTCAGCACTTGGGGGCTGAGGCGGAAGGACTGCAAATTCGGGTCAGGACCAGGCAACTTAGTGACTCAGTGAGACCATGTTTCAGAATGAAAAATAATAAAGGGCTTGGGACATAGCTCAATGCAAAGGCCTTCGTTTCAACCTCTAGTGCCACAAACAACAAAACAACACTCTAATTCAGTTTAGCTTCTATAGTTGTATACTAACTAGAGTCATAATTGAGGACATAGTTGAATGATGATTATCTGCTATTTTCCCCAGAGCTCTTGTCCTCTGCTGTATATAGCAAGGTGAAGGAGGTAAGACACAGGTGACACTGCCACCAGCCACCATCCCTGGATTGGGAGGAGAGTCTCATGCTTGAGGAAATGATTGGGTGAAGTAGCCTCATCCATTATTTTGGGAGATCTGGTAAATATAAATACAGCCTATGCTTCTATGTTCTTTGTTCTTACAATTTTGAGTGTTTGCTACAATGTATTTCTCATGGTCATATTTTTGCACCATACACATATTGATTCTTGTGGGAGTATATATGAAATTTATGAAAAATGATTGTGTACACTTGAATGAAGAACTAGCTGGTTGTGTGTGCTCTGATTATCAAATGTGAAAAGACACTGTTGTACAAAAGCAATCAGAGTGAATACAAAAATAGGTTCTAAGATGTGGATGTTTTGAAAACTATCTAAGCCCAGCAGTAATTATAAGCCTAACCACACAGAATTGATGCTAGTATTTTGCATACTAGATGGTAATTTAGATATTTTAAAAGCCAAAATGAGTTAGTGCCAGCTTAGTTTGCCTTTTTCCCTCCTAAACTAAAAAATAATCCTGCATTGCAGGAGGTTAAAACAGAAGGATCACAAGTTTGAACCCTGCCCGGGCAACCTAGAGATTTCATAAGACCTTGTCTCAAAATAAAAACACCAAAACAAACAAACAAATAAACAAACAATGGGAATTTAACACAGAGTGAAGACCCTGGGTTCAATCTCTACTCCTGAAAACAGAAGCAAAAAACAAAAATTTCAGAGAAAGAAGCTCAGTATATCAAAGACTTGTGTTGTGGATTACAGGTTGGAATTAGTTGGTTTCATCACTCTTGTATCATTAAAAGCAAATTCATGATTGTTTTAAAATACTTATTATGAAGTAATTATCTTTTTTAATAAAAATTATTTTTCCCACTGCTTAATAAACTGGTTTATTGTCTCTCTTTTAAAAAACACAAAGATTATTTCCAAAATATCATAAGTTAAATGTGAGATGAATGATTATTTTCTCTTTACAGATTTTGAATATTTATAGCTACGTCAAAATGGTTTGGTAGCACTTCCTAGAACCATTTTCCATTTGTATGACAGAGAGATAGAGATAGAGAGAGAGAGAGAACAATTGGTTTATTTACACTGGTGCACATCATCTAATGTTCAAAAATATTGACATATTATCTGACTGAAGGAAAATCATTAGATAAATAACATATTAAAAGAGCAGGATACTAAATAGTATTCTTCAATATGATCCCAACTATGTAAGCCAAACTCAGAGACATATTAGATGAGATTTTTGTTTAAATATTATAAAAGAATACAAACACTTGAAACCCCAGAAAATGAAAATTTTAAGTTATTAAAAAAAAAAAGTAGGGCCAGGGATTTAGCTCAGTGGCATAAGCGCCTGCCTGGCAAGTGCAAGGTTGTGAGTTCGATCCCCAGCACCACCAAAAAAAAAAAAAAAAACAACAGTAAAACCTCCAAAATTATAAGGAAAAGTTCAAAGAAAATATCATGATACCAGGAGACGAGAAATACTGTTTAAATTTCAGATTCTAGAAAGCACATATATAAGTAGTAACTGATTTGGAAAATAAAAGCCCCAAAGATATGAAAAAGAAGAAGAATGTCAATTTACGCCCCTGCACCCCTCAAAACCTCAGAAATTGATAAGGTTGATTTTCTTTATGACAGAGGTGTAGAACTGCTTTAGGAAAGGAAAATGACAAAAATTGCGTGACTCTCCGAGGTTTTCATTTCCTTGTCAGTCACATAAATCTAATATCTTCCCTAAAGGAATTATTAAAATAACATATTCAAATCACCTTCCGCCATGTCTGATTTAAGAGTAATCACATAGCAGACATTTTTTTCTTCCCTCATGATGCTTTTGTAATTTTTTTCTTTTGTGCCTGGGATCAAACTCATGACTTTGCACATGCCAGGCAAGTGACTGTGCCACTGAGCTAAATCCCGCCCTGCTTTTGTATTTTTAAAAGCATGGAAGCAATTCTTTGCATGTGATAGGAAGTGACTACACACCTGTGGAATTAAAAATTTCATGGGTTTGAAGTTGGTTATTAATCTGACAGCACTTTTTTCAGGCTAAGAAAGCTTAAGTGTTTATAAAAGATTTTGTACAGAATTCAGTATTCTGGTATTTGCTCATCTCCGGACTCCCTACAAGTTCTCCACGGCTGGCACTAGTCATGGTTCCTACCGCACAGCCAAGTGCTTGTGATACAGGGGAGTGAAACTCCCGACCTACCATGTCCGCGAGTTCGTGTTCTCTAAAATCGAAGAATGAATTTTAGGAACAACAGAGGTTAAGAGTAGAATATATTTATTGAGAGAAAGAAAGCTTCTGTCTGAGAGAGACAGAAGGGGTCCTGAGCCGGTTGCCAGGGACTCTCTTTTCCAGGGACTTTTATAGAGCAAAACCACGTGAGATGGGTCCAAGGTGAGGAAAACTGGGAACTCACAGGCAGATGGGCACAAGGTGGGACAGAACTACCGTTAACCAATAAGATTAATAGTTCAGGTAAAACTGATCAAATTGGGAATAAATGGGGGAGCAAGTCACATAGAAAGCGGGCATTCTCAGAGAGCCGCGACTCTTCCTGGGGGGTTGGAATGGTGAATCCTGGCTTCCTCAGGGTGATAGGGAACTATTTAGAGTACCAGTCCTTAGGATGTGGATGCATTTGTTTGATCCTTTGTCTTGAGCCTGGCCCACAGCAGGAGGTGTCTGTTTCCCCCACAGTTGTAAGGCATCTGGGTTATGCACTGGCTCCTTTGAGGACCTAGCCCTCTCTCACTGCTTATAATATTTCTAACTAACTCAGCTGCCTGCAACACTAGGGGAATATACTGCCCTCCACCACAGACTCGAAGACACCAGATACTCATTTTCTGTTATGGTTTATATCTCCATGTTCCCCAAGAACCTTATGTGTTCTTAGGTGGGATTTTTGGTAGGTGATTACATTATGGTGACTTATTAGGAGTAGGGTCTAGATGGGGGAGAGAGTCACTCGGGGCATGATCTGGAAGGGCATATCTCCCTTCCTTGCTTAGCTTTCTGCTTCCTGACCACCATACAAAGGCAGCTTTGTGTTTAACTCTACAAAACATGGACTGAAACTTCTAAAACATGAGCCAAACTGAACATTTACTCCTTTAAATGGTGGCTGTCAGATATTCTGCCTTAAGCAAAATGATTAAGACAAATTTTGGTACTAAACAAGTAGGATTGTTGCTGTGTTGTACCCGACCAACTGGTGCTTTGGAACTGGGAAAAGTTTTGAGATCCTGGTGAAGCAGCCCTAGAATGCTGTAGATTTTATGGGATATTCTAGTCTCAGAAGACCAGATTTCTCATAAAAGGCAGATGGTAAAGACCAGGCTCAGGAAGTCTCAATTGGAAACCATACTCCATTGGCAGTTGGATACTATACTATGTGTGTTATCCTCTGGTAAAAAATGTCTACTTTTTTTATGCCCTGTGACTTCAAAGTCAACTGGGATTAAGAGATGTGAATGAATTAATCTGGCAGAGGAAATTTCAAGGTAGCTCAACATTCCAGTGGTAGCATAGGTACTGCTGGTGGCTTTTAGCTAGGCTTACCCTGAAAATTAGGAGCAAAAATCCCATTTAAAAAGTTTTCAGTTTTGTGAAAAAGAAAGAGTCTGTAATGTTGGAACAGAAGAGAACTTGGTTGTTGAAAAGATTAGCATTAAAAAGAAACCAAGTATTTATATCAGAATAATAGGAAAAAATGGCTTGAGGGCATGTCAGGAATCAGCAAGACCCACTTATTGAAGACTCAAGGATGCAATATTTTAGGTACCACTTTCTTTTGAGCAGAGAATTCCAGGGCACCCTGTTCCAGGAGGGTCACCAAAGGGATTGATTGTTCTGGAACTCAGTTCACAGCGCTTAGCTATCCAGACACTCAAAGGCTAATGCAACCATGACTCAAGTGAGCCTGATTCCTGCTTGAGCTGGTGGCAGATTTTTGTGCCAACCACATGGTCCTATTTTTTCAGGCATGAAGATACAAGAGCTCTGGGGTTAGGGAGGTTTCACCTCAGAGTTCAGAAGAAGGTATGAGATGTCAAACAGTGTGTCCCTGACTGAGTAGTACATGAAGCTGTGAGAGTGAAGCTGACAGTACACTGGAGACTTCAGGACTTTGTAGATGCCAGGAGCAAGAAACATCAGCTGAGGAAGCCTGTAAGCAGCGAGTGGAGCTGCAAGAGAGAAACCATAGCCAGGCATGGTGGCTCACACTCATAATCCCGGCACTCAGAAGGCTGAGGCAGGAGGATCATTGCAATCTGAGACCATCCTGGGCTACAAAGTGAGCTCGAGGTGAATTCATTGCACAGTAAGACCCTGTCTCAGGAAAGACAGACAGAGAAAGACAGACAGAGAGAGAGAGAGAAAGAGAGAGAAGCCTTGAGGGCCATACATGGACTAAAACTTCTACAACATGAGTCAAAATATAGCTCTCATTATTTTGTGGGGGCCAGGTATTTTGCCCTAGCAGTAAGAAAGTAACTAAAACAGCTTCTTGGCACCCCTCAACATCAGAGAATAAACAAAGTATCCAATCCAGACCAATGAGGCCTGTGGGAATATGCTAGCACACTTTCTAGGAAAGATTCTATCTTTCTTTCTTTCTTTCTTTCTTTCTTTCTTTCTTTCTTTCTTTCATTTTTAGTTTTTTTCTCTTCTTTTTTCCTTTTTTAACTATAGAAACTCCCTTTTTTTTCTGTTTTTGTCACTAAAGAGCCTGATTTTTGGAACTACAGCAAGCATCTTGTGGTCATGAGGAGAGACAAAAAAAAAATCACAGAGAAGCTGAAACTAGTGCTGCCTACCTATGTATTAAGAAGAATGAACCTTTGTTTATTGAAGCTATTTTTACTCAGATGTTCTGTTCTTTGTAACTGTAAAGCATCTTTCTAGTACATACATGATAAGCTCTTATTGTGTGGCTTTGTAATGAGCACAGCTTCCTAACAACCAGTGCTGGTAAAATGGGCACAGTGATACATTCTTTTTGGCTTTGCTTTTATTTACTATTTTTAGGTTCTTAAATTTTTCTTTTGGCTAAACTAAATCAGCATATTAATCATTCTTTGTACTGGGTTGGGTAATGGTGGTTGCTTGCAAAGTTGAGACAGTTTTGTCTGATTGAAATTGAAATCTATTATGGTATAGAAAAAAGAAGAAAAGAAATTATAAGGGCATGCAATTCAGAAAGATATCAAAAACAAGTATTACTCTTAAGGAAACCTCTTAGAAAAGCATAGTTACATTTTAGCATTTTGCTGTGTGTCCTTCCAGATTGTTTGTCTGCATCGATTTTATTGGTTTGTGTTATGACTTCAGAAAGCAAAGCAGGATTGCTAGGGGGCTGTTGGAATCCTAAACTCTTCTAATTACATGGGTCAGAGAAACACGGTCTGGTGGCCTATCTGAAAGCCCTGAGGGGGTTCTCCAGCCCACTTTGGTGAGGTAATCAGGCATATCCTTAATGGACAGTGCTCTCCCTTCTCCACTCTGATCAAGTCTATTCTCAATACCCAAGAGAGCAGATGTTCACCAGGGGTCTGAAGGTTCCCACCGAAAAGGGCATATTTACTTGCTGAACCCACAGTCTGGAGTCATCTGGGAAAGGGAAGTCACTTCCTAATTCACACGGAGGAGCCGAAGTGGGTGACAGGTTAGGAGGGCAGAGTCCACAGCTGTGTGGGAAGAGGAAAGAGAATGACAAGGGTGCCTTGGCAACAGCACTGAGACCTGTCCAGGGCTCCATTGCCTGGGACAAATAAATGACTTTTAAGTACTTGGCACAAATCCCTGACTTGCTTCTCCATCACTTTAAGTGGCTGAACTTCCAGATTATAGACTGATGATTGTGGCACTTTAAAACATACATACAACACTGGGTGGTAACAGTGCAGGGGAGGAAGAGGAGAGAAGAGAGGTAGAGTTGGAAGCTTGTATGGGCCACTGAAGCCCCTTAGCCTCCTCCTGACATGGGAGAGAGATTTGCTCTGGACAAAAGAGACAGAAAGAGCCTCGGGGAGGGGCTAGCTCTCCCCTCCTCTTGCTTTGGCATCTGTACAGTGAGTTGGAAGAGCCTGGGAAACTCAGTGTCACTCAGTGACTTGGCCTCCTGGGATTGACTGTTATCTCCAGACCTGGACTTCTGGGACAGTGGTGTGTTAGTGTCCATGGACTGCTGTGACAAGGCACTTAAAAGCTAGGTAACTGAAAACGATGTGAGTTTCTTGGCCCATACTTTGGAGGTTAGAGTGAGTTCAAGGTGTCAGCAGGGCTGAGTTCCAGGGAACTTCCTGTCTCTCCCAGCTCCTCATCACCACACGATGATCTTCTCCTGATGTCTTCCTGTGTTCTTCTCATGGTCACAGGAAGATGTAAGTCCGACCAGAAAAGAGGCCTACTCTCCTGCTCCAGTAAAGGCGCATCTTGATTAATTACATTTCTAGCACTCTTTTTTTCCAACTAAGGTCACATTCTGAGGCCCTGATGTTTAGAACTTCAACATCTCTCATTCTGGGGTGGGGGACGATGCAACCCATCATAGTGATGAGAAACAAGTGCTGGTTCCATGCCAAGCGTGGAGGCACATCCGTAAGCCCAGTATGCAAGAGGACTCTGAGGCGAGAGGATCATATCTCCAAGGCCAGCCTGAACTCCACAGGAAAACCTGTCTCAAAAACCAAAAACAAACATATAAACAAAAAAGCAAAGAAAGAAGAGACACTGGCTCCAAATATTGAAAATTTCTGTTTTTTAAGGGAATGCAATTTTGCAAAGTTGTTGTGAAATTCATTAATAGCACATGCACTTGAGATGCGTTCTAGAAATACTGCCATGGGGGACTGGGGGACTGGCTTCTAGTTGTCAAAGATCTTCAGTGAAAAGTCTACCATCGGCACCAATCACCAGGAGAGATACGTAATTCTAGAACAGCAGAAAGGCGGAAAAGGACCGGAAGAGTGAAAACAGCAGGAGCACAGGGCAAAAAAAGCAGTGTAACCAAGCTCAAAAAAACCACCCAGAAAGGAGACCGCAATTTCCCCTTTTTCCCCACACAGGTGGGCAGTCTTTCCCGTTTTCACTGCATCTGCTCTCTCTCTCTCTCTCTCTCTCTCTCTCTCTCTCCATTTCATGCATCCCACAGCTTCCTTTTCATCTTACTACATTCAACACTACACACTCAGAGGACATGACCTAGCACCGTCTGCCTCCCAATTCTGTTTCCTGGAGATAAAGTCTGATTGGACAAGAAGTGTCATTGAGAACAGGGGACTACACCTTGTGGATGACTTGAACTGACCTAGTGGTAGTGAAACTGAAGATCATGAGTACCCTATAGAGATCTTTAAAGGAGAATTATAACAGAGCGTGGTGGTATAGTTGTGTGAAGTGTGATGGAGACGTCAAAGGTAACACCCAGATATTGACAGGCACAGTTGATAGATGATATATTAGGGTTCGCTAGGTTATGCCCCATAACAGATGATCCCTGGTATGTACAGTACTGAGTTCTATCCCCACCCACCCAATTCATTTGTTGAAGCTTCTTCAAATCATAATGGAAAGGTTTAGGAATGTGGAATTCAGTGCAATAAGGTCACAAAAGATATAGTACAAAGAAAACACAATGACAAGTGCTTACTGTAGCCTATGACATTGCGCATAAATACCCAAAAGGCTCCTAGAAGCTCATGAAACACATTTGTTCGCAAAATAGCCTCCATGTTTCTATGAGCATCAGTGTTCCAAAGGATGTGCTTTGGAAAACCTTCCTGTTGACAAAGTAGACTGTGAATTTTAAAAAGTCCACTGTAACATCTTCCATCCGCACTTGTGAGCACCGCATTTGGAGGGCTGCTCGGGACGAGGAAATAATGTGATGTAGAGGTTTCCGGATGTTTCAAGCCAAGCAAGGCGCCGAACTCTAATATATAAGACAGAGAGACGCAGAACTGCCTGGTTTCCTGCGGCAGGGGCAGGTACAGACCTCACCTTTGTCTGGCTCATGCCCTTCCTCCCATGACCACTCCTGACAACCCTAGGAATTTGAGAAACACGGTTGAAAAGCCACAGGCTAAAACAAGTGCCTCCTTCCCAGGTGGGGAGATAATGGGACAGAGCAGACAACTAGCAGCCCAGCTGGGTGCACGTCTGCCGCGTTATGCCACCCATCATTGTCCTCCCATTTCCTCGAGATTGCTCTGCTTTTCCATTGATTCTTAATATCACAGCATCAGCGAACATAATGAAGTCTGTTGTTCTTAAGAATCTCCCTGGGAATAAGCATCACACGGAAAATCAGTTAGCCCATTACTGGCTCACCAAATGACAGGAACCTAATAGCAAGAGTGAATTAACGCCTCCGTGCGTGCAAGTGTCAAATGCACTAATAGAAAATGACTTGGCCATTTGCCAGGCTCCGCTTCCCCAATGAACAGCCTTTTGTAAAACACCCTGAATAATGGTTTATTGCAACCCCCTTTGGTTGAAAACAAATTCCCCAGTAACTTCAGCTTCTGGAGAACTGGATTCAAATATGCCCAGGGAGCATGCTTTTACCTCCCGACTTGGCTGAAAATGTTCTGAGCCATTCGTGTAGGAACTGCAGATACACTTCATCAATGTGCCTTGGGACAGGCATTACTATAAAAGCTGAAAGGCGTGCCACATACTAGGTTTTATAAATAATGGAAAACATGTCAATGGGCCACCAGGGACAATAGCAGAAAATGCATTGCTCACAGCTTCCCGAAGGCCCCGTATGTGAGCAACAACTACCCTAACAAATGCCACCATTTCGTATTACTCAATGTTTCTTTTTTGCATACTTTCATAACATTTTTTTGCTTGCTTACAAAGGAGCAAGATTTTTTGATTTTTACAGAAATGAGTTTATACTATACTTGTTATGTAAAACAGTTTTTTCATTTAAAAATATCAAAACCAAATTTCCAATACACATAGAAAATTATGTCATCCTTTTATTTTTCTGGTATATGTTTGAGATATGTAATGACTATATTCACTGTGGTTGGTTCATAGTACTTTTGTAGTTGGTTCAGGGATGTGATGTGCCTTAATTCTTTCTATGTGTCTTTCCCCCTCCCCTCTCACACCCTCCGTCTCTTGGTTCCCTCCCATTTGTAAAATATCTATTTCCCTGTTTCCTTTTGTATATCTTTTATTTTGCTCTTTATTCATAGTTTGGGTTTCTCACATAAAAGAAACCATGTGATGTTTACACTGTGTATCTGACTTATTTCATGTAACATTTATGGTGCATTCATCAAGTCTAGAAACCACTGAAGCTTATCCATTGTGTGTGTGTGTGTGTGTGTGTGTGTGTATCTGTAGTACATAGTGCTTACATTCCTTGTGGGAAGTAACTATGTGTATGTAACACTTCTTAATTCCTTTCTTTATCCCCTTTCCCCTCCCTCTCTCCCTTCTCCAGCCATCCCTGGATTCTGTTCCTTTTTGTATATGTGTAATACGCCATTGTGTATAAAAACCACACTTTCTTTATCCATTCATCTGTTGATGGATGTATAAGCCACTTCCAAGATAAGGTATTGTGAACTGTGCTGGTCTGAGCATCAGACTGCATACATCACTCTAATATGATGTCTTGAACTCTTCGGGGAAGATACCTAGAAGGGAAATAGACCGGCCAAATGGAATTTCTATTTTTTGTTTAAAGCTCTATGCTGACTTCTACAGTGGCTTACAATCCCTTCAGTGATGGCTGTTCTTTCCTCCACAGTCACACCAGGATTTGTTATTATTTTATTTCTTGATGATGAACATAATTTCTAGAGTAAGATCTAATCTTGATGTGTTTTATTTGCATTGCTCTAATGGCCAAGGATGTTGAAAAATTTTTCACATATTTATTAGCCATTTGTACTTCTTTTGAGAAGTGTTTATTTAATCTCAGTTGCCTATTTTTTGATTGGGTCTTTCTTTCATTTGGGGGGGGTCTCATTGTGTTTAGTTCTTTATAGATTCTGGATAGTAGTTCTCCATCTGAAGCTAGTAATATTTTTTCCCATACTGTAGATTGTCTTTTCATTTTATTTTAGAGAGGATAAAACAGAATAAAACCAATCAAAACAAACCAGTTTAAGTGATACAGGACTTCAAAACATTCTGAAATCAACAATAGTTACCATAATGCCTTTTGATGTCTTCAAAATAGCTACAGATAACTACGGACATAGTAAAAATTAAACAGAACAGAATAGAATAGAAACAATAAAAACAAGACAATGAATACAATAAAGGACCTCAAAACAAGCCAATAGTAAATCCAAAATTGCTACCATGATATATCTTGTTATCTTTTAAATAGCAGCTCCTACCATTGGATTTAACATAATTAAACAAAACAAAGGAGAATAAAACCCAACCCAACAAAACAATGGAAATGATACAGGACTTCAGAACAAGACCATAGGGAATCACCAGTGGCTACAGCCCTCAGGAGGAGATGCCACACCGCACACCACTATCTTCTGAACCCATGATCAGACCACTGGCCCTAAACCTGCAATGTTAGTAAAAAGCAAAGCACCACAGGGTTCCAACTGCATTTCACCTCCATAGCCATATCACAGCCTGTGTTTCTCTGGATGAACCAGTCACTTGTTGGTACTTCCTGTTCACCGGCCCACACTGGAAGGGGCTGGGGTCTGGCTGTTCCAGTCTGGCAGGGCTCCATGCAAGGTGCTGCTTCCCAGACTGGGTTTGCTAGCTCAGCGTAGTGTTTTTAATCCTTTGTTATTTTATTTTATTTTTCTGGTACCAGGAATCCAATTCAGGACTTTGCACTTGCCGGGCAGGAGCGGGACTGCTGAGCTATATCTCTGGCCCTTTAACCCTCTTTTAAAAAGGCGTATCTCTTAATATGGACATCTCACTCTTCCTGTGTGAAGAATACTGCACCCTTACCTTGAGACTCATTATGTACTAGGAGCATGTACTAGTAAAAATAAATAAATAAACAAAACTAGTTCAGGAAAGTACCCATTTTTCAAGAAAAAACCCATTATTTTTTTTTTAAATGCTGCCTCTTTTTTTAGACCTTACAATTTGGTCTGGAAAAACAGGGAAATTGGATAAAGACAAAATAGACAAAATTTGACATAAATAAGAGTTTGTCTTTTCACAAGAACTTAGAAAAGTTGACTGGAACAGCAGGGCTGGGACAGAGAGGTCCAGGGGACACCTAGTCTGATGGTCTAGCGGGCTTTTTCAAAGCTGCCCTCCTAGGGACGTCTTCATGGGGCCGGGGGACACTTTAGTGGCCTCCAACCTCTCTCCCTTCTGCTTCTGAAGCTAGAAACCAGAAGTTGGAACAAGCTGGATTTTAAAGAAAGAGATACCTCATAGGTGTGTTGAATGCAGGGAGAGCCTGAAGCCAGAATAAGACTGGAAAAGAGAGCAAGGAAAGAGATTAGGACAGAAAAGGAGATTACAAGACGAAAAGGGGGACAGGGAAGGGAGCAAGGAGGAGCAGGGTGACCCATTTCAGGATCTGCCAAGCTTCCCAAAGCCATGTTCTTGCTCTGGAAGCTTCTGACAGACCATAGGAAAGTAAGGCAGCTGGTTAGACTCAGTTCCCTTCAGCTGGGAGTGGCGGCACACACCTGTAACCACGGTACTTGGGATGCTGAGGCAGGAGGATCACTGCAAGTTCAAGACTAGGCTGGGCTCCAAAGTGAGCTCAAGGCCAGGCTGAACTGCACAGCGAGAGCTGTCTCAAAAAAACAAAAAACAAAACAAAAAAAGGAATCATTTCCCCTCACTGTTGACATCTGTGCCTCTTCTCCAGTTTCAGATAAACAAAAGGCTGCTGGGAGTAACTGGAAGCATAATGACCATGGGCCCGGCCTCTTTGTGTTGTTTTGTTTACACACTGACAAAAAAAATGTTGCTGAGTGGGGATTCAAACAGGTCTTTAGGGCTGAGTGCTCTTCTGGGTGCCTGGGTGCCTGTTTATGTCGCGGGCTGATTGGTATTCATTTCCACTAAAGCAGCAGAAGGAAGCCAGATTATTTTCCACCCCATAGGAGAGCAATATGTATGTATAAATTTAGAAAGTAAGACTAGTGATAAGGAAGAACATTGCATATTCAAGAAATACTGCATATTCTCTCTTAGGAACCTTGAAAATGCTTAGTACTCAAGAAATCAGAACAGCTATTTTGTCGCAGGAAATGGCAGTGTGAAAGTAATCTGTTTCTGAATCTCAGTGGCGGTGCTGCAAGCTGTCCAAGGGCCTGAGGAATTAGTACAAAGCAAAGGGAAATGAAAAATAGGGAACAAAAACAACCCAATGTAGAAAAAAGATAGCTCATCCCACTGCAGAAATGCTGAGCACACAGGTCTCCAATGAGGCTGCACACATTTTCAGGCGGGGTGGTTTGAATTTCCGGTAGGTTCTCAAGGGGAAGATCAGTTAGGAATTAAGTCAGTTAAGTCACACCGGACATCAGATCTGAAAGAATATGATCTGTCCCATTTGCAGGGGATTGGTCTATCCTTTCCTTCTGACTTTTAAATTCTATACAAGTTTTCTACTGAGCAGAAGAAACTGGTAGATCCAGTATGATTTCATGTCTGAGCTTTTCTTATAAACCAAGTACAAAGATAATTAAATAATTTTCCTAAGATATCAGAGTCACTATGCAAGGAGCCAGAATTTGTGCCTCATCATTCTGACCCCAGAACCTGGGCTTGTCAGACCTATGCTAGCTTACAAGATGCAGAGAAATGACAAGTAAAACAACGTTTAAATGATCACATCCGCCAAACTACACAATATGCTTTTATACATTTGTGTAACTATGAAGCTAGGAATGGAGAGTTGCAAGATTATTAACACAGATTATATCGTGGGGGAAGGTGTGTGGGAGGGTAGGATGCAGTGGGAGAGCTTGTTAACTTTTTACTGAAACATCTTTGCATTGTTTTTGAGTTTACAGATAGACCACATCTAGTAGTTGGATCCTGATTGATAAGATTCTGTGTGTACCCGTAATGCATTCCAGAATTCATCCATCCATTCATTGAAAAAATATTTGTTGAATATCAGCTATCAGGCAACCCTGAGCCAGACATAGGGGAAGATTAAAGATACCTAGAGTTTGACTCTACTGTGGCAGCAGCCACATAGAGCATGTGTTAACTGTCAGGACTCCGGGCAACACAGGCAGGGTCCGAGTAAGGGTGGGAAAATCCTGCAGTTTCGCCCAAAATGGCCCAAGACAGCCTTACCTTCCCAGGACCCTCTGACCTTGTCTGCACTCACGTCGCCTCTTTTCTTTAACTTAACTTTATTTCATTTTAGTTTAGTGACTCAGAGAGGCAACGGGGAGGAGGAAAAGAAGGAAGGAAAAGAAGAAACTGATGAGTAAAGAAGGAAAAAAATGGAAGCAAAGTTTTTGCAAAGAGGAGAAGGAAGCTTAAAGGAACGGGGAAAAAAAAGGAAACAAATTGTGTCATGTAAGGGTCCAAATTCCCTATAATGAATATGATCCTGGTCTATACCTCAAATGTACCAAAGAACATAATAAAAAAAAAAAGAGCTGACATTTTGTATCTGACAGACAAGATTTTGAAATCTTCGTTTATAAGCTACTAATCATAAAAACCTTGAGCAAGGTTGGCCTAATTATCTCTAAGTCTTAGTTTTTTTATTTGATGATGGTTGATAATACTGTCAGGTAACAGTGTCCTGGATATGTATTACTACATTATGAGACTCTCAGAATTTAGAGTCCTAACATACATTTTATGCCTGCCATTTGCTCTGCAACCTGCAAGCCGGGCTGGCTCAGGGTGGCTGGCTCACCCCTGCTTCACAAAGGTGAGGTTGCTGCAGCGTGGCTAGGGCTTGAGGCTCCTCTTCCTAACAGGTTAACTCTCAAATCTAGGAGCTGGGTCAGTTCCCCGCCAGCTCCTCCATGTGACTGGCAGGGCTTTCTTACAGCACGGCAGCTAGGATCTAAGAGCAAATGTTGAAGGGGAGGAAATACGAGCTGCTGACCTCAGGTCTGGAACACATCTTACAGACTCACTTCTAAATGTTCTTTTGGCCCAAAAGGTCACAAAACCCACCCAGCTTCAAGGAAAGCAGTGCATCAGGAAACTTGCAGGAATATGAGTCTTCACAACTCAAGGCCAGGGAAACGGCTCAGGTAAAGAAAGGCAGGTGCTGGCAGTAGGCGCTGCACCGAAAACTTAGTTGAAGGGACATGGAGAAAGCACAGCATGACACTTGTCCTCCCCAGGCTGTGAGCTCCTTTAATTACACAGATTATTGACTGAGAGGGCAAACAGGTATTCCAGAGGGGATTCCAGAATGAACCAGTGAGCTAATTAATATAAGACAGTTGGTACTAAATGTAAACAGAAAAAACCTTAGAACTTACCTTGTCAAAGAATAGGGATCAGAAGTCTACAGGTGAGCCAGGCCCAGCCTCCTGCCTGTGCCCATAAGTGAATCTTTATTGGAACATACCGGCAGCTACCGGCTCTTAAGTGATTAGCTTGGCTTCCTTTTGTGTGACGGAGCCTGATGGTGCCGTATTTAGGACACAATCAGCTGCATCTTTGCCAAGGAGGCTCACTGGGCATCAACCAGGGTTCTCGGTGGCAAACGACAGACACAAACGATGTAATTTAATGGGAAAATAGCATATTAAATAAACTGGGTGCTTCATACCTAGGAAAGTGGAAGTAACACATCTACAGGCTGCGTAGCAAGCAGCAATGCCCAAAGCCCACAGAACGGCCCTTGCAAAGTCCTTGCTGTCTCCCCTGCAGTATGAGAAACGCCAGGTACTACTCTCATCTCTGCTTCTGGACCTGGGACCCAGCTAAAGAAAATGTCACTGCTGATTCTGGCATCAGAGGATTCCACCTCCTCATCACTGGCATGCCTTGACCCTGACCTTTGATGTGC
The DNA here is from genome assembly GCA_004027455.1 of Hydrochoerus hydrochaeris. NCBI lineage: Eukaryota > Metazoa > Chordata > Mammalia > Rodentia > Hydrochaeridae > Hydrochoerus > Hydrochoerus hydrochaeris. The sequence goes on along the minus strand of PVLA01000838.1, from coordinate 262,752 downwards.
TGGTCACCAAACCAAAGGCCACACACCCTTGTAGTCCAGCTGTTAGACAGAGACAGGGAAAGCGAGGCCATGCTACATTTGCCCTTTCTTGATCCTTTGAAAAAAATGTTCCTATTGAATGAAGAACATTTGAGGTAAAAGGGAAGGACTTTTTTAATGAATTAAGTTTATTGGTACACTTTAGGGTTACATAAGGATCACATTCATTGTAAGAAATTTAACTTGGATCTTTTTTTCCCATTCCCCTGCCTGCCCTTCAATTTGTTTTCCCTCCTTATTTACAAAAGCTTTGTTCCCAAAGCTTTTTTTCCTTCTTTTCCCATCATTTTTTTCTTTTCCCTTTTCTCCTTCCACCTCCTCCCTAGTTGCACTTTCCATCTGAACATTTTCACAATATCCATTATACATTTTGGGCCTTATTTTGTACTTTTGGTTTCTCACACCAGAGAAACGACCTGGTTGGTATGTGTGTCTGATTTACTTCACTTAAGATTATGGACTCAACGTACATCCATTTAGCTGGAAATGTCTCAAACTTATCCTTCTGTAGGGCAGAGTACTACTCCATTGTATAAAAAATCACATCTTTATCCATTCATGGGAGTCTTTCTGTTTCCAAGATTTAGTTGTCATGAACTGTGCTACGATAAACATCGCTGTGTATATATCCCTGTGGTATGATGCTTTTAATTCTTTCAAGAAGATACCAAGAAGAGGGATAGCTAGGTCTAATGGAACCTCTACTCCTCGTTTCTGAGGACTCTCCACACTGATTTCCGCAGTGGCTACATCAGTCTACACTCCCACCAACAGTGAAGAAGGGTTCCTTTTTCCCCACCACCACCCCAGTGTTTGTTATTGCTTGATTTTTTGATAATAGCCATTCTTTCTGGGGTGAGATGGAATCTCAGTATTGTTTTAATTTGCATTTCTCAAATGACTTATAATGTTGAACATTTTTTCATATATTTATTTGCCGTTTCTACTTCTTCATCTGAGAAGTGTCTGTTTAATTCAGGTGTTCTTTTTTTGGATTGGGTCTTTAAATTTAGGTGGGTCTGATTTTTTTGAGTTCTTTATGTATTTTAGATAGTAGTTCTTTGTCTGAGGAACAACTGGCAAAAATATTTTCCTATAGTGTGGGTTTTCTCTTCTCTCTATTTGTGGCTTTTCTTTCTGTACAAAAACTTTTTAATAAGATAAGATTCCAGTTGTTGATTCTTTGTGATAGTGCCTGTGTGACTGGGGTTTTATTTATAAAGTCTTTGCTTATACCTATGTTTTCAAGAGTCCTACCTAGTCTATCTTCCAGGAGATTTAATGTTTCTGTTTTAATATTTAGATCTTGGAAGTATTTAGATTTTAGTTTAGTTCATGGCAATAGACATGGATCTAGTTTTAGTCTTCAACATATGGAAAGTCGTTTTTTCCAGCACCATTTATTAAAGAGGGTATCTTTCTTCCAATGAATGTGTTTGGCACCTTTGTCAAAGATCAGGTAGCTTAGTGTGTCTGCAATTGTTTCTGCATCTTCTAATTTGTTCCACTGACCCTCAAGTCTATTTTTTTTACTTGACAATACTGTGTTTTGTTTTGTTTTTGTTTGGTTTAGTTTTTGATTATTTTTTGTCACGGTAGCTTTGCAGTATAATTTCAATTCAGGGATTATGAAGTCCTTTGTCTCATCTTTGTTGCTCAGAATGGCCTTTGCTATTCTGGTTCCAAATGAATTTTAGGATTGCTTTCTCTAACTCTGTGAGATATGCTGCTGGAATTTTGGTTGGGGTTGCATTAAATGTGTTTAACACTTTTGGGAGTATGGCCATTTTTATGATGGTGGTTCTTCCTGTCCAAGAGCAAGGGATATATATCCATTATTTCCGTTTTCTGACATCCTCTTCCATCTCTTTTTTTTTTTTTTTTGTCTTTTTGAGACAGTCTTGCTATATAGTTCAGGCCAGCCTTGGGCTCCTTTGTAGCCAGAATGGTCTTGAACTCATAACGATCCTCATGCCTCATCCTCCTGAGTGCTGGGATTATAGGGGTGCACCACCACACCCAACTAGTAGAATTTTTTTTTTTTGGTCTTTTTGAGTCCATCTCCTTTTTTAGAGTACTGTAGTTTTCAATATAGAGGTCTTTTACTTCCTTTGTTAAATGAATTCCTGGTATTTCATTTTGGGGGGATGCTATTATAAAAAGTGTTGTTTCCTAATTTCTCTCTCAGTGAATTTGTTATTTGTGTACAGGAATGCTATTAATTTGAGAGTATTGACACTGTAACCAGTTATAAGACCTAATTTGCTTATTAAATCTAAAAGTCCTTTGGTGGAATTTTTGGGGTCTTCTATATAGAGTACTGTGTCATCTGCAAGTAATAATTTAACTTCTTCCTTACTTATTCTCATTAAAAGGAAAGGACTTTTAAAACAGGTCTTATTTTACATTTATTTGTGAAACAGTTGGACATTTGAGCAATTTTCCCACTGACAGGGCAGAGGCTAAAGGCTGGTGAGACACTGGTGGAAGGAACAGATGGATGGAGTTAAAGTTTCATTATGACGAATTTAAAGCCCAGAAACAAAGAAATTCCAAACCCCGACTTGGCATCCATCCTCCTTCCTTAAAGAATTCCAGTGCAGTGCGCGGGGTTCTTGCATAGCCAGACAGACACCAAGACTCCCCAAGAAGAGGTGTTTGCTTCATCTGTGCTGACTCAGTGCACTCGGGCCGGAAGGCTGAGCCCCTGCACGGCAGAGTCGCTCCTTTTATGTGATTCTTGTGTCTTCTTCTCCCTCTGTGGTAACAAACTGACAAACCGCCCCCCCCCCCCCCCCCCCCCCCCCCCCCCCCGTGGGGTAGGTCTGTGTTACAGAGCCATGCTAGGAATGCACTGTGCCGTATTGTCTGCCTTTGTTCTGAGAAGTCTCTACTGCATTTTTCTGGGATGGGTCAGCCACATTCCTTCGGGAGGTGTCCTGCCACAGGAGGAATCAAATATGAGGAATAATAGGCAAAAGGGAAACATTTTATTGCTTTATAAATTATCGGGCAAGTTAGACAGTCCAGTGCTATTTCCTAACACCCACGTTTAAGAACGTGGCTGAGGCAGATGTAAGCAAGGCCACCTCCACCCACATGGGTAACCGGTACCCAGGTGTCCCCGGAGAGAAAAGGAAGGCCGATGTCCCGCCCCGCTTGCATATATAATCTCTCAGAAGAGAAGAAAGTGGAGAGCAGTGTCCCACCACCACGGGACGGTTGAGATTTGGGGCCAGATCATTCCTTGCTGGGAGAAGTGGGAGGTTCCTGAGCTGTACACCATGTCTGCAGCACCCTCCGCGCCCGCCCGTGGGAGCGCAGCACTGCGCCTTCCTTCCAGACGGAAGAGCCCCACGTGTCTCCAGACGCTGACAAATGTGCCCCTAGATGGAAACAGTGAGAGAACAGAGTGGCCATCCTGACCTTGGGAAGGGGACTCAGCTTAACCCTGAGGCGGGAAGAGAACAGGGTAGGCCTGCAACTACCCTGAATCGTGTAGGTGACACGCGTGTGCTTGCCCACAACTAATGGCAAACAGAACATACCCAGGGAGTGTGTAGAATTCTCACCATGCTTTAACAACTCTGCCCTCTCAAGTGGATAGACTGAGGTACATCTCCACTTGCACTTTGTTGTTTTTGCTTTTGTTTTTTGCCCTTTTGAGACAGTCTCACTGTGCAGTTCAGGCTGGCTTTGAGCTCACTTTGTAGCCCGGGCTTGTTGAACTCACAATGATCCTCCTGCCTCAGCCCTGCATTTTGATTTTTGATTGTTTCTTATCCCTTGGGATGGCAAATAAGGTTAAGACCTTCTGCTGTGGGCCAGGGATTTAGCTCAGTGGCTTAAGCACCTGCCTGGCAAGTGCGAGGTCATGAGTTCGATCCCCGGAACCAAAAAAAAAGGAAGACCTTCTGCTGCATACTAAGAGGGGAAAGTTCCTGAGACAGTAAAACAAAAAGAACACCCTGAGCAAATCGGGGTGAGCGGATGGCCCATCAGAGCCCGACAGTGTTTCCCAGCCGTCAGGCTTCCGCAAGACTGAGTAAAGATCCCCGACATTGGCCGTGTCTTCACTTACTCCTCAGAGCCCTCCTGGAATATGTTTAGTTCAGTTATTGCCTCCAAAGCATCTAAATGACTCAAGAAAGTATATTAGATCGACTTCGAGGCCACAGATCACTTTAGGCAAGAAAGTCACCTTCTATTTTCCGATATTTTTTAGCTTCAAGTTTTAGGTTGACTCTAATTGTACAAACGTACGGGGTCCAATGTGACGTTTGACACACGTAGCCACCCTCCACACACAATCGTGATAGGCCTGCTGGCTCACCAGTGTTTATGCCACAAGCCTGAACTGTGGAATAAAGAATACCCCAAACTTGAAAACTACAAACTTTTCCCATTTAATTCCCTAAAGTGAAATTAAAGTTCAAAAACAACCCTCGCCTCGCATGCACTGAAGTTAAAATCTGAGAGAAACTACAGTCCCGGGTTGTCACTGCCCTCCTGTTTCATCCTGCTCCTTCTTGGCTGCACTTGCTTCTCTCACGAGGGGTCTCAGTTCCCTTTTTCTGCAGCTGCGGCCTGGAGGTCTTCTGCTGGGATGGGTGGAGCTCCTTCAAACACTTCTAAAATTGGATTAATCCAAGCCTCCTTGTTTCACCACTCTGGTTTTCTGAGGTTCACGAGGGTCAGCAGCACATGCAAGAGCAGTGGAGGACTGAGTGTACAAACAGCGTAAGCAAAGCCTCTTCGTGACAGCAGTTTATTTCCCACCAACGTTAGATTCCCCGCACATAGTATGGCTCGAAGCTCCTTGCTGCTGGTGCCAAGAATCTGGCAGGGTCAGTGTTTTGTGGGGAAAGGTGGGTAGACAGAGAAAAGGGGCGAGAGAAAAAAATAGAGGACTTGTTTCCTATTCTGCCTTCCTTGACTATAAAACCGACACTTGTTTTATGACATGGTCACAAACCTTATCAGAGTTTCAAACAAACCTGAATTCTGGTGGCTGAATACTTAGGTACAAAAATTTAAATTTTCTTTTAAACTGTGGGATTTCTAATGATTGCATTGGATTTTTTTTCTCTACCCTAACAAAAGTTTCCACTGCCTTCAGTGTGGATTTCTCAAAGAACTGAAGTTAGGAATTCTATAGGACCCAGTTATCCCCTTTCTATGTATCTTCCCCAAAGAGCTGAAGGTGTCATACTACAGCAATCCATGGATACCAACGTTTACAGCTGCACAGCTCGTAACAGCTAAGTCCTGGAAGCAGGCTGCATACCCATCAATAGATAGATAATGGATAAAGCACATGCAGCATCTATATATAATGGAATGCTACTTGGCTGTAAAAAATGACACAGTTGAGATTCTTGTAGGCAAATGGATATACATGGAAAATATAACAGAGTGAAATAAACTAGACACACAAATACTGCACCATATCTCTCATTTGAGTGAGGCAAAGTACAGAGAAGGAAAAGGATAAAGATGGATAGAGAGGGATAAGGCGGCAGATCTCTTGCCATGGGGAAGTGGTCCAGGAGAACAAGGTGAGGGGTGAGGAGCACGAGAAGGGGAAGTGAGAGAATAAAGATGTGCCAGGAGCAGCAGCCTAACGGCCCCAGTTAGTGTAAGCATGATACGCCACGACGTGAGCTAAGAAAAACAGTATCTGCAAGTGTTCTAAAGAGGAGGGAGCTAGAGCAGTGGGGAGGAGGAGCTGTAATACGTGCCTGTAACCAGTCCCCAAGACGACTGTAAACTGCACGGATGGCAAACGTGTATGAATAAAATAAAAAATTATTTTTGAAAGTTTCTACTTCTTTTTAGTGTTACGTTTAAAACAAGAGCACTTTCCACGCTGACCCCCAGCCCCCAGGCCAGGCTCACACCTGCGATCTGGGTTTATGAGATGAACAGGGCAGAAGCCCAAGAGGACCTATGCTAGTGTAGGCCAGGAGGGGCAGGGGCCGGGGCGTAAACTCTGGGACCTAGCAATAAACGGTCTGAATCCAAAGCTGAATCCCACAGTGGTTTTCTTTTCCTTGCATCCTCTTCAAAGTAACAAAAAGAAAATGGATTTGGAACCACCATTGTACCGCCACCTGCCATACCAAGCATTAAGACTTAAATCCCAAATGCTTCACAAACTGGTGTCCTCTGATTGTCTGGAATCCAATGGCTTTTGCCCTGTAACATACTAGCCCACATCATGACTGAGAAATATAACAGAGGGGAAAACAACCCTGTGGGGGAAAATTTATTATTTCATCTACTGAACCTAAAATACATAAAAACTCTACTTTTTTGAGATGAGCATTTTTCCAACCCCAATGGTATCTCTTTTTCCTAAAATGTAATAGTAACTCAATTTCCAGTAAAACACCTAAGGAAGCATTCTCTGCAAAGAAATCCAAGTATCTAGACTGTGATGTCAGTCTCGATTGGGTTCTCAGGGGTCACATCAACAGCAGAGGGCAGGTCCTTGTAGGCTCCTCTTAGATCTGAGCCCCAAGAAAAGACTAAGGGAACAGTAAGGTGAGGAAAAAAAAAAAGCTACTGAGCTATGGAGGAGCATCCCCGTTAATAATCTGCCTCTGTGCCTTTTTGTTTGTCTCTAGAAATGTCATCAAAGCTATTGATTATAAAACGAGTCGACCTTGTACAGTAGGAGGGGATTCCATAGGACTTGCAAAAGCAGATAACGGAAACGGTTTTCTCCATTCTATAGAGCAGGGCTGAAATGCACATGGAAAAATGTGATGCATTTCGAACATTAATTTTCACTGGCCCTGGTGTAAGTGTCCTTTCCTGGTTGTTGTGTCTGAGATGCCTGGCTCCTGTGCTCCTGAGGAGAGGGTCCACAAGCGGTGTTGCAGCACATTTTCCAATAAAAATAGCCTGAGAATGTTTATGATTATGCCTCCTAGAATAGATAATTTCCATTTCTATTCTGGACATTTATTCCTAAAATATCAGTCTGGGAGTGGCGGCCCATCAGCCATCTCCGAGCTGTTCCTACTACTGATTTTGGAACATTGAATGTGAGATGTTTTCAAAAATCATATTCTCGCCTATAATCTGGAGACACAGCAAATAAGCTGATAAGCCTTGTGTCTCAATTACAATCCCCAAAACTGTGGAAAAGAGTGGCTACCTCGGTGGGCCAGCACACAGAAAGGAAGATGGTCCTCTGGGAGCGATTCTGAGACTTAGCGATATGCCTTATCTTTGATCCCAAAATAGAACCAGTGGGAGTTGTCCTAGCCCCCATCTGGAAGCAAATAATTATTCACTAGGAAAGGTAATTCAAAGGTGGCTCTTACAGAAAACCAATCAGCACATGTAAGCCATACTGTCAGATTAAAAAAAAAGAAGAAACCCTGAGAACAAAGGAAATAAAGTGTTGAATAAGAAATGCAAGGTGTAACGACATGAATTTCCCATTTTCCTTTGCTCATTTTCTCCTTCAAATTCTAAAATAACCTCTAAACTAAAAATAGTACTGACAAATACTACAAATCAAAATGATACAGCAGGAAACTCTGTTCATGTTTGTAAATGCATGAAGTGAAACACCTAGGATTATAAAGAACACCAATAATATTGAAATACAGTTGTTGAAATACTGAAATGTTTGTAACATGTGCTGCTTAATTAATAAATAACAAGATCTCACAGCTGATCTAACTACCATCATGTCATAGTAAATTACATTAACATCTATCCACACGCACACATGTGACGTGAACATATGAACCTCTGCCCTGTAGCACTAACAGGCTTTCCATCATCAGTTCAATGTAACACAGATCTGACACATCTGTTGCCAGGGACTTCCAGAAATAAGGAGCCTTAAGAATACCCCTATTTCAGTCTTTCCTTCCAAGGACTCTGGAACTGTGACAGACTGTGAGAGTGGAATTCTTTTTCAGTGCAGCCAGTTATCGAGGGGCCTTGAGATTTCTTAGGGGTAAGCCCCACAGCGTTTCTAATTTCCAGCCAAACACTCTGGTTGCCTCTGAATTTAAAGCCCTCTGCAACAACTATGACTCGTGTCTGCTAGTGGGTTCCGCAGTCATTTTTCTTATAAATCTCATCATATCGAGAATGAGCTCATTTCCAGTGGCAGCCTTGGGAAAGGCTGGGGTTGGGGAGCCCTGAAGCAGTCCTCATGGGAATGAGGGACCCGGCATGTTCCCATCCATCACCTTTCATCATGAGTGGCCAGCTGTAGATCTCCCTTCAGTATGAATTAGTAACTCAGTTTTTTCCCCTACCACTGATGTGCAGTTATAATCACAACTGATTCCCAGTGTCCCTAATGCCCATTTTCTTTGGCCCAACCAAGCAAGAATTCAGACAGAGCATGGAGTAGCTTTCAAACTCTTCCATATGTTACAGTAACCTAAGGAGTTTGTGAAGTGGAGTCCAGAACACAATTCATACCAAGCACATCTGAACATTTGGAGGGGGATCCAGGCATCATATTATCGTCACAGGCATGAAAAAATGAAGCTATTGAATAACTCAATTATCCCACTATCTGATTGGATGTGGGCCTATCATTGCTTTTTCCCCACTTTCTAAGTTTCTTTGCACTTTTAGTGCCTAATGATAATTATGTATGGGTTTTGTGACATGTAAACAACTGTTACAGTTTAGATCTAGAATGTTCCCCAAAGCCTTGTGTGTTCAGAAGTGGGGCTTTAGGAAGGTGACTGGATCATGGGATACTATTACTCATTAGTGTGTTAAATTGGGAGTGGTAATTCTGGAATTCCAGAATTTGGGAGGTTGAGGCAGGAGAGTTCAAGGTCAGCCTGGGCTACATAGTTCAGGGCCTGCCTGCACCACAAAGCAAGACACTGTCTCAAAAAATTAAAAGCAAACAAGCCAGTGGATTAATCCACTTAGGAATCCATAGCTGAATGTGGTGTTAGGTGGTGGAGCCTGATCTGAGGAGGGTCAAGGGGAACTGAGCAGAGGGTTATGTCTCCCCTCCCATCTCCTCCCTTCTCTGTTTCCTGGCAGCTGCTCTCTGAGCAGTTTTCCTTCACCACACCCTCCTGGACTGGAGCCTGCTGATTATGGAGAGAATTCTTTGAAAACTGTAAGGCAAAACCAACCTCTCCTCCCTTAATTTGTGGATGTTGGGTATTTTATCCCATTGAGGAGGAATGTGATTCAGACAATTATCAAGACACTTTTGCTTTAATAAAGAAAATGTCTTTAACTTTTTGAGAATATAGGCAAAATAGCTATCATATCAATCAGCTTTCTCAATACTTCATGCTTTTGTAGTTGGGGCCAGGAAGCTTGTATAAAATGTAAAAGTTTTGATGGAGGAATTAAGATACAATTAATTAATTTATTTATTACTGCATTTTAGAGTGAGTTGCCAAAGCAAAATACAAAATTTCAAAAAAAAAGTCTGAAAAACAGTGACGTAGAGCTCATCCCTCACAAGTCCTGAAAATATGAAAAGGATGAAATACATAGAGTTTGGAGAAGAAACTGGGGAAGACAGACGTTAGAGGGCTGAAGAGAAGATGTTTCCACCTGAGTCACAAGTAAAGAAACGGTTTTAAGGCACTGAGGTAGAGAATTTAAAATGTGAGACATTCAGTTTAAGGGACTACACCAGTGTCTGATTCCCACTAAAAAACTCAAGGTTGGAGAAACTGATTCATAGGTTAGCAGAGGCAGCTTGGGGTCCAGGCTTTTGTCACCTAGGAGAGACACTCAGCCTTCCAGCACAGTCTCTTCCCTGGGTTGTCTGGAAGATCACTGGACCTCAGCAGAGGGGAGCTAGTGCAGGGTCACTGGAGGCTCAGGAGGAGATGCAAGTGCAGCTTCATGGGGGAAGGGTAGAAAGAGAAGGGTCCCCAGCAATGGCATCTCTCACAGGAACCCACAAAAGGCACTCTGGAGATGAAGGTAACTCGATGAAACCATCCAGGGACAATAATGACCAAATAAGAACTTTATAGCCTTCTTTGCCCCTTTGCTTCCTAGGCCCCTCCCCTGAGACAGCCTGGGTGGGGAGACGAGGGGAAAGTAGGTGCCTTGAGGTAGAAGAGAGCAGCAATGCTTGAAAGAGTATCGTGCTAGGGGAGGCAAGGAAAGCTTATCTCTGAGTTAGAAGCTAAAAGCTTGGAGTATTGCTGGAGTCTGTAAGAGTTTTCAATTAGGAGAGAAGAAGGAAAGATTAGGAAGACACTAAGAAACAAGAAAAGTTTTTACAATTACATCACAGGAGCTGTATGTTTTCAACACACCAGTTAGAAAGAAGAGTTTTTGCTGGGCACAGAGGCACAGGCCTGTGATCCCAGCTCTCAGGAGGCCACAGCAAGAGAATCACTGCAAGTTTAAGTCCAGCCTGGGTTACACAGTGAGTTCAAGGTCAGCCTGCACTATGAAGCAAGATCTTGTCTCAACAAACAAAAACAAAAGAGGGTTTTTAATGCCTGTACCTTTTTACTCCCTCATTTCATCATGAAAAAGATATCTTGCTGTAGGTTTGTAGTTGGGTGCCATTTTTGTTTGTTTCAGCTTAGTTTCTGGATAGATGTTTTTGCTCTGGGAGTGTCACTGAGGCTTTCTTAGTTAGGTAAGTCTGACGAAGAAGGAAGGCTTCATTACCCTGTGATTAAGACACGCTAAGGCTTTTATCTCTAAAGGGAAGAAATAGACTAACGCTCTCCCCTGCCAGCCTGCCCTTGTGAAGTTAAAAGGTCCATGCAGTCATTAAAATAAATTGACCATGGTACATCCTGAAAAGTCCTGGTAGCTCTAAACCCCAAATGTTGGTCTCCCAGGTCTACAGCCTGGGCCTCAGGCCTGTTCCAGCCCACAGGATCACCCCACAGCAGGGTGATGCTCCCTTGAAATGTGCTCAGTTAAGGAAGGCTCTGCTCTAGCCCAGGAGGGAGTCCAGAAGCTGCACAGTTACCTTACTTGAGTCCGGTTTTAACTTCCGAAGGCTCCACCTGCCGGGTGGAAAGGCTTAATCCCCGGCTTGGGCTTCTATGTTTGGAACTCAATCAAGGTCCGGTGCAATCCTATTCCGGCCCTGAGACAGCGGTACACCGCCTCACTGTGTCCCATTCCCCACCGGGGGACAGGATGAATACACTGAAAAGTACTTCTGGCTGGACCTGTGGTCCTTACAGAGCGTGAAACACGCCTTCTAGACGTTTCCTCCACACCACAGCTGCTCCTGGGTGGAACCTCTCTGCTGCTCTGCGCTTCCGACTGGAAGCTCGCAGCAGCCCCGGGCGGGGGCAGCGCACCCAGGCACCAGGTCACAGAGCCCGGCTGGCTGTTCCTTCCTCTCCAGGCATCTGTAAACCCTGCTAGCACCCATGCATGAAGGGGCCTTGGATATTTGGAGGAAGATAAGCTAGATCTTCTGGCTTCTACTGGGCATGGCACTGGGGGCCTCCCGATTTCCTCGGAGAAGGAATTGGGGTGCACATTCTCCAGGAGGGATGTCCGGAGGAGCCAGAGAAGTCTGTCTTGCATATGCTGTTACTCTCTGTGGCAGAGTTTGTGCCCTCAGCACTGCTGACATTCCGGGCTCCAGATATTCAGATTCATTGCTGTTGGAGGGAAGAGGGAATTCTCCTCTGTATGGTGTAGAATGATTAGGATGTCCTTGGGTTCTGCGTACTATTACCAGGAGCACGGACACACACACACACACACACACACACACACACACACACACACACACACGATCTCTAGATGTTGCCTAACATCCCCTGGCTGAATCCCCCAGTTAAGACTCATCGATCTACGGTGAGAATGTCTGACTTAATAACCACCTGTAAATCTATTATTTAAGTTAAATAAAGCATTTCTTCTCTGCCTTACACTTCTCTATGCTTTTACAGTTTGATGAGTATTTAAGGTGACCTCCCTATGGTTCAAAAAATCTTCTTGTGTGGCTAATGAGGATGAACTTATTTAGAATAAAGAATCAGGCAAAAGCCTTTTATGGAGCTAACAGAAAGACACCAAAGAAAAAAAACAACACATTTAGACAGAAATGTGAGTAGTTGCAAAGTGTCACGTGAGATTATGAACCGAGGAGTGCGGGGAATGTGTGGGCTTCAGTCAAGCCTAAATTTCAGTACTTTCCCTGAAATTGTGCCGAAGCACTAGTTTGTACGTGTTTTTCTGGGGAAAGATTCTATTCTCAGTGGGATTCATACCTCAACGTCAGACCCAGATTGCTGGAAAGTGTGATGGGAGAGTCACCTGAAAATGCCACCAGAAGCATCCAAACTCCCTGAGCCAGCAGTTTCCAGGTAAACAACAACCGCTGTTAGCAGGGTGGTCTCACAGGTAGGGACTGAAGGACCACCCTCCTCACCACCCCCACAGCACCCCAGGCTGCTCAGGCTCCCTCTGTAAGATGTACCCTAGGTTCCTCCTCCTCATCCTTGCAAACATCCCAGGTGACTTATCGTACCTAACACAGTGGAAGCTCTATGTCACTGGGTGTTACGCCATTTTGATAATGAAATAATGACAAGAAAAATCCCTGTGCATGCTCATGACAGATGCAGTTCCTGTTTTTAAATATTTTTTATCTCCACTTGCTTGGATCTGTAGATGAAAAACTAATGGATACTGCCAGCACCCTTACAAATAAGTCCATTACAGCAAGGTCATAATTACACTAAGAAAAGTTATTTATTGCTTATCTGAAATTCGAATTGAACCAACAGCCTTGTCTTTTAATTTATAATAACTGGTAACCCAATCAGTATTGGGGTAGAAAAAATTCCTTTTTGGAAAAGAGCTGTCCCTTTTCTTTCCTATTAATTTCTTTATTGAACAATATATCGCACCATTATCATACTAATATATATGCGCTTGTTTTTACAGCAATATTATATTTATTGTTTTCTTTTTATAATCAGTTTTATTAGTACACTTTAGATACACATAATGGTCACATTCATCATAGGGCTTTGTGCCTGTGATAGAACCTGACTCTTCTTCTCTTCCCCATTTCCCTCCCTTCCCTTCTACCCCTTTGTTATTTACAAATCTTTGTTTCCATTTTTTCCTTCTATTCTCTTTTTTCCTTTTCCTTTTTGTTCCCCTTCCAATTTGAACATTTTCTTCCGCTTTTCACATCACTCACAGATGTTTAATAACTACAGTGTAGAGCAGTTTTCTCATAGATGAAATTAATACTCCGCTACCAATCTCTGAACAAGTAAGATTGTATTGCTTTTGTACTGAGGTCTGGCCCTGACTGTGGTCTCATCCAGAGAGGACTCTTGCAGCTCCTGGAAGCAACCACGTGCTTTACACTACAGATTGGCCCATTCTGCCGCACACAGCAACCAAAAGGAAGAACTCAGCCTTCCGAGTCCGGCAGCCTCACTCTCTGGTGGTGCTGGGGTCTTTGTGGGCTGAAGCCAGGAAGCCTGGTTAGAAAGTTGCTAAGGGATGGCCGTGAGCCAGGGCTGCTTTTCTGTTTCAGAAAGGAACTTGCCTTCCGATAGGCAGCCCCTTAGCTAAAGGCACATTGCCACCTAGCAACAGAATCCAGTATTTTCCCCACTCTCCAGCCAAAGAATGGACTGTAGCTAGACAGTGTCAAGTGTATAGATTTGCAGCCTCGGATTTTGGTTGCTCTCCACTTAACATTCAAAGACTGTGGAACTTTTGCACAATGCAGGGAGAAAAAAGGGAAATTCCCTGGCACAGCCTGAATTTGTAAAAGGCAAGTGTAAAGGATTTTCCTTTTTTTCTTTCTTTCTTTTTTTTGTACAGGGGCTCAAACTCATGACCTCGCGCTTGCCAGGCAGACACTTATGCCACTGAACTAAATCCCCAGCCCTGGATCTTTTTTTTTAAGGACAATATATAAACAATAATGGATTTCCTTCAGAGTATACTGTTAAGAGCAAGACTAAAATAAACAAAACAAAGTGGAATTTGTTGAAATGTGGAGGCAAGTCACATTTATTTTGCAAATCCTAATATGTCCAAGTTTCTGAAGCATGCATAAGGCGAAGAAAAGTTACCATTAAATGATAGGTAAAATCTCACATAGAAAAGTAGCATAACTCAGAAGCAGTTTAGCTTGGCTTCCATTGGAGATGCCAGCACCAGTTAGGTGCTCCTAGATCCTGCTACTTCTGCAGTCTTCAAACTCATCCAAGCAAAACCCCAAAGTCTCCTAGTCAGCCATACATGCATGTTTCTAACACTGGGGATAAACCTTGCCACCAGGGAAGGGAAACTTTAGTTAGATGTCTCCCAAACCTCCTCTCTATTTGAAGTGGCCTTTTTAGTGGCAGGGATGTCTTCTATTGCTCTGCACTGGAGCTGTAGCTAATTTAGTAAGATTCTTTTCAGCTTGTAACTTAGTTACTCTTGGCTAAACACCTATTTTGCTAAATATGGCCTTGTGAGCTGCAGCAACAAGGGTTGTGTTACTGTTACAAACACTTACTGTCCCTTGTTTGATCCTAAAGAGTAACAGAGATTCCAGAATAGAACAGTCTTAGAGTTGCTACTAAGTAGGGATGTGCTTTGTAAACTTGTACCCTTTCTACCCATGAGCTTATTTTATACAGACAAACCTTTGAACAGTCTAATTCTCAGTTCAAGCAGTCACCCACTACTCCCTGAGCACTTATAAGGGCCAGACACTGCGCTCAAATGGACATTAATGAAATGGTATTTTACACAGAAACAGAAGCGTGGAGAGTTTAAGGAATCTAGTTCAGATGGCACAGCTGATATGTATCAGGACGACACTCTCTGTCACTTGCTGAATTTTTCAGGGGAAGGTACCTCATTAGCAGCGGAAGTAACTAAGAACTTTCCATGGATGCCTACATCTTCACTCAAGCCAGATAGAAGCAAGAAACACCTATATTTGCTGCCAGTCTGCTTCATATGGGTCCAGAAAGAAGGATCATCTTGAAAGCAGGAGAAAACTTTAAGGACCAGGGGTATAGCTCAGGTGCCTGCCTGGCAAGCGCAAAGTCCTGAGTTTGATCCAGAGAGAGAGAGAGAGAGAGAGAGAGAGAGAGAGAGAGACCCTTAGCATGATCCCCAAGGCCATGCTCACACTGCAAAAAATAATCCTATTATTACAGGAGATTCCAGATGTGTCACATGAGGCAGGGCATGGCAGGCAGTGTGCCAGTAATCACACACTGTATAATATCACCACCCCAAAGTTTAGTGGATTAAAAGAGCACCTGTTTTTTTTATTCACAAATCTGGATGGGAGCAGGTGTCTGTAGGGTCAGCTCATCTCCCCTCACCTGGCTGCAGCTCAAAGGCATGGAATTAGCACAGGCAGCTAAGTCAGGTAGAAATTGTATAGGCAGTCAGGTAGGGCTGACCCTCGAGGAATCAGGACAAGGATAAAAACTCATCACAACTGTGGCCAGAGGTGCATCTGTTGGGGGCCAGGCCTCAAGATAAAGCCGGAGTGACTGGGCTGGAGGTCAGTTAAAACACCTGGTCTAACGAAGATGCATCACTTCTTCAAACGTTCTTTGTTCTCTTCATTCATCTTGTTCCATGACTCATTTTCCCATGGGGCCGCTGTTACCTAAGTGACTGTACTTACAACCTCACTGCTTGATCACAGCAATAACCTAGGTTATACCCACTTGGTTGTGCCCTATAAAACTTCCTCTGAAAAGAGGGGTCCTCAACAACCCACTTTCAGGTCCTTTCCTGCGTCTCAGGAGCTGTACGTCTCTTCCTCAATAAATATTCCTACTCTTAACCTCTGTACTTCCTAGAATCCATTCTTTGAATCTAGAGAATGTGAACTTGGCATATTGGACAGCTAGCTGGTTGGTAGTTATAATATTTACCCTAGAGAAGTCCCGATATCATTCCTATATCAGAATTATCTGAAGGTCTGTTTGCTGACAGACTTAACCACGGCTGAGACCCTAACTGGGTCTGTCAGGTGGAACTTTTTGTATGTGCGCACGTATGCATGCAGCTGGGGGCCAAATCCAGGCCTCCCGTGTGCTAGGCAAGCTCTCCACCAATCCCTACACTACTAGCCCTAGACTGAACTTTTCTATGTGGCCTCTTCATACACCCCCATGTGGTGGCTGGGTCCATAGTTGAGCATGCACTGTGAGAGACAGCCATACGGGAACTGGATTTCCTTTTATGACCTAACATTAAAATCCACTCAGCTGCACTCTTGTGGGTTGTAGGACACCTGCAAAAGATATATTCAAGTCCAAACCCTGGTACCACAGAGGGTCTTATTTGGAAATCTTTGTAGATGTAACTGAGTTAGGAGGAAGTCACACTGGATTAGGATAGGCCCTAATCCAAGGACTAGTGTCCTTTTAAGAAAAGGCAAATTCAGACTCAGGTTGCACACAGAGGAGATGCCATGTGACACAAAAGGCAGATGTTAGAACAATGATTCACAGGCCAGTGAAAGCCAAAGATTGCCACAACCACCAGACCTTGGACAGAGCCACGGAAAAGATTCTCGAATCTCATCACAGAGGATGACCCTGTGATTTTGGATATCAGGTCCTGGGAAATGTAAGAAAATAGATGTCTGGCTACTAAAGCCAGCCAGTTTGAGGCTCTTTGTTACAGGAGTCCTAGGGAGCTAATCGAGGTGTGTTCGCTGCATTCCGTTCACTAAGACAGCTATGAGGTCTCTTCTAACCTCAAAGGAAAAGTCAATTGACTCCTAAGTTTTGGGAGGGTAGCAAAGCTCTGGAAGAAAATGCAGGACTAGAAATACTGCCATGGTCTTTGTGGAAGATGTCAGCTGCCAAAACATAAAACCTAAATCTGTCAGATGTGAGCACGTTTGGCCAGCTGCTTTGCTGACCCCTATATACTGAGATACACAGAACTTCAGTCTTCTCTTTTCTTCTTTTCTTTCTTTCTTTCTTTCTTTCTTTCTTTCTTTCTTTCTTTCTTTCTTTCTCTCTTTTCTTCTTTTCTTTCTATCTCTTTCTTTTTTGGTGCCAAGGATCAAACCCAGGACCTTGCTAAGTTGTGAAACTGCCTGGGCCGGGCTTGAACTTGTACTTCTCCTGCCTCGGGCTCCTAGGTGCACACAACCAGGCCCCACTTCCAGCATGCTCTGAACTGTTGGAAATGTACTGGGATCTGAATTCTCTTGGTACCAGTTAAGTGCTGGGGTTAGTCTTATGGGTCATTTATCTCAGAAATACATATGTTTAAAGTCAACAAGAGCTTCAAATATTTTCCATGTTTATTTATTGCTCCAAAGAAAGATTTAAATAGATGTCAGCGCTATGGTTTGACATAAAACTGGAATTTGTAATGTTGGCTGAATTTTCAAATTTATAAGTATAAAATTATTATAATTTGAACAGCATTGCTGTTATAATTCGTATCCTATAATTTTGTCTATTTGATCCATATAATTCAATGGGTTGTTATTATAGCTACAGAGTTGTACAATCATCAGCATAATCCAATTTTAGAAAATTTTATCATTCTCAAAGCAACTCAATACACATTAGTAATCATTCCCTAGTCTTCCCCAATATTTTCAGCCCTTGGAAGCCACTACTCTACTTCTTTTGTTTCCACAGATTTGCTTACTGTATTTGGGGCATTTATACTATGAGATATGTCACATGCACTCCTTCCTGATTGCCTTCCTTCACCACGCACAGTGCCTTCACGATTCACCCGTGTAGCACATATCAATGTTTCATTTCCTTTTAATGGCTGAATAATATTCCATTGTTGCATTTTTATTACTCATTCACCAGCATATTAAATTTGGGTCATTTCCAGCGTACGTATTCTAAATAGACTTCTATGAACATTCATGTACAAAGTTTGTGTGGACATGTTTCTATTTCCTTTGAGAATATATCTAGTAGTGAAATTGCCAGATCAAAAGGTAACTGTACTTAATATTTTGCAGAAATGTCAAAATGTTTTTGCAAAATGGTTATGTTTTGCATCCTCACCAGGAAAATGTGAGAGTTTGGATTTTTTTGCCTTATGTCCTAGGCTCTGATCTTTCTGGAGAAAGTTTCATATGCTTGACAAGAATGTATAATTTCATTGTTATTAAGTCTTTTAGTTCCAGTAATTTACAGTATTCTTAAAGTATATTATATCCCTTAGATATTTTGTTAGCTGCTTTATTATTGGCAGTAGAGTATCGAAGTCTCCAACCAGTATTGTAGTGACATTTGCATTACTGTCTTCTTCATGTGCCTTGGTACTCTCTTCTTAGGCTCACATGTTTATGATTTTTGTATCTTTGTTTTGTTTTGTTTTGTTTTGTTTTTGGTCTTTTTGAGACAGGGTCTCGCTATGCAGTTCAGGCTGGCCTTGAGCTCACTTTGTAGCCCAGGCTGATCTCAAACTTGCAATGATCCTCTTGCCTCAGCCTCCCGAGTGCTGGGATGACAGGCGTGCGCCACCATGCCTGGCCTGGTTTTTGTATCTTATTGGCAGATTAACCCTTTTTTTTTAAATCAAGAAATATTCTACTCTATAATAACACATTGTGTTTTAAAGTCTCGTCCTAAACCTGAACAAGTAAGTAAGAGGAAAATGTATAATAGATATTGTGAATTGCAAAGAAACTGTTCAAAAGAAAAGACAAACAGCAATGGGGGAAAAGAGAAAGGAAGGAAGAGAAAAGGGAAAAATATGTGTATACACAACATAGTTAAGTTAGTTATACATGGCAGGGGCATCACTCAGTGGCACAGCGCCTGCCTGGCAAATGTGAGGTTGTGAGTGCAATTCCTGGTGCAAAAAAAAAAAAAAAAAAAAAAGGTTATACAGTGAACTTCTCATAGTTCCTTGAAAAGAAAACTTTGTGCCAATATTGTTTGGCCAAGATATCATGCTGGTATTTCCTACACTGAACAACAGGGGCAAAGACAATACACAATGTATCAACTATTGTAAGGGTCCTACTAACCTGTTTTGAAACTCTATTTCATTGTCATGTCCATCTTTTTTTCTTTCATTTTTTAAAATAAAATTGAGAAATAATAAATAAAATCTAGCCCTAGTATCAGTATAGTCCACTGCAGCATTTTTATGTTTATGATTTACACAAAATATGCTTTTTTTCACTCTTTTTCTTTGAATATATTTGTACTTTGGAATCTGAGATGAGTCCTATATTGTGACTTCTACTTTGACCTTTTTATAAACCCAATTTGATAATCTTTGCCTTTTGATTGAATTTTAATCCATTCATATTTAATTTTATTGTTAATATGGTAAGATTTGCATATGTCATTTTGCTTTTTGTTTTCTGTAGGTCTTTGCTGTTGTTACTCTTTATTCCTCCTTAACTATTTTCTTTTATATTGAGTGGATAGATTCTAGAATAACATGTAATCCTTTAATGATTTCTAACTATATTTTGGAGTTATTAGTTGCTCCAAGGCTTTCAATTTATATGTTATCAGAATCTATGTATGACTTATACTAAGTTAATTCTAGTGAAATATAAAAATTGTATTATTCTATACATTCTTTCCCTTTTGTTTTTATTACATTTATGTGCAGTACATTGCTATTATTATTACTTTATATAATCTTTTATCTTTTAAAGAAGCTGAGATGAGAAAGTAGAAAGTAAATATTTATAGAGTTTGTTAGATTCCTGATTTATTTATTGTTCTGGTTCCATTCATTTCTTCCTGTGAATTCAAGTCACAATGTGATGCCAATGGAAATCCAGACCCAATTTTGTTCTGTTTCTGTCTTGTTATTTTCAAACAACCTACATTTCTACATTGCATGTGTAGGAATCCTAATACAAATGTATCATTTGTGAGCTTAATTTTTAAAATTAGTTGAAAGCAAAAGGAGAAAAAAATTGAAAGTATATTTTTTGTAACTGTATATATAATTAGTCAGTGTGGTTTTGTTTTGCTTTGCTTTGTTTTTTGTGGTCTTGAATTACCATTAGCTACCTCTGAATGAACTTCCACCAGTACTTCTTGTGGAGTAAATCTAGCAATGAGTTCCTTCCATTATATGTATGTGCATCTGTGCTAGCACAATACTGATGGTTAAGTTGTAGAGCGGTTCTAAAAGCCAAGCTGTAACACAAACTGGGTAAGTTTTACTTCAGTGGTTTTGGAAAATCGCACTATTTTATGAAAAAAAATTATATAAAGCTGCCATTATAGTCCTCTAGGAGTATTCCAGAGGATGCTGATGTTAGTGAAGAATATTTAAATATCAAAATTTGAATTTGTATCACCTTGCTATCACCAAGTCTTCTCCCAACACTGTAATGGCAACGGCTGAGTTCTAAAGTACACCTTTCTCCTCCTCCATGGAAATGGTTCCACCAGTTCAAAAAGCTCTGAGTGATGGAAGCTTTTGTGAGGTTTAGCAAGTTTGCAAATACCTTTGGAAATGTGTACGGTAACGCTGTTCAGGGTGCAACAGCCTTGTGAATATCAGCACAGAGCCACTGCCGCTTAGATCTGTGACCCGCCTGGCCCTTGAAGACGAGGAGGCACAGAGCCTGCAGGGGCCGAAGCAGTCTTGCACAGTGGGACCCCCTTCTCATGTTTCAAACACAGGCCACGTGTGTTGGGTCCTGGCAGCCGGTGTCTGCCCCACAGTCAGGTGTGTGCGACAGACCTCAAACTCCTTCAAAGGGCGGAGCAAGACCTGGCCGGGGAGGATCTGAAATAGTCACTACGGCTAATCCGCAGACCTGAGGAAAAGAGGCTCTTGTTTCTGTCCAGCTCTGGGGCAACTACTGAAGGAAGAGCTAATACAATTCCTCAAACCATCGTTACCCAGGTGGCTGTCACCTACACAAAAAGCAGCTGTGTACTTAGAAACCTGGGGAATTCCTGAGCTCTCAGTGTCTCCCTGACACACTGCACACTGTTAGAGTTTCTGCAGCGTGGAATACAAACAGCTTCCTAAAGTTTTATTAAGTATAACCTGATGTTATTTTTATTGACTTTCTCCTTGTACACAGGTAAAATTTTCTGTGAATCTAAAAAGATGAAAAGTTACATGAGAGCATCTCATAAAGCCCCTAACAGTCAAGAGGGACATTTCACTGAGTGTACAACCCCAGGGCACTCAGTTCCTCTAAATGCCAAAGGAACTAAGGCATTTAATCAATACGGGATCTTGGTCTCTATTTGAGAGGGAGAATAAACTGCTTTAACGAGGCAGAGGGAAGCTCCCAGCTGCTGTTTGCAACTTTCCATTTGCTTGGGTGTCTCGTTGCCATGAAGCAGTGCGTTGTCTAAACACACCCTCAAGTACACAGCCTTGAAAGTGGAAAAAGAGAAGGAGCCAGAGAGCACATTTCCAGGAGAGCCATTCACTCACTCATTCATTTAGCAAATATTTACCCATCAGGCTGACTCCGTGTAAGACACTATGGTGAGGACCGCGCAGGACACCGGGATTCCAGTTCTCAGAGAGTTCAGATTCCCGGGGAGAGAGAAGGGCAAATTCACAAGTTCACAAGAGAGGGGAAGTGTGTTTTGCTTGGATTCTCAATGAGGGTTCCCCAGAGAAGAAAGGATGAGGTGGTGACTGAAAGAGTGTTCTTAGGATGGACAGGGCCAGGAGGGAGCAGATAATGGGGACAGTCGGACCCACCAGATGTTAGGGTCCATCAGTTAGAGTCTTGCGTGTCAGTCTGAGAGTCTGGGCTGCATTCTGATGGCAACGATCGTCACGGGAGACTCTGGAGCAGGTCAGCCGCATCGTCAATTTGGGGGTATGGTGAGGGGTATGAGGGAAGGCTGGATGGAAGAAGACACACTATCCCCTAAAGCAACCGCTGTAATCCAGGTGTAAGATAATAAATAGTGAAACGGAAGTAACGGAAATGCGGATAGAAGGAAGACAGGAGCACGCCCTTCACGTGTTGCTTATTCACCAGAGGTGGTCATTCGTTCACTTATAAAACACCGTCAGTAACTCGCTTAGTTACTGGAGGAGCAAGAGTCAGAAAAACAGACACGATCATTTCCTCATGGGCATTGACACCGATTTATCTTAAATGGATGAGAAACAAATTGAAGGCTGTAAGTGAGAGTTACATGGTACTATTGTAAGAGCTTATGAAGTGCTTTCTTGGCAAAGAGGCAGAAGCTGAGGTGAGGACCAGGAGACACTAACTCCAAACTGAAGGAAGGACGGTTCGCATTGAGGAAACAGAGTGGGCCAGGACCCAGTGTAAGTATGCAGGTTTGGAAGGAGGTGGCTGTGGGCTGGATTGTTAAGACTGGAAGGGCCTAGGGTACCAGAGGAGGCTGCAGAGGTCACACTCCTGCATCCCATATACTGGTGCTATGGGTGCACGATGGAATAAGGGGTTTGTTCCGGAATGGAAGATCACACACTGCTTCTTTATCAAGAGACAGGGACATGTGTGCCTATCCTGTTCCTAGGGAAACCAGAGGCCCTGACATGAACATTTGCCTTATTCTGTATTCAAAGAATTTAGAAAGAGGATTTCTGATAATGGCCTACAGACCATTTACAGAAGGAATTGTAGTCAACACGATTCAGTTAGGAGAAGACACCATAGTGGAAGATCCTCCTGAGAACAGCGCTCCCTACTGCTCAGGTCAGTGTTTGGCCTCAGGAATACCAGGAAGCTGCCACCACTCTGTCCCTCAAAAATCTAAATATAGGGCCTTCTTGTTAGAGTTGATTTCTTACAGGAGAGAGCCCTATGCTGACCCCTGATTCAATACCAGATGAATTCCTCCTGCCACTTTTGCTACCCTTAAGGCATCGACACACGTCTCAGATACCAGCATCCTTCAGGGTTCTTTTACAACCATTAGACAAGGTCCTAACAAAGCTTGCATAGATTTTATCAATGCTCCCAAAGTGCAGTTTCCTGCCAAATAGCCCACACACAGCAGGTGTTTTAGCCCTTTGACTAGCATATAAAAATTCCAATTCTGATTGTCAAAGAGTCCTAACACCCCTTGAAAAAAAAAATATTGCTGAAATGATCAAAGCTTGCCAAAATATGGGAACTGAGATTCATGAGGCACAGATTCCTATTGCCGTTCTAGTTGTAGCAAAGAAGGACACCTTTATAACGATTATAAAAATAATAAATGGGACAAAAAGATCAAACCAAAGCAAAAATGTCCTGAATGTAAAAAATGTCCCAATCAGGACCACTCCAAATTTGATAATGAAGGGAACTCTATTATAAAATGCAAAAAGACATAACTCCCCAACCCCAATAAAAAGAGGGAGTCAATCTGGATAGCCAACAAGAGAGTCAACCCAGAGTCACAATTAGAGTCTATTGGTACAAATCTTAGCTAATTGATAAATTTACTTTTGGCTTTCAATTTAAATTGCTACTTACATTTAGTTAATATGCACAAAACATTTCTTAGGCATTGTAAATTCTTGAACTACGATTCAGGGTTAACTTGCTCTTTTCTCTGTTTTTTGCTGGTGTTAAAGAGTACTGATTCAAGGTTACTTAAAAGTCTGTTGCTAGCCTGACAAATTTAAAAATGTAACAATCTGACATCGAAGGGATGAGAAAGAAAGAGAGAGAGGCTGTAAAATCCAAGTGGCCACTGCCAAGTCTGTTATAGAAAGTTTATAGTGAGTAGGATAAAAATATATGTAAAGAAAGCTGTAAGTATAATATATCTATATATTTATATTTGTGTTTTTATATATGTTCCTTTTAGGAGATACATTTTTGATGTGAGAAGATTTTGTACAATAAAAATTTTTGCCCTACTAGAAAGATAGATAATAACAGAACTGAAAAGCTCAAGTACTGCGTGTTGAGAAGAAGTTTGTGGAGGATGCAATTTATAAAAAGAGATATGTATGCTTAGTTATTTTAAGCTTTGCTCTTGTCAGTGTGATGTAGCCCAGACTATTTCTTTCGAAGGCTCCTTGTTGCTTAAAGAAGATCAGGGGGCCCCGGTCCTGACTTGTCATCACTCCCCCTCCTGGGCCTCAGGTCTCCTCTCCAGTGGACATGGGCTGCACTCTTTATTTTAAAATTAATACCAAACACCAATTTTTCTGCGTGACTAGCAGAATCTAGACTGATCAATGACAAAAGATAAGACAAAGCTGCCTCCTAGGACAGTTCCAGTTTAATTTGTGACACTCTACTGAAAGATGGGCAATTTGAGCAAAACTTTTCATATCATTTAATGTAATGACATCATCATGATTGCTGTGATAATGTGTTAAGTTGTCCTTGATCTCAAATTTTCCCTATAAAACTTTGGAACTGTTACCTGTTAGTGTTCTACAGGAGTTCAAGATAATCAATGGTTACCATAATGCCGCTGTTGTCTTCAAAATAGCTGCCCA
Source organism: Hydrochoerus hydrochaeris (assembly GCA_004027455.1). Lineage (NCBI taxonomy): Eukaryota > Metazoa > Chordata > Mammalia > Rodentia > Hydrochaeridae > Hydrochoerus > Hydrochoerus hydrochaeris. The sequence continues at coordinate 238,344 of PVLA01000838.1, read as the reverse complement.
TACCTTCAGGTATAGTAAAATCAAACAAAAACATAACAGAATATCAGAGGTTGGTGAGCCCAAGGGAGAGCAGAGCCGGTGAAGGGACCTTCATTAATCCACGGTCAGTGCTGGGAGTGAGACCACCCCCCCCATGGGAAGGGCACGACCAAATGGGTGACATGTTGGAATCGGGCAGGAGGAGCCTGAACTGGGAGCGACAGTGATCTCAGTTGGTTCCTCCCTCCCCAGAGCAGATTCTTGGGATTTGCTTGGACTGGGCCACGCCCCTGGCCAGGACCCAATGAACCATCCCAAATTGATTCCCTGTGCCTAGCAAGTACTAACTGGGTGAAGGCACCTGAAGTTTGGCTGGCCCAGTGGGGAGGGGCAGGCATAGGCAGCCGCTGCTTACACTTCATTGACAAGAGCAGGCAGGAGAGGGCGGAGTTCCCTTGCCAGCATGCTTCAGAGGAAATGTGGCCAACAGGGAAGGGGGCCAGGACCTGCACTGTAACCCAAGTGGAGGAAGCCAGGGCCATGACAGGAGAGAGAGGCAGGAGGAGGCCCCCAGCTCAGAACACTGAGAGCCCTGATCCAGGAGAAGGAAAAACAAGGGAGACTGAGGGCAGCAAACACACAACATCAGACATGGCTTCAATGGACATTAAGAGATATCTTCAGGACCTTGTAGACGAGCTCAAAACTGAAATATTAAATCAGGTAAAGCAAGATATGAGTAGACTAATAAAAGAAATGCTCTCAGGAAGCATCTCTCAGGATGATACAGATGGAAGAAGGGAGGAACACAAAAAAAGGAGAGACACATTCGATAAAGAATATAAAGAAAATATAGAATACATGAAGCAGATTCAAAGAGACTACCAGGAAATTAAAAACTCCATTGAAAGCTGGCAAAACTCCTTAAAAGAAACTAAGGATAGACTATCAAAACTTGAAGACAAGTTGGCAGTGTTTGATCATGAAAGGAAAGATCTCTTAAAAACAACAAGGAAACAGACAGTAACAATACAAAGGCTAGAAGACAACAAAATCTACAATTTAAGAATAAGAAATGTGAACGAAGAAGCAGGAATACATATAGGCGAATTACAAAAGCTATTCACGGAAATAATTAAGGAAAACTTCCCAAGCATGGGAAAAGAAAATGACATTCAGTTATGTGAGGCATACAGAACTCCAGCCATCTACAACCAAAACAGATCTATACCCAGACATATAATAATCAAGATACCAGAAATTCAATATAAAAACAGAATATTAAAAGCCGTCAGAGCAAAGAAACAGATTATCTATAAAGGTAAGCCCATCAGAATCACAGCTGACTTCTTGACACAGACCATCAGATCAAGAAGAGCTTGGAGCAAAGTCTTCCAAGCCCTAAAGGAAAATAACCTCCAGCCCAGATTGATGTACCCCATAAAATTGTCACTAGAAATTAATGGAGAAACAAGATGCTTCCATGACAAAGAGGAACTGGGGGAGTTTGTGACCACCAATCCAACCCTACAGAGAATACTGAAGGACATTCTAGAGAGAGAGAGAGAGAGAAAAAAAAAATACCAGGATTTTAGGAACAGTGGCAGAAAGTCCCCAATGAGTAGGGCAAGCAGTAGAATGAAAGAGAAAACTAGACAAACATAGGCAGAAAAATAGCATAGCAGAAATGAGGCAGAGAAGGATAACTAGAATCACTAACATAGATGGCCCCAATATGCTATATTGTTAATAGTGAACCAGGATTTAAAACCCACACTACTCACACTACTCTGCTTAGATGTATTATATTCTGTTCCAGTCATTCTACCTGCACTACATTTGAGGGCACAGACAGCAATCCCAAAAATAACAGGATATAGTATGGTAATCATCCTTAATTTCCTATTAACTTAATCTAAAGCTCTGTAAAACCTACACTGTTTTACCATGACTGATCTTAATCAAATCTGGTTTGTTAGATGGCTGTTTTGTATTGATAGATTTTATTCAAAGCTGTTATGATTGATAGTATCAAGTCTGAGAGTATAGGCAACTGCACTGAAGATGACAAGATCCACTGGAATATCCACTATGGTTTGATTATTATCAGCCTTTGAAGTTTTATACTGTCTATAATGTTTTATTTTTACTAATATTGTTATTTACTGCTTTACTCAATTATACTGCTATATTCAATTATGCCTGATGATATAGACATTCTATTGAAGATAATAAGAAACAACATGGTAATCATTGTAGATCACCTTGTCCTGTGGTTTTATATGACTTTTTGGTTTCACGTTTTTATAGGAATTTGTTTTGTTTTGTCTTGCTATGTTTTGTTTTTCCCTCTAATACAGAAAGGATAGAAACACATGTAGAGATTCATGCATGTGTAGCTGTTTACACTCTCGTTGTTTAACTATCTACTTTGTATGCTTTAATTTTGTAACTTGAACAACTATTTCTAAGAGGACAATATGTAATTTATTAACTAGTGATTTCTTATTGTTTATCTTTTTTTTTGGAATTCTGTATTATCTCTAACCTTTACATGCTTTTGCTTCTCTTTAAATAAAAAAGTTTTTAAAAAGCATAGAACAGAATAGATCCAATAAAAACAAAGCAATAAATGCAATAAAGGACTTCAAAACAAGCCAACAGTAAATCCAAAATTGCTACCATAATATATCTTGCTATCTTTGAAACAGCTGTTCCTGCAATCAGGTATAATAAAAATGAACAAGATAAAACAGAATACAACCCAACCAAACAAAACAATGAGAATGTTTGAAATAAGGTAATAGGGATTTTGAAATAAGGTAATAGGGGATTAACAATGGCTATTACCTTCAGAAAGAGATCCCCTTATATGCTACACTGAGTATTGTTATCCCCTTAATAGGTGATTAGACTACTGATTTTAGGCCTGCAAACTCAGTGAAACATTAAACCCTACAAGCATTAAGTTATATTTTACCTCATTAACTATGGTTACAGCCTGTGTTTCTCTGGATCAGCAGCAAGTCGTTTAAGCAGGGTGGGGTGGGGAACATTGGCTCTTCTTGTCTTCCTGCCCATGCACTGGAAGGGGCTGGCGTCTGGCTCTTTCCTGTCAGCCTGTTCAAGGTGCTGACTCACAGGAGGTCTTAGCTTCTTGTTGACTTCTGGCTCTCCCCTAGTTAGGCTATGCATGGCACCCAGAAGGATATTATTTAATTTCCATTAATTTATGAAGTTCTTACAGTTTCTTTTGCCATTGACTTCTAATTTCATTGCTCTATGGTCTGATAATATGCATGGAATAATTTCAATTCCTTTGCCTTTTCTTGCACATGCTCTATGAGCTAGTATGTGGTTTATTTTGGAGAATACCACGTGTGAAGCTGAGAAGAAGGTATATTCTCATGTTGTGAGGTGGAACACTGCAGAAATCTACTAAGCTCATTTCTTCAAAAGTTTGATTCATTTCTAATATTTCATTGTTGATTTTTTGTCTAGTTGATCTCTCTATTTGTGATAGTGGAATATTGAGGTCCCCCATTACAATTATATTAACACTTATTTTATTTTTCATGTTCATTAACATTTGTTTTATATAGTTGGGTGTACTAATGTTTGGTGCATATATGTTTATAATTATTATCTCTTCCTCTTAGATTGTTCCCTTTATAAACATTTAGTAACCTTGTGTGTCTCTCTTAATCAGTCTTGGCTTGAACTCCACTTATAAAACAAATATAATAACTATCCCTGCTTTTTCTGAGTTCCTGTCACATGGAGTATTGTTTTCCATCTCTTGAGTTTCAGTCTATGAATTTCTTTTTGAATTAAATGTGCTTTGTGTATGCAGAATATTGTTGGATCTTAATTCTTGATCCATTTTTCCAGTTTGTTTCTTTTGATTGGTGAATTGAGATGATTAGCACTAATGGTTATAACTGATATATATTGATTTATCTTTGTCATGTTATTTTTCTGTTGCTGGCTCCCTTTGCCCCCTCTGTTATTTGCTTTGCCTGGTGGATTCATTCTGTGGGATTCATGAAGTTGTAATCCTTGTTCTCTGTTTCTCAAATGTTCTTTAGTGTATTTTGGAGAGCTGGTTTAGTATTCATGAATTTCCTCAGATTTTTTTTTTTGTCATAAAAGTATCTTTGAAAGCTAGCTTTGTAGAGTACATCACTCTGAGTTCACAGTTATTTTCCTTTAGGACTTGAAATCCTTCACTCCAAGTTCTTCTTGACTTCAGGATTTGTGCTGAGAAGTCTGCCGTGATTCTGATGGGCTTTCCTTTATGGGTGATTTGTTTCTTTTGTCTAACAGCTTTTAGTATTCTATTCTTGTGTTGAATTTCTGGAATCTTGACTATGATATACCTGGCTGTAGATTTGTTTTTATTATGGCTAATTAAATTTCTACATGCCTCAGTTATCTATTTGTCAAATTCTTTTGCTCTGCCAGGGAAGTTTCCTACCATGATATCTGTGAGCAGATTTTTTATGTCATTTGCACCACTTCCTGCTTTTCCATTGACTCCAATCAATCTTATGTTATTCTTTGCATCATCTAGCAGTTGCTGGATTGATTTCTCATAGTCCCTTACTATGTTTAGGAAATCTTTTATTTTCATGATTGTTAACCACAATTATATCTTCTATACCTGAGATTCTGTCTTCACATTGGGTCATTCTGCTGTATATACTTTCAATGAAACTTTAAATCTGATATCTGCTTGAATCAGATTCCATTTCTTTTCTATGTTGGGCATTCATGGTCATTTTCCTAAGTGCCTCTGTTTTTTATCTATCTGCTCTAGAGTCTCTATGCATGTCTCTCATTATGTTCATCATTTCTGTAGTTATCTGAGAAACTATTTATGATTTGATTTTTTTCTAGATTTTCATTCATTTCTTTTTCTATTACCACTTCAGAGAGTCCAGGTGGTGGCATTGGTATTGTTCCACCTCATTGTCCCCTGGGTTTGCCTTTGGTGACCTAGTCATCTATGGTTGTGTTTCAAGTGTCTTTTAAAAAAATTTCTGGGTTGATGCTTGTAAATTTCCTATAGTAGGTAGCTTTATTGCTAGTATTTAGAACTTTTAAGAAATGACTACTCAGAAATGTCTTCCAGGTATAGCTGGTATTTGAGTTTTGAATCTGTTACAAGATTTTACCTGTTTGATTTACTGTGGATGATAACTTGCTGCCTACTTGGCCCAGCCCCTGGTTCTTTGGCACTGGCCTATAGTACTTTTTATGGGTCTTCAGCAATCTCAGTTTTGTATACCAGGAAGAATTGTTGGTTAGAACATTTACATCACCATGGCTAAAGTAGCACAATCAGCAATTACAATAGCATCAAATCCAGTCTAGAAAGTGACAAACTGAGGTAACTATTAATTTGCCACTTTTAACCAATAAACTGGATTTGTGATTACATAACAACCCTAAAACAAACCTGAAAATTGTATGCAGCAAATAGGCCTTAATACAGCAATTTTATCCTCAAGAAAGAAAATTTAAAAGAGGTTGGGGAGGGAATAAAGAAACAGAAGAAAATCAAGAGATGAGAAGCAAGGCTAGAAGACAAAGGAGTATCATACTAATTTAGGGAAACTGGTGCAAAAGATATGAGGTAAAGTGAGAAGGAAGAAATAAAATCAAGAACAGACCAGACCAACAACAATAAAAAACTAGAAACCATGTTCACATTTGCATTAAAACAATAAAAAATAAGAAAAAACAATAGAAATGACCAATCAAAAAAAAAAAAAGAAATAAAATAAATAAAAAAGAAAAAAATGAAAAGAAAAGAGAAAAAACATTTCAAGGTATGTCTTTGCTGCCACAGGTAAACAGTATAGGCAGAGAGAGTCCAGATTCACACTGATTAATCCCAGAAAGCCAACAGCAGCTCTACGGCAGGGTAGTGGATAATCCCAGTGAGCCTGCACCCCTATGTCCACTGATGTTCAGGCTGATCTCAAGTTGTGAGGAAGGAACCAGGCCACAGCAGTCCCTGTATGGTCTTGAACTCAGCTGAGAGCCACTAGGTGGAGCCAAAAGCTACCCTTAAGTCCTGAGCTCTGTAGCCCTCTCTCCAACATGGCTCCCATTCATCACCCTCTCTTGTGAGAAGTCCCATCGGGAAGAACTCACTGGCTACCGCAGTCTGCTGTAGTTCACTGCTCCACTCCACTGGTGTGCTTCTCTGTGGAGGCCTCAAGGGTTGCCAGCAGTCACTGGGAGTCTGCAGGTTCGAGCAGTCCCTCCCACACAGTGCAATCAAAGATATAATAAATATTACAACAGAAAAACTTAATCTCCTGGATGGTAAAACAGGCAAGGATTTTCTGAACAGAACCTCAAATTCACAAGAAATAACATTCCTGTACACCAAATAGGATTATATCAAATTAAGCTTCTGCATAGCATAGGAAACAACCAAAAGTGAAGAGATAACCTGCAGAACAGTAAAACATTTTTGCTAGGTACACTTTGAAGAGAGGACTAATTACAGAATTATAAAGAACTCAAAGACATCCCCTCAATAAAAGACCCAGTGAAAAATAGGCAGCTGAAATGAACAGATTTTTTTGGAAGAAAAAGTACATATAGCCAAACAATACTTGAAAAAACTTACAACATTTCTGGCCATTAGAAAAATGCAAATTAAAACAACACTGAGATTATATCTGACTCCAGAAAGAAAGGTTATAATCCAGAAATCAAATAATAACAAACGCTGGTGAGGAGGTTGTAGAGAAAAAGGAACATTTCTACACTGTTGGTGGGAATGTAACTAGTACAACCATTATAAAAATCAATATGGAGATTCCTCAAAAACTAAAACTACAAATTCCATTTGACCTAGCTATTTCCCTTCTAGGTATCTTCCCAAAAGAGTTAAAGACATCATATTACAGTGACATATGCAGAGTCTTGTTTGCAGCAGCATGATTCATACGAAATCTTGTAAATGGCCTAAATATTCATCAACAGAAGAATGGATAAGAAAATGTAGTATTTATACACAATGAAGTACTACTCTGACATAAAGAAGGAAAAATTTGAGTCATCTATAGAAAAATGGATTTACTTTGAGACCACAAAGTATTAAGTGAAATAAATTAGACACACAAATTTAAATATAACATATTTTCTCTTGCATAATAAATCCAAAGTACAGATAAATTAAAGAGCAAAATTAAAAAAAAAACAGATAATAGGAAGCAGGGAGATAGATCTTTTGCAGAAGTTAAGGGGACCAGGAGATAGAGGGGGTGAGAGGGAGGGGAAGGGTTTAAAAACACTTTAAGTGTTATGCATATGTAACCACCTCCCCACAAGGAATGTAAGCTCTATGTACTGCAAACATGTATCAATAAAAAAAGAAAGCCAGCAAAGCTGGTTGGTGGACACATGAATGCTTACTACATACTTTAATTTGAGCAGGTTGCATGGAAAAGCCCCTGTTAGCCATAGCCATGGAATTTTAGAGGAGTGGACCTTTGAGTACGCATGTCCGTGTTGGTAGAACATTGGGGTACCCTTGCCTTGCTTGCTGTCTCGTGCCTATAATCCCCAGCACTTCAAAGGCTGAGATAGAAAAATTACTGCGAATTCAAAGCCAGCCTGGACTACATAGTGAGATCCTACTTCACTCCTCTAGTGGATTGGAGTATCCAGAATGCAGTGCATGGAAGGGGAATGTTATAAAGTCTAAATCCTACAGGGTGCCCATCACCACAGTATCTAGAGGCTCGGTACAAACAGCAGGATCCGAGGATTACACTCAGGCTTCTGAGCTGTGTGCTCCTTACATATGATATCCCGTTCTTTGTAGAGATGCTAGGAAAATGAATTATTTCAGAATTAAACTGCACGTAAAATAATGCCCAGGACACAGAAAGTAATACTTACTGGAACTAGCTATCAGCACCAACACACAACAAGGCAATTCATAGTGAACAAAACCCCAAATACAGTCTTAAATTTATGGACGATATGCCAATCAGCATGAGAGGTAGGTAGAGAACACGGAAATTCAGAGAGCTTTGTAGAAATTAGCACAGACATAAAAGATTTCAAGCAGTGTTAACATAGCTCTCAGCCAGGGGAGTCTCCTCCGGCTGCTGTCAGCAGTTGCTTTTCCTCAGGAGTTTAGATTGTCCAAGAACAGCTGGGTGTGTTTATTCCCTGGTTTCACTGTGTTCATGCCAAAAGGAACGCATTAATATACAATTAAATGCTACGATTAAGAACACAAACGCATGTAAATTGGAACTCCCCTACTGCTGGGTGGGTTCTAAGTTCATTTTCAACAACTATTACACTGACCGTATGTATTCAACAACTATTACACTGACTGTATGTACTGTCACTTAAAGCAATGTTCTTCTGGAAATTACCAGGTGATGTGCTTTGCTGGTCACCCCAAGGGCACATCTATATGCTAACATACTACTAGCATTAAAAACCAATATCGGTTGAAAATGAAGCTAAGTTAAATTCTACCATTACCTGTTCCAGTGAAAAAAAGGGGAAAAAAAAATGGAAGCCCCTTTTTAGGTCCCCCTGTCCGAGAGACAGCACAATCATCACGTCAAAGCTGTGCCCTGATAAGGCACACCTCCTTCTTCCCAGAAGCCCCTATGGCTTCTCCCTTCCAAAAGTCTGCCAAAGCTCAGGCATATAAAGGATTACCCAATCCCCTGCACTCTCACAAAATAAATCAGCTCACACCAGTCCCCAGAGCCCTTCCCCCATCAGAGGCCTTATCAGGCAGAACCTGCCCATTGTCTGCCAGAGAGCGGCTACAGCCTTCTCTGTGGTGACTCCTTCTATGCTCCTCCTCATTAAACTCTTGTCTTATCTACTTGCCTTCTCTCTTGGATATTCTGCGCTGCTCTAGATTGAGTACAAATCACTCAATCACTCCTTATTTTGCATATGGACTTGGGTCAGCTCTCATCTGCTTGAATTTTTCACTAAAGGAGAGTATAGTTGAGTCGCAGGAATTGAACAGTTCCTAAGGATTTACTCAAGGACCTGATCAGGTACATTCTGTCTGCTCAGATGGATCGGGAAGCCCCGATCTCACCCTGTCCAAGCCTGCCCTGCGGTCCGGCCCCCTGCCTGGCCAGGCCCGGGCCGGCACCGCCCTGCCCTGCCCTCACACCTAGACCCCTCCCCGCCCGCCCTAGTCCCCGGCGCTAGGCCACACCCACGCCTCCCTCGGAGGCGGGGCCTGCGCCGACGCACAGCGCGCTGACGTCTGCGCGCCCCGCCCTCGCCGGAGCCTGTTGCCGGCTTGAACCGCCGCCCCGCGCAGCGGAGCGCATTGTGGCGGGAGCCAACGGCCGGGGCGGCGGGACGGGAGGCGCTGGCCTAGCGTGTGCTCGCTGCTCCCTGTGGGGTCGCTGGCGCGGCGGAGCGCGCCATGGTCGACCCCGGGCAGCTGCGCCGAGCCGGCGCGGCCGACTTCTTCTCTCACTACGAGTGCCTGTGCGCGCTGCAGGACTCGGTGCCGCTGCCCGCCGTGCGCGCCTGCCTGCGGGAGGGCGTGCTGGACTTCAACGCCGACCGCCTCCGCGTGGTGGACTGGGCGCCCCTGCTGAGCACCCTCAGGATCAACAAGGACCTGCCGCTCATCTCCATCAGGAGCAGCTTCCAGCCGGGGCTCGGAGCGGCAGGTTCGTGGTTCCCGCCTGCGGGGCGCGCAGGGGCCCCCCGAGGTGCCCGCGGCATCCTGGGCCCTGGGACCGGTGTCTGGCGCTGCGTGCGTGCGTGCGTGCGTGCGACTGGCGATCTACTCACGGCTGGGCGACCCTGGGCGAGTCGCTGGGGTGTCGGGGGTCTCACTCTGACGCTTAAGGCCCTCATGACCCGACCCACCTTGGGTGTTGACTGCAAGGCTTCCCTGAGTGCAGGATCCTTACAGCGCTTAGGAGTTGGAGAGCCTTTCAGCTGTGGGCATAAGGAAGCGTTTTTACAACTTACTTGAACAAAAAAAATTGTGTCTAAAGAACACAAGAAATAGTTTTTGTCATCAATTAAATATCGATTTTTCTTCCGTAAAGAAACAAACGTTGGGCAGATGTTAACATATTTTATTGGATGTGTTTATTTTCGGGTATAGAGATAGGAAATTAATACATTTCAGCCTCTAGTTTCAGAAATTGTGTGAAGAAATTTTGTAAAGTGCTTTACACATATATGCCGTTTATAAAGGTAGGGTAATACAGTTGAGAATCCAAACCCTCTGGATTATTTGAAAGCCGGTAAATCACAATATAATGCAAAGCGATGTTGTTCTTTGTAGTAATTAGCACAATATTCTGGACATAATAGGGAAACCGAAAGAAGCTCACATTTTCTTATTAGTAACCGTCAAATGAGCGTAAAAGATTTGGTTAGAGATGGATGTGGAAGGTAAACGTGTAAGCCTCGGAGTGGAGACCGAGTTTCTCAAAACCAGTGTATTGCATCTATTTTGAAGACTGGCTTACCTGGCTCTGCAGTCTTCACTCCTTAGGCTGTTGGCTGAAGCAACCATGACCCTGAGACTTCCTGCCATATGACCTCTCTTCTTGGGGGATTATATTTAAGATGACCTACTAGGATGTGCAATCCCATTTCTTAATGCTGGTTATCCCAGTTTTTCTTTTCTTTTTAAATGTTAGGTTTAGAATCTATTCTTCCACTCTGGATCACAGGCTTGATGCAGAAAAAAAAAAAAAAGAAGAAATATATAACAAGACAGAAGGCGTTCCATCTTCTAGCATTCAGGGATAACTTTTTAAAACATTTTATGTAGTTAATTCTCATTGTGCATTCCGTATTTGTAAATTCAGTTAGATTTAGTTGTTAGTTTCCTTAAGAGGAGCATCATCTCAGGAAATCACACAGGTATTGGAGGCAGCCAGTACCTCCACTAGAGCTCACACTCTGATCTGGATGGGGCAGGTTACTGCTTGAACTGCAGTTCTCTCCTGTGCAAAGGCATTAGAACAACTGCTGGATGCTGAAGATGAGAGCTGGTTGAGCGTGTCAGTGAGCTTGGTCTGCACCCTTCCTGACTGAGGAAGACTGAGCAAACAGCCTTCTCCCCCTGCTGTGGAAGCAGCACGCCAGAGTGCTGCAGAGTGCAGAATTGAGGGGGGCTCAGGAAAGGCTTCTGGGGGGAGGCGCCATCCTTCAAAGAACGTACAGAAGCCAAATGAAGGGATGGAGCGGTCTGAGTAGCAGTCTTGGAAATAAGAGAGACTGTGTGGCAGGCAGATCGGACTGAGATTGAGGGTTTGAGACAGTTCAGGCTAGAAGTGTGGTGGGAGCAGGCCAGGTCAAGTAGGGTGTCAGGGAGTTCGGTGTTGATGCTGAAGGGCACGGGGAGCCACGGAAGGATGTTGGGATGGACGCCCCGCTTAGGAGCTCATGGTGACCTCTGCATCCGCATGGGAGGCTGATTCAGATTGGAAGGAGGCTGAATTGTAATCCACTGGAGTTAATGGATGGCGAAGGATTAAAGTTGAGATGCTGAAGAAGAGGAACGGGCCTGGTGACCAGTTGGCGTAGACTTGGGTGGCACTTTGGAGTGGTCTCTTTCTGTGAGGCAGCACAGCAGGAGTAGTGGTGAGGAGGTCTTCTGCGGTGCCACCTTGATGTGTCCCTGCTGGGTAGGCGGGGCCCACTGTGCAGGTTGGAGTTGGCGGATGATGGTGAAGGCAGGAGAGAGGCCTGAAGACTGAGGATTACATTAATTTCATTAATTAGAATTAATGAAAGGATTAAAAAAATGGATGGACTCGAATATGTTTGTATCCTGACTGAAAATTGCCAGCCAAATTTGTTTAAAAACCTGACATCTTGTTCTAGGCTTTGGCCGTTTCTAGGCTCCGAGGTAACCACTGTGACCTCTTCTGCAGGGACTGCTCAGCACACCTGCTGAAGAGAAGCAGCTGCAGCCTCGGGTGTTGGTTGTGTTCCGTACCCCTGAAGGGACTCCGTACCCCTGAAGGGACTTGACTTAATCGTAACAGAAATCAAAAGGGGAGGTGAGAGGAAAATTAGACTCAAGGGAAGCATACTTATCTTGCCTGTTACTTTCCACTGAATATAAGAAAAATGTGTTACAGACCATTCTCCAGATATTCTTTGCTGAATCTTATCTTTTGCATCTAGTAGGTCTAGGCTGTAGATTAAATCATCTTGACATTGTTTGTTCATCCTTCAATACCTTTTGCGTACAAAAGCGTCTCCCTGGGTTTGCCTCCCCTGAACTGAGTTGCTTTCAGTTCATCTGCTACTTCTGTTCAAGTGACCCTTTCTAAAGTGAAAAATTACATTTAGGTGTGGTTGTAGTGCACACCTATAATCCCAGCACTCTGGGAGGCTGAGGCAAGAGGATTTCAAGTTCAAGCCCAATTTGGAAACCAGAGACTCTGTCTTAAAATGAAAAACTGAAAAAGGGCTGAGGATAAATAACTCAAAGAAATCAGACCTCCCAAATTCTCATCCCAATCTAAAAATGAGTCTGAGATGAATACATACTTTTCAGATAAAGAAATACGAATAGCAAATAAATATATGAAAAATGTTCGACATCATTGGTCATTCAAGAGATGCAAATTAAAACAACTGAGATTCCACCTCATCCCAGAAAAAATGGCTGTTATAAAGAAATCAACAAATAATAAATGTTGAAGGAGAGGCTGTGGGGAAAAAGAAACCCTTCTCCACTTTTGTGGGAGTGTAGACTGCTGCAACCACTGTGCAAATCAGTGTGGAGATTCTTCAAAAAACTAAGATTAGAGATTCCATTTGATCCAGCTATCCCCTTTTAGAGTATCTTCCCAGAAGAATAAAAAACATCATACCAAGGTGACGTATATGCACCCATGTTTATAACAGCACAATTTGTAATAGTTTAATATTAGAAACAACCCAGGTGCCCATTAACTGCGGAATGGATAAAAAAGATGTAGTTTTCTTTCCATAGTGGAGTACTACTCAGCCACAAAGAAGGATAAACTAGAGGTTTATGGGTAAATGGATGCAACCCAAGACCAACTCATAAGTGAGATAAATCAGACTTGTGTGAAACACTGCATTATCTCCCTAGTTTGAGAATCTGAAAAAGTAAATAAGATCCAAAATGTACAATAGATATTGTGAAATGGTAAGAAATATATATATATATATATATTATATATATATATATATAATATATATATCTCCAAGATAGTTGAGATAGTTATACTAATATATATCTCCAAGATAGTTGAGATAGTTATACTACTAATTTCTCTTTGTTCATTAAAAAGAAATTTTTGTGCTAATATTGTTTGGACAATTAAATGCCTGTATTTTGTGCTCTTGAGTAGCTAATTTAAAGACACCAATGCACAGTGTATTAACCATTGTTACTCCTATTGTGTTTTGAATTTTTCTCCTAAAAAATAAAAAAGTTTGAAAAGGGCTAGAGGAGGTAGTTCAGAGTGAAGGCCATGGGTTCGAGTCCCAGTGCTGTGAAAAAAAAAGAAAAACAGTAAACTTATAGCAGTGCTTTAAGTGAGTCACTCATAGACCGCCGCCTGCACCCTCATAGGGATATAGGAATCTGAGCTGTGCATCGTTTGCCGCCGAGCCTCCCGGGTACTTAGCCCAGAGGAAGGGCTGTCTCCTCTGCTCTTTGTGAAGCAGGTGCCTTTTCCTGCTCTTGTCTTTGGGGCAGGCTCCAGCAGTGGGGCACATTTTCCCAACCCTCCAGGGCTGCTCACGGTGCCACATCAGTTGACGAGCCCTCCCTCCTCCCAGGCCTTCTTCAGCATCCTTCCTTCCATTCCCAGTTGTCCTCCACACACAAGGGGTGGTGTTGCTCACCTGCAGTATTCCTGGGATCTGGCAGGTGTCAGGCTGGGATGCTTCTGCCCAGTCCCCTCCCTCCCCAGCAAAGCAGGCATATCACTCTCTGGCCCCATTTCATTTGTGTCTTTCTGGGTTCTTGGTTCTCTTGAAGCCATGCCTTGGGTACACCTTGTTTGCCTCTGTAAGAATCTCTCTCTGTGTGGTTTACGTTTCCACATCCCTTGTGGGTTTGCATTACCATGTGTCTGTCCCTAGAAACATTTTAAGGTCCTGGTTCAGTTGTATTCTTTAGCTTTGAGCAGATGCTTTTTAATGATAAACTGTACTTGAGATCACTAATCTTACAATAACTCTGCTTTAGGTTCTAACATTAATAAGGTTTGCAGAAGCCGGGTTCCTGCGATAAGATCGAAAGACATGAGCTTCCAGTTATGCAAAGCTCTTAGAGGCTGTTTAAGCGTGTCAAGCGTGCTGAGGAACCTGGCACTAAATGGACTAGTCCTTCGAGAGAGAGATCTAACTGTTTTAATAAAGGTAAGCCTTCTCCCATGTCACCTGCAGACATTGGAGTTATTCTGGGGGATGTACAACACATTTTTGCTTTTTTCCTCTGTTAAGGGATTGAACAAATCGACTTCTTTGGTGCACCTGTCTCTTGCACATTGCCCAATCGGAGATGGAGGTTTAGAAAGTGAGTTTAAATCGTGTTTAATTCTCATCCCCCAGTCTGGTATTTGCCTGCGTGTCGCTTTAATCCCTGTCTGTGTCCTTCCCTGCCTTCTGCCTCTAGCTGGTCTTCCTCCTGTGCTTGTTCAAACCTCGGTCTGTCCCCACTTGTTTTAAAAGCTGATCATGCTGAATACTCTGCATTAGCTTTATTTCGGATGTGTTAAGCCACATATCGCACAAATATGTGCTGCTTAGTATTATCTTGTTTTCTGTGTGTGCTCACTTTAAGGTGAAATGTTTATGGGATGGGCAATAGCAAGATGTAAAGAGAAAAAAATCGTTACAGTTAAATAAGTAAAATGGTATTAGTACACTTTTAGTGTATACAGTATGTGCTAAGTTAGAATATACGCAGAGTACTCTAGGTGCATTTAGAAGTTCAACTAACTGATAAGGGGAAGGTCATGGAAGTAATCCCAGAGGGTGGCTGTGATTGGGGTCCTGAGTAATTAGTGTGTGTCCATTGTGCGGAATCCTGCATTTTAATTTGAAAGAACAGAGTTCGAGACCCTCTATCTGCTGTTGCCTAGTGTGGTAGTGCTCTAATATAGCAGTGGAGTATCTGGTATAATTTATAGTGAACACTTAAATTGTTGAGCAATAAGATCCAGGTCTGTCTTTGGAAATGAAAAGAGAGTTATGCTTTTTAGGTTTTTCTTTTTCAGACATCTCAAAAAGTATATGGTATTTTACTGTGGGAAGGGAATAAATTTGCAGTATTTATAGTGTTCACTTTTAGAATCTAAATAGAATTAAACTATTGTAAACTGGAATAGCACTTTGTTACTGACACATTTTTGAATGTACCAATTGCTTGGGAAGTTAAAAATGCAATAGTAAACTAGGATAGACACAATAGATGACTAAGATTGGCCAGATTAAGTTTTTCATCTTGTTATGTGTGTGTATGTTTTTTCTTTTTAGTTATTTGTCAAGGAATAAAGAACTCTGTCACTCTTAAGACAGTCAACTTCACGGAGTGTAATGTGACGTGGCAGGGAGCAGATCACATAGTCAAGATCTTAAAGGTAGTTTGTATGTTCACAGTTGGGAGAAATGTGTCACTGTAATGGAGTCATGTTAATACTGTCATGTGAGGTGGCAATTATTTTGTCTTTTTGATTCATACAGAGCTTGCAGTTTTAGTTTCATTAAAAGAATGTGACCACTATTTAGTTTGGGGTTCAGTCATTTAGTAAAAGCAATCCTTGTGATCTTTAACACACTCCCACAGGCTTGAACCACTGATGGTATACACAGATCTAATCACTTTTTCTTTTTGGATTCAATCATTTTTATTAGTCTTTTTATTAATAAAATTAATAAAAAGCCACCCAGTGGGTCTCTCATGCATGTACCATTGGTGATTCAAGCTGCCCAGCAGCAAGAAATACAAATTACAACCCAATTGTGAACATGTTAGAGTATAATGCATTGTATTAGCTTTCTGTCTTTGTGACAAAATAATTTTTGTTTTGGCTCACGGTTTCAGCATGTGGTCAGGGAGCTCCATCCCTTGGCCTGAGGAAAGGCCAAGCATCATGGTGCGAACATGTGGTGAAGAGGCCACTCGATTCATGGCATGAAGAAGCAGAGAAAGTGGGAACCTAAGAGAGGAAAGGGCTGGGCACCAGATGTAGTTGCCAAGGTCGTGTCCCCATGACCCACGTCCTTCAGTAGGCCCCATCCTGTAAGTTTCTGTCACCTGCCAATAATGCCATTAATGGATGAATCCACTGATCTACCTTCCCAAAGCCTTACCTCTGAACCCTGAAATATATTGGGGATCATTTTAAGCTGTTCCAAACTGTATTCTACCCTGGCCTCTGAAGGTACAATCATGACCATCTCATTAGCAAAATGCATTTAGTCCATCCCTAAGGGGTCCCCAGGTCTTACCTGTTCTAGTATTACTGCAAAGTCCAAGGTCTCTGACTCTTCCTCTTCTTAGCTGTGCACCCCGGTAAAATTCAAAAAGCAGGTTACGCCTAATACTCAGCAGTGGGACAGGCACAGGGTACATCAGCATCCACGTGCAGCGCCCGAGGCGTGTGGTGGTGCGCTGTGCGTTCCAGCGGGCCGAGCCAGCTCTTCCTTTATGGCCTTGCTGGTTGCAGCCCAAATGAGCTTTCTTGGGCTTGTTTTGCTCACTGCCCGCAGCTTGCCTTGGCTGACGGTCCACATTACTGGCATCTGTAACTTCCTGGGGTCTCTGCTATAGATTCTGCTTCATTGTCCCAGCTTCACACATCTCTGTCTCGGAGGTGCCTTGGGGACACCACCCTGCCACACATTGCCTGGCCTCTCAAGCCTTCCTTTGAAGTCTTTGTGTAAGCCCCATGACCGCGTCACTCCTGTATCAGCTCACGCAGTAGCTGGGACCCCTTGCACCATAGCTGCAGGGGCTTCTGAGTGCCTGGATGGGGGCATAGTAAAACGAGTCCTGGGGAAACAACTCCTAGATGGTTCTCCGCAGGCAGGGTACCCCAGTGCTCTCTTCTGCCAGTTCCTCAGGGTCCCTCAGGTATTTTTCCTGTTGTCCCATGCACAGTACTTGGCGTATTTTAATGTCACTGATCTCTTCAGTGGCAACACACACTTCTAGCTTATGAGTCTCACATTAAGTCTGTTTAAGCCGTCCCCATGCCACTGCCTGAATCCTATAATGCCTTGAAATGTCCTCTGCCCGATTAACTAATGTATCGCCTTTAATTTATTCTCACACGAGGTGCCCATGCATAGACAGAAGGTAAACAGCTTCTCTGCTGGAATGCTCTGGTCCAGTTATCAGTAGGGTCCTCATTCTGTGCAGAGCCTCTGAGCACACTTTACTGTCTGCATTCCTCTCAGAATTCTGCTCTTTTCTGGCTTGCCACAGAATTGTCCATTAAGCTCTGTTTACAGCATTTGGTGGCTTCTCACAAACCAGTTCCAAAGGCTGCTGAAGCACATGATCAGGTACATCGATAGCAGTGTTCTGCTCTCATTACCGATTTTCCGTGTTAATCAGCTTTCTGACCTGGAACAAACTACCTGAGAATAACAACCCAGAGGAGGTAGAGTTCCTTATGGCTCTCAGCTTCACTCCATTATCTGCCGTCTTGATTACTTTGGACCAGCGCAGGGCAGAATATGGCAGTGGAAGTGGGTAGAGGAGGCTGCTCAGTTCATGGTGGCCAGGAAACAGAATTCGAGCACAGTCCTGAGAGGGCTGGGGACAGAACACAGCTCTCAAAGCCACACCGTCAGTACCTTGTTCCCGTTACTCCCCACCTCCCACAGCCCCAGTACACTGTGAACTCCTCAGGGAATCGTCCCTGAGACACTCTGAACTAATTAAGAGATGATCCTCATCAGGGGACCAGGTCCTTCTCATCCTCTCACCTTGCCAAGCACTCAGCTGGCAACCAGGCCTTCATACAGCGAGCTTTCGGGGACAGTTTAGATGGCATGCGTTAGGAAGGGGACTTCTGGGTTTGTAGTTATTGAAAGTTAGTGTGGCACTAAAATGTGCTGTTACAGCCTTCCCCTTACCTGAGTGACTCAAATCCTTTTTAACTGCTGTAACATGTACTCAGAAATCACTATATTAACATTTTATAAATAATATTTTTAAAAATATAATTGTGCTGATCATTCAACAACTGGTGGTTTTTATAATTACTCTATTTAGGCCTAAAATCACTTAATTTGATCTGAAACCTTTTCGAACTCATGACCTCACACTTGCCAGGCAGGTGCTTATGCCGCTGAGGTAAATCTCTGGCCCTGAAACCTTTTTTATAGTTTGTACATAGCAGAGATAGACAAACTGGTTTGTGGCCTAAATCTAGCTGATCACCTATTTTTGTAAATAAAAAGTTTTTTTGGAACACAGCCAATTATTTACATGGTAACTATGGTTACTTTTACTCTAATCCAGGAAACTTGAATCCTTGTAAAAGAAACTGTCTCACCCACAAGGCTGAAGATGTTTACTTTTGGACCTTTCCAGAGCAAATCCTCTCACCCTTGGGTAGATACTAGTTGAGAGTGTGTATGATGAAGACCATGGCATGGGCTGAAACCCTACCTATGTAACACCTTATGGCCACGGTCACACTATTTAACCTTCTGTAAAATACATATGTAGAAAAAATACTCCACCCATCCTTCTGAGGGTTAGATACGCTGCTCTGTCTAATAGAGTGCCTTAATAGGTTCTGTGGGTTTGCTGTTATTTCCTTTTGTTACTTTTGTGTAGTTGTTTTTAGTACAAAATATGCCTAATCATTTTTCTTTCAGACTGTCACAGGACATTGGAGTCTTTTGTTGTTCAAGAATTTAGTAATTTTTTTTTTCTCTTAAAATCAGTGTTTAGGGTTGGAGATATATCTCAGTGGTAGAGCAGATTCCCAGAACACACGAGGCCGTGGGCTCAATCCCCAGTACTAGGCAAAGAAGAAAGGAAAATACTTAAAGTCAGTGTTGCGTGTTACCAAAACTTTTTAAGTATGATTTAGGGAAGTGATCAAGTGTGTGTGCAAGACATATCTGTGGTTAAATTCAAACCATTAGTTTCCTAAAGTATATGGGAGTGGCCTTGCCTTTTCTGGGCCTCTGCATGTCCCGAAGAAGCATGTGAGATCTTTAGGTTGGAAGAATAAAGCAGAGTCTTTATTTACTGGTGTGTCACTTAAGTGGTGCTTGCTGTTTTTATGTAGTTAAATAATGAATAAAGTATTTATACAGAACTTTATATGTGTGTGTGTGTGTGGTGTGTGTGTGTAGTTAAAGTGTTTAGAAACTACTAGAGAGCAAAATGATAGAATTTATAGGTTCAGCAGCGATAAAATTCAAAACTAGTTCTTTAATTTGGCAGATAAGGACAATAAAATTCTTAAGTTACTGGAGTCATCAGTGCACATAACTAACCTGTGACAGATCACCCAGTGGCTGGAGTCACACTACTAATCGGAGCTAGAATCTGGATCACTGGACTCCTAAACCTGAATCTTCTGTTTTAACATTCTCTGTGTGTGTGTACGCATGTGTGTGTACGCATGTGTGTGCACGCGTGTGCGTGTGTGCGCGTGCGGAAAGCACTGAGGGAACCAGCCATGGTTAGTTTCCTGGTGGTTCTGCCTTCTTACTCCGCTGTCTTGATTCCGTGCCACCGGCCCTGCAGTACCAGACGATGAGGCGGCACGAGGAGACCTGGGCCGAGAGCCTGCGCTACCGGAGGCCTGACCTGGACAGCATGGGCGGCCTGCGGCGCATCACGCTGAACGGCAACACGCTGGTGGGTGACCTGGGCGCGCGCGCGCTCGCGGACTCGCTCAGTGAGGATCTGTGGCTTAGAGGTAGGTCAGGTGGGCTCCGGCCGCTGAAAGTGGCGAGGTGCAGGCTATCAAGTGTGTTTAGCTCTTGGCGTAATGTTGGAAATAGGGATATATTTTGAAGCCTTTTTCCCTTTTATTATAGTTTTAAAGTTTTATGAAAGTTACATACATTCTTCATAGAAAATACAAAATAAACAGGACAGTATTACCTCTAATCAAACAATCCAGATGTTTCTATTTTAGTACACATTTTAAATCTTTTTTTATATGTACATTTGTACTATTAAAAGTAACAAAAATGGGGCCAGGGACATAGCTCAGTGGCACAAGCGCCTGCCTGGTAAATGTGAGGTTGTGAGTTCAATCCCTGGTACCAAAAAAAAAAAAAAAAGAATTATTGTGTATTTACTGTTTTGTAATCTATATTTTTTTGGCTTAATGTTATATGCCATGTAGTACACCATTATATTGATGCATAGTAGTTTAAGTGTCTGCTGTTTGATATTTAAACAGTGGATTCTTTGCCTCTGTTGTAAACAACTTTGTAGTGAACTTCTTATGTGTACATCTTTCTGTACTTAGGAGTACACTTCCATAGGGTGAATTACTGGAAGTCAAATGGTGGTGACACATGCCTGCCATTCCTGTTACTTGGATGCTGAGGCAGGAGGATCACAAATTCAGGGGTACCCTGGGCTACCTAAAAGACCATGTCTCAAAATGAAAAGCAGGACTGAGGATACAGCTCAGTGGTAGAGTGCTTGTCAAGCATTCGTGAGGCCCTTGGTCCATCCCTAGTGCCATAAAAATCTTCAAACTTTATAAAACTAAGGAATCCCCACCCCATTCAAGTGGGATTGCTCTGCAGATTATTTAACTTTGTTCGCAGAATATGTCACAAGTGTGTTAACAAATCAATAAACAAATCTACCATGTCATTCTTAGTGACTACTAAGTGTTATTATGCCTTAGTACACGTAATTTCTTTATTCCTTTTAGATCTGTAAATTACTTCCAGTTTTTTACTGTTATAAACCGTACTTTGCTGTACATCTCTGTTCATAGTTCTGATTAATTCTTTTGGGTAGATTCTTAGAAAATGAGTTGCTGAATTAGAAGAGCATGCATATTTTAGGATATAATAGGATATAGCTGAGGATAGAGCTAGTGATAGACCACTTGACTAGAATGTGTAAGTCCCTGGATTTGATCCCTGGCACTAAAAAATGGGAACATTTAGAGCTTTTTGTTACATGATTTTGGCATAATCTGACAGCAATCACATTTTATTGCTGTAATTTGTCATTTAATTTGCTAGTGAGAATTATTGGCTGTTTTTATCATTCGGCTAGTTGAATAATTACATTCTATGTGTCATCAGGTGTCTTAGCAAGATTGGGCTGCTAAAGGATAGTACTGTAGATTGGGTGCTTACACCACAGACATTTATTTCTCACAGTGCCTGGAGACTGGGAAGTCTGAGTTGAAGGCACTGGCCAATCTGGTGTCTGGTGCAGATACCCTTCCTGGTTTGTACAAGGCTGTCTTCTTGTTTTATCCAATCTGACAAAGAAAAACAGACACTGGGGACTAGAGTTTCAGCATATGAATTTTCAGGGAACCCAAACATGCATTCTACAGTGTGGGTCCTGAAAGACTTCTTTTACTTTGATGTAGTAGTATATACAAAGCTTTACTAAAAGGCTCTGGTGTTTTCTTCTGATGGAAGCATCTTTGCACTTGTGCTTTTGTAATGATTCTTTGGGGTTTAAATGAGTGGTCATTCAACCTTAGTATTCATGAGCATTTGTCCTATCCTTTAATTTTTAGTGAGAGAGTTCTGAATCATTGTTCTTTTGAATAGGTCTTTTTGGTTGGTTGGTGGTGGGTTGGTTGGTGGTGGGTTGGTTGGTTTTTGTGAATATAGGGGAGTCAGATCTGGGGGCATTGCACCACTGAGCTGTGTCACCAGCTCTTTTATTTATTTATTTTTATTTCTGAGACTGGGTATTGCACAGTTGCCCAAGCAGCTCTCAAACTTGCCGAGCTCCTGCTTTGGCCTCTTGCGTGGCTGGGATTTCAGGCGTGGTCCAGCACACCCAGCTTTCATTAATAAATTCTTTGAATTATTTGTGTCTCCTTAAACTTTTTTATCATTTTTATTTTGAAACTAACAGGTATTACATTCCTTTTGTCTTTTTAAATACATTTTTTTGAGATTTATTTTGAGTTCAAAATCACGCTCAAAGAATGGGGTATAATTTCTGAACTCCATCTGTGGTTTGCCATGGCTTTTACGCTGCCACTAGCATGTTTACTAATGGTGAACAGTAATTGTTCTGTAATTTTTTTTTCTTGTGGACTGTGTAGTTACTGCTCAACTCTGTCATTTTAAAATATATTCGGTGGTTTATTGGTCCTAAAGGGAAAATAATTATAGCACATCCAAGAAGTATGGCTGGGGAGGATTTTTTTCTCCCCCAGATTGTGCATGTATGTTTGGTGTTCTGCTTTTTTTCAGTCCTTGATTAAAAACCTGCCATGCCTAGTTTCATTCCGGAATCTCCCAGGCATAAATGGGAGTTGTCTGTATCGTTAAATCTGTGTGGAGTTGACAAGTCACTCGTTGTCTTTCGTCAACAGCACTTGACCTGCAACAGTGCGGCCTCACCAGTGATGGAGCCCAGGCTTTGCTAAAGGCCCTGGAAACCAACAGAACCCTGGTGGTTTTGGATATAAGGAGAAACCCCCTCATTGGTACGTCACCGCCTGCTTTTTACTGATGAACAAGTAGCGGAACAAGAACAGTTTGTTCAAATATTTACAATTTCCTAACCTTTGTGTATTTACTTTCCTAAACTTTCCTCGTCTTGTAGTTCTTTATGTTTTTAGCAGATCATTTTTACTAATTCAAATAAGTTGTACTTGTAAATTTTTCTTGGCTGCTACACTGCATAGAGGTAAAGTCCGATAATAAACCTGTTCCAACTAAGAAAGAGCATTATTTGCTTTTTTGTGAAACCTCTCAATTTTCAGAAAGAAAAGTCTTTCATTCCTTTGCTGATTTTACAAGTGCATTTTGAGTACTTCTGTGTGCCGAGCTCTGGTTGAAGCAGCTATGCAGGTGGCAGTTAGCCAGTCAGACAGAAGAAGCCTTGCCTTCATGAAGCTTACCTTCCAGGGAGGAAATTCAGATATCAGTTAGCAAACAGATAAGTAATGTAACTGTAAGCAGTAGAAAGTGCAAAAATATTTTAGGGTAAGAGAGCTGGGGCTGGTGGACTGTATTAGACAGGATTGTTAGGGGACATTTTCACTGGAGGAGTGACATGGAAGCAGAGAGCTGAGTGAGGAGAGGAGCAGACCGTGAAAGTTTGGGGAAAATCCATTCCAGGGCAGAGAAGCAGTGAGCATGAGGCAGGTGGCTGTGGCAGGGCAGATGGAGTGTTTAAGGGAAAGCAAGGAACCCGGCCCCGCTAGCAGGGAGGAGGGGGAGCTTGGCGTGCTGCAAGATCCAGCAGCGAGCCAGGGCCAGTACCGCAAGATCTGAAGGCCAGCCTGTGGGTCGCACTGTGCTCAGTGACCTGAGTGCTGTTTCCTTTGCGACCCTAGCTAGAGTGGAGAGTGGGCCTCGAGGCAGTGCTAAATAGGGGAACACAGAGGCCAAGGAGGGGCCCCTCATAGCAAGCCAGGTGAAAGGTGCTGTGGCTAAGCTGAGGGCGCAAGGTTGAAGACAGTGGAAAGCGGTCAAAGCAATGCATTCCCAGGAAGGCTTAGGTACAGCATAGGAGGGAAGCAGTAGTTCTCAAAATGTCCTGGGTGTGATACATGCGCAGCTAGGCCGCACCGTGTACCGAGAAAAGGCAGCCGGGAGAGCAGCAGCTTTGGGGTTTATCACGACCTTTACTTGACTGTGTCAGTTGCCTTTTTGGTTTCTAAGTGTCTGAAGCGTCCAGGCTCTTGGTTTTCTATCTGAAGATGTCCAAAGCCACTTTAAACTTGATGTTTGCTACTGCCAGAGTAGTAGCTACTAGGGGCACTATGCGAGGTGACAAACTTTCACTTTGTTTTTGAGGAAAGAAGTTAGAATATTCACCAGGGGAAATAAGTGTATAATGAAATAATGTGGGCTTAATACTGAATTTGATGGAAAGAATAATAATTAGTTGACTCTTCTTTTTAAATGGATATAGCCACTCACTGGAATACAGTTACTATATTTTCAACTGTCATTTTACTTTAGATCATTCCGTGATGAAAGCAGTTATCAAGAAAGTTCTCCAGAATGGAAGGAGTGCTAAGTCAGAGGTATAGCATATTTTAGTTATCTGGAAAGAAGTTTTTTCTGTTGAGTGTAATTGACACATAAAATCATGTGTTACAGTGTAAGGCACCATGTTTGGAGGTGGAGAGGTATGTTGTAAAGTGATGACTGTGGTCTCCCGAATTAACGTGTCCACCTCACATGCTTATAGCAACTCTTAATTTCCTCTGCTTAGAAATGTTTCATAGTCAAATATTTCATAGCACAAGTCAGAAAACACTCTTAAACCAAATGAATGTGCTCAGTGTCTCATTCCCAGGGGCAGATTTAGGACAGTTGATTTTAGGTAATTTTTTTTTTTTTTTTAAAGATGGTCTTACTATGCAGTTCAGGCTGGCCTTGAACTCACTGTGTAGTCCAGGCTGGCCTTGACTTCACAGTGATCCTCCTGCCTCAGCCTCCTGAGTGGTGGGATTACAGGTGTGTGCTCCACACTCGGCCTAGATGATTTCTTGATATCTCTATATATTAATGTAAATAAATCATTTGAAAATAAAAATTGGCAATGCCATATTTGCTGCTTTATAATCTACTTTAACAGTACACTGTATAACTATTCACTTCAGTATATTTGTCAACTTCATGATCTGTTAACAATATGATAAATTTTATTAGAATGTATCTTTATTGTTTTTTCTTCTGTTTTTAATAAAATTGTCAAGGCATTTTTTGCCACCTTGAATTTTCAGTCAAATGAGGTTACTTTTCTGTTTTTGAAAATGTGGTGTGATTTCTTTTTTCTTCTTTTTTTTTTTTTTTGATGCCAGGGATCGAACTCACGACCTCGCATTTGCCAAGCAGGCACTTGCACTGCTGAGCTAAACACCAGCCCTGATTTCTTTTTCTTAAATTGGGGTCCAAGAAAAACAAGTTGTTGCAAAGCTTTTATAATATCTTAATATTTCCTATTAAGTTCAGTCTCTCACATATTACCTGTCACTGAAATTATCTATATCTCTCTTCTAGTACCAGTGGATAACTTCTCCATCTTTGAAGGAATCATCTAAAACTGCTAAACAGAAAAAGAGAACTATAATTCTCGGAAGCAGTCGAAAAGGAAAGGCTACTATTAGAATTGGTAACCTTCTCTCACTTGGCTTTTTAATGCTACTGAAATGTATACCTGTCATGGATTCCAGTGTGTTAAAATCTTTTTTCGTTGTCATGAGCAACCAGCATTGACTCCATGCGTATTGTAAGACTATAATTGTAGTGGTACAGCTTAGGAGGATTTAGGGAATGTAGAAATAGTAAATCATTAGGGAATGAATCCTACTATTTCCATTTTTAAAATAAACCAGTTTTTTCATAAAATGTTTATCGTTTTGAATGTTTCCTGGTTGATGATTACTTGTGCTTTTGCAGTTGAAATTTGGGGGGCCCTTTAGTCTCGTTTTAGCTGTGTTTTTCCTCTGCTTCCTGGTGGAAGGGGTCAACACAGGGTCTCAGGCATGCTGGGCAAATGTCCTACCATGAGCCATACCCATGAAGAACTATCCTTTCCTAAAGTTACAGGAAACAAAATTTCTTTTCAGTTCCATTTTTCCCCCTTGTTTCTTTGTCCTTGCAAATTCTTACCCAGAGTTATTGGATAATACCTTGCTCCTTCAGTGATGTGAAAGTCCTCAAAATACATGTAATCCTTATGAAACGGTGCTGCAGACAAGTTCATTGATCCTAGATGGAACATTTTAGAAAGACATTTTCTAAACATTTGTTCTAATATGTATTTAATTTACAAAATAATAGTTAATCTAGAGTTTAAAACTATAATTTTATGACCAAGAATATTGAGAAAAGTCTATTTTATAAACTTCTTTAACAACTAGTAATGTAAATTTCAAATTCTCTGAATGTTTGGAATAATTTAGTTACACTAATTTTTATATTGTTTCTAAAGAGTTCCCAGTCTTTACTCATTAGAACATACTACATTTATCACAAATAACCTCTTTTGGGGGTAAAAATGGATAGTAGAATAAATTAAATCTGTATCTAATATGAAAGTGACATGTTTTTATAACAACTTCGAATTTTGAAGAGTAAAAACCATAAAGACAAATAAAAGACACACAATAATTTTATATTTATAATCTGCCAACTTTTCAGAAAAAGGTTTATGATAACTTTAGTTATATACCAGATATATCAAGATCATTGAACAGTTAATGACAAATAATCTTTTATTTTGTTGCTACCTGCATTTTAAAAAGCTATTAGACTTAGTAGCATTGACCTGTACACTTTAAAATGTTTAATATGGAAATTTTTATGTTGTGTGTATTTTATTACAACTTGAGAAAAATACATTGATGATTTTTGTTTAGGTTTTATAAGGTTATTACATTAATGTAACATTAGAAATAAACAGAGAAGCCACCTCGATTTCCACTGTCCTGTCAGGTAATACTTAATTTTTCTTTCTCTTCCTGTGGTCTAAAAATAACAGTCTCACATAGCTTAAATATAATTCTTTTTTAACTTCATATTGAGTTAAATTTTTATATGATGCATTATTACGCTTTTTAATGCATTCACATGAATTCTTTGGTTGATGGATTGATGTTTTGAACTAGTAAAAAATTAGAAAAAAACAAAATACCACTTTTTTTGTTTTAAAGAGAAAACCTAACAAAATAAAACAATAAAGCCAATCTAAACAAAACAGTGAAAGTGGTACAGAACTTCAAAACAGGATAACAGGAAATCAAGTGGCTTATCATATTACATTTTGTTATCTTCACAATAGTTGTCCATACCACCAGACATAATAAAATAAAATAAAACAGAATAAAACCAATCAAAAAAGAACATTAAATAAAACAAAACAATAAATCATAGCAAAACTAAACTGAGAACAATTGGAGTTCGAAAATAAGACAGAAAGGAATCCCCCCGTATTTGCTATATTGCATACTCTTATCCTCCTAATAGATGCTCAGACTACCTGCCTTAGGCCTGCAGAGTCAATCAACAGTACAAGCAATTTCATTGTTTTTGTATCTTAGTTGCTGTCAACCTAGCCTGTCCTCTGAACCAGCCGGTTGCTCATGGGGGTAGGGGGAGCTTTTTGATTCTCAGCCCGTGCACCAGTCAGCTCACAGGAAGGGTGAACTGGCTTCTCTTCCTGGGCCCCACATGGTTTGTGCGGCTTATGGGAAGGGTGAGTTGGCTGGTTGTTCTCCTCCTCCCAGGCCCAGCATGGCTCCTGCCAACTCATAGGAAGGGTGAACTGGCTTCTATCTTCCTAGGCCTTACACGGTTTGCCTAAATTATTTTTAAATCTTTGCAAAAACTTCTTCATAAATACACTTGTTTTTACTTAAAAGATCTGTGCTTTTGGCTCACCAGTAACTGACTTATTTGTAGTAAATAATTGTCAGTGTATTAAATAGTAATTGAGTACTAATTAAATTGAGGAACGTATAGGCTATGTCCACCAATTTTTATTTCAGAACAGTGATATCTTATTAGTTATTCATGTAACATACAAAAATTGAAATTTGTGATGTCACACTTAAAAGTTCGTATCATGTGTTAGGCTTCTGTAAAGGCACTTAATTTCGGCTGGTGTTATAATAGTTGGGATAAGAAAAAGTATGTCTATCTAAAACAGTAGATCTATAATTTTAGTAGCTGACATGTAAAGAAAATGGAAATGCAATTGAAGTTTGCAAGCTCACTGAGCAATTTTAAGAATAATTTTATTTCTTGGACTTTTTTATTTTTGGATTTGCATCAGTTATTTGGAGACATAGAGGTAAGACAAATCAGTGTGTTGGCTGTATAAATTCCACTGAGAACACAGTTTGGATATTTTATGTGAATTATGTCATGTTCATATTGTGTTTATATGTGCAGAAAGAAGATAGAAACTTTCACTAGATCTGTTTTCATCTCTTAATAAGTTCAATTTGTTTCAGTTAAACAGATTAATAAATTTTTGTTTGCATTATTTGCTGACAGTATATGCACACAAATATTTTTCATATGAAGATTATTAGAAAACAAAAGTGGGATAGCACAAGATAAACAGAGCTTTTATTTATTTTTAAGAGACAAGTATATAAATCCAGAGAAATAGCACAGGACCCTGTGTTTGTTGTCACCACATTACACTTTATCTTAGATACCATCCTAATGCTGCCAAAGTAGATCTTGTATAGTAAAATCAATTGGAAAGATAAATATAACCACTTAAATAAACATGTATTACTTGTTTTCAGCAATATTAAAGACATTGAAATGTGAGTTTTAATATGTGGTTTGAAAATATTTCAAATAAAGATACTTGACACATTAATGTTAAAAAAACAAAGTTTCTCAAGAATCTCGTCTTTCATCCAGTAAGTTTTACTTGTTTCTTTTCTATAAAGTCAAATGAGTACCTAAGGTCAACAGGCTTCGAGGGTAACATCAGCTCACCTGCCACCTAGTCACTTTCAGTATTTTAGTAGTTTTTACATAGTAAAAGTGCTGTTCAGTTGTGATTTTGATCTAATTCAGGTCTGTTAGCAGGTGTCCTGAGTGTATCTATGTTGCTCTGTTTTAAAAATTCAAAAATACCAAAGATGTTCTGAGATGCAGTGAACTGAATATTGTTGTGTATGAAATATATTTCATTGAAATATATTTTTATTTATTTTTGCATGTTCTGCACATCTGACAGTCAATTTACATTTTAGTTAAAATGATAACTTGTTACTGTAGAAATTTAAAGTTTCTAAATTTAATGTTTTTAAAACATTGCTGACCTCTTTATAAATGCATCATTTTGATGGCCTAATTTCATTGTCATTTGTATTCTTTTATGAGTATGCACATGGTAATCTGTAGACCTTTTGAGTTTCTTGATTTTTTTTGTTCTTAACCATCTCCAACATAGGATTGGCCACCAAGAAACCTGCAAGCAGTGGAAGAAAACACACTGTTGGTAAAGAATGCTATGCTCCTGAACCTCTGCCTCCTGGGGTGGCTGGTTTCTTGCCCTGGCGTACTGCATTGCGTGCTAAGAGAAGCAGGTAGGATATTTTTATTTCCTTTCAGTCTTCCACAGTTCTTTATTTTGGAGTTTGTGTTATATAGAAGTTCTCTGGTTGTTTCTGTAAGATGGAAAAGTCTCAAGGCTTCTGCCTAAGGAATCCTTGAAGGGAAAAATAATAATAGGCGTTTTAAGTTACTTCGTTAGTGTCACAGAAGTTGTACCTCTGGGAATTAACAGGAGGCTTGAGATCATCTTCATTTGCACAGGCACAGAGGTTTTAGTGCAAGATGTGTAGTTAGCTGACCCTTCAGGATGGAGTCTGCATGTGCAGAAACGAGGGCAGAGCACTCTGAAGCCCTGGGAAATAGCCAAGTGTGAAATGGGTAAGGAGGCTGAGCTAGACTCACTAAGTCACTCAGCTGATTCTCATTTTAATGAATCATGTTCCGTGAATCAAACCAGTTTTAGCTCATTACCCACAATGTAGCTATACAAGGTAATTTTTATCAAGTTTTTTTGTTTTACATTGTTGTACTAAAATTTTTGGCTTCTTAAGTAAGCTAGATTAATGTAGATTTTTTAATTATTGATTGGAGGTTATTCAAGAAATTGAGGATTAACAGTTGCTTAAGAAAACACAATTGATTTTAAAAAGGACTGGAGATAGGTGCTGTGTAAAATACCTGTTAAACTGCTGTGCATAATCTACATTAGGCAGCTGACTTCTTTTCCACAAATGGTAAGTATAAATTATTAGTATATAAATTAGTGCTGAAGCCCCAGTTTTGCAGTTTTATGGTTTCATATCCTCTTAGACACTTACTGGTCTGTAATCCCTCATAATCACAGAAATTGTAAATTAGAGAATGAGCACTGTATCTAGCTAGAGAAGTTAGATTGGAAACTCCATACGTGGGGAGCTGTGTGTGTCTCAGAGCTGGCACAAAACCATTTGCTGAAGTCCATTCAATTTTTGCCATAACAGAATCCTGGAGTCTTATTTTGAGGTTATTTATTTACATGGTTCTATATGCATAGTGTACATAATACTGATAAGTTTTAATTGGTGATATGTCTGCACTGAAATATGACTTAATTTGTTGATATCTTTTTAGGGGTTTTCCACTAATCAAAACTCAAGATATACCTAATCAGCTGCAGGTGTGTATTTATCCTACTTGTAACATACAGAGGGTTGGAACAGAAAAGATGGCGAGCAGTTTTCTATGCTATTTTTTTAAATCTGTCTGTCTGTCTGTCTGTCTGTCTATGGTTTTTGGAGATCCGGTCTTGCTGTGTAGTGCAGGCTGGCCTCCACTCACAGTGATCCTTCTGTCTCAGTCTTCGGAACCCTGGAATCACAGATGAGCTCCACTACCCCGGCATTCTTTGCTTTTTTGGAGCTAGTTAGACCTTCCAGAGACGTCTCCCTCCCTGCAGTAACCCTGTCTAAAGTGCCTTGGTGCTGTCCCGATGCTAGGGTACAGGTGTGTGGGTGTGGCACATGTGCAGACCTCATGCTTCCAGCTGGACCCAGGGAAGCCAGTTTTCCTGTCTGCACATCAGCTGCTGCCCAGGAAAACGAATTTGACACTGTTTCTGACTGACACATAGAGCTGCTTCACACTCAAAAACACCCTTGTTTTTAGGAATGAGGTTTTTAGGATGTGTGTGTGTGTGTGTGTGTGTGTGTGTGTGTGTAAATTCCAGATTCTAGAGCCAGAGCAAAGCAGCCGTTCCCTCAGAGCCTCCCCCTCCCCAGGATACACGCATTCCCCGTCCCCTGCCCCAGCCTTGGATGCTCAGAGTCGCCTCTTACCGCTGAGTGAGCCGCTCCCTGGTGTCACCACTGCTCCTCCGTGCCCAGCCTCCTCCTGTCGAGGGCTTGTTTCCTATTGTGGTAGAGATCACACCAGGAACTGGTTTCCTTACAGTCACAGAAACTCTTTGTTTTAACCTGTAGATTTGTTTTTTATGAGGTGGTCACCAGGCCAGTTTTTAAATGATGAGAAATCTCATACTGATCAGCAGGGACCTTAACAAAATTATACTGTTAGTGCTCTAGTTTTGGCTTATGGACAAGGATAAGATAAATGTGTCACTTTTAGTTGTGTCTACATACATGATTTATTAAAGCACCATTCTAGCCGGGTGCTGGGGAGCATGATTGCTGCAAGTTCAAGGCTAGCCTGGGCTAAAAAGTGGGTTCAAGGGCCTGGGGGTTTATTTCAGCAGCACAAGTGCGCGGTTGTGAGTTCAATCCCCAATACCAAAAGGTAAAAAATAAAAGTTAGCTCAAGGCCAGCCTGAACTGCATAGTGAAACCCTGTCTCAAAATAACAACAAAATAATAATGTTAATAAAGAAGCCTGTGTGTTAATATCACATTTTTTTTAAAAAAAAATATACCATTCTAGTTCAGTTTATTCCCACACCCCTTTTTAAAAATTTTTGAGATAAGCCTCCCTTAAGTCACTAGGTTGGCCCTGGCTGGGCCCAAACTTGCCATCCTCCTGCCTCAGCTTTCCGGAGTGCTGGGGTTATAGGTGTTCACCACCGTGCCCGGTTCATTCTTACAGTTTTTTTTTTTTGCCCCCTACCGATGGATTTTCCCCCTAAAAATTATACTTCCAGACTTTTTGCATCTGATAGTAAAGAATAAATTTCTCTTATGTGTTATAACATTGTTTTAAGAAAAAATGTTCATCCTCCTTCCTTACTTGATTTATGTGAATTTAATAAATTAATGGAACATTCCAAATAGTATTCGTAACTATGTTTATGCTAGAATTCTGCACAGTAAGAGCAGAAGTAAGTAGTGTTTTGCTATGTCATTTTAAGCTAAGTATTAGCAAAAGACACTTGTATATAATGATTTGTTATTTCAGAAAGATCACTTTGGTTAGATGTCTTTTAATATTTGATATCTGGTTACATTACCATTTACATAGTCCTGTCTTCTTTAAGTCACCAGATTTTCCCATCACGGTGACGGTAGAGAGTCCTTCATCCTCAGAGTTTGAAGAGATGGATGATTCTTCAGAAAGCGTTCATGAAGTGCCAGAGAAAACCAGTGTAAAACAGGACGCATTACAGGTACAAAACTGTCTCTGTTGAGACACAGGGAAGATCTTTCCAGACCACAGTCAGTTCTTGGCAGACGCACCCTTAATGAGAGGACCCTGGCGACTTGCATCAGGGTTCTGACTGCTCCCCACTAACTCCTGTACCCTTAAACGGTGCTATCTGAAAACACAATGAAAGAAAACTCTGAGATTAAAAATCAAAACATCACCCATAAGGTAGTTTTTTTTCCTTAGAATCATAGATTGTTAGAAAAACCTTAATGATCATGAAACCAACTCAATGAAATTACTGTGTGATGTAGTTTTATTTTATAGACTAGGAAACTGATGGTACTAGCAACCTTTCCCGTTGGGTAAGAGGAAAATGTAACTTTGTTTTTGGTAAAAGTAAAATTGAAAGAAACATTTTCATATTGGTATTCTCTTTCCAAAAAACAAACATAAACTTAACATCAGATGCATTCCCTCCTACTTGTATAGACAGAGAAGAAAAATGATTTTTATAACAAATTTCTAACCTTAAAAATACAGCTTTTATTTCAAAGCTCTGCTTTGATGCAGAGCTGATAATTTGTAATAAAGAAAACACCATTGTAGGCAGTCTTTTTTGTGCTTTTTTCAGAGCCCACATTTAATGAGGGGATGGCATGGCTGAGCTTGGACCCAGAGCCTTGTACTTGCTCAGTGCATGCTCTACTGTGGAGCTGTACTCTCGCCCCCTGTTAGATTTTCAACATGGAGTATAACTTCTTTTAGTGTGAAATTTAAAAATAGAGAGATAGTTATCCCTTTTTATTTATTTTTTTAATATCAGGAGTCAAACTCAGGACCTTGTGCTTGCCAGTTTGCTTTAAGAGTATAGAAGTGAAGACTTGGTTTTCGCAGGTGTAGAGGCTAGAGAAGGCACGATCAGAGCGACAGGTTTGGTGTCAAGCGAGGACCTGTTTTCTGGGTCACAGATGGCACCGCCCCTCATTCCTCATTCCAGTGAGTGAAGGACAGTTATCTTGTTTTTATTATATGGGAATCATAGTTTGATTTTTTAAAAGCCAGTTATGGCTGAGGATTTAGCTCAGTGGCACAGCGCCTGCCTGGCAAGCATGAGGTGATGAGTTTGATTCCCAATACCAAAAAAAAAAAAACAAAAAAAAAAAACAAAAAAAGAAAGCCAGCTAAGGGGTATAAGCTCAGGGTAAGAACACTTGCTTTGAACAAGGCACAAGTGTCCTGCATTTACTTCTCAACACCAGCACCAAAACAAAACAAAAAATAGACTTAGTATTTTAAAATTGAAATCAATATTTATATAAAGGAATTTTAAGATAGGTCCTTATAGGGCCAGGGGTTTAGCTCAGCAGCACAAGCGCCTGCCTGGCAAGTGCAAGGTTGTGAGTTTGAGCCCCAGTTCCCAAAAAAAAAGATAAGTCCTTATAAAATTATAAAATGTTACAGATGTAGGAATCTATGGTTCATGTACAATTACCACTTTTATCTTACAGATGAGCACAAACATTGAAAGAAACATTTTCATATTGGTATTCTCTTTCCAAAAAACAAACATAAACTTAACATCAGATGCATTCCCTCCTACTTGTATAGACAGAGAAGAAAAATGATTTTTATAACAAATTTCTAACCTTAAAAATACAGCATGTAGAAGGAGAAATGAGAAACGACAAGTGATAAGGTCTGTGATCCAGAGCTGTGTCTGCGAGATCCAGTAGCACAGGGGAAATCCACTTTCTAGACTATGCCAGGGGTGACTGACAGCTGAGCGGGGATCTGGTCCTCCCTGCTGCGCTGCTCCCTGCTGTGCTACGAGGGTGGATTAAGAGCGTCACTAAAGTAGGGGTTACATATGGGAGAGTTGAGTCCCAGCCCTAACTAACTTCAGGCTCCTAAAGTGAGATAATTTGACTTTCTTATAAAAGTAGAGTCTTCGGAGAAAAATAGAGTAGCTGTCTAGATGTTGCAGTCTAGAAAGCCTGGCTGGAGATACCCTAACTGGCTGCCCACTTGTTCATGCATAAAGGAAGGCAGTCATCTGTTACCGTGAGCTTCTGCATCCTGTACCTAAATACAAGATAAGTGGTTCATCTGATAATTGAGTGAAACATGACAAGGGAAGTCAAGATTAAAAATACGTCCTGACAGGACCAGAGTTGATTGAGGTATCCTTGGAGAGATTTAAAAGATACGGCATCTAAACTAAGTGCAGTGGTGCACACACAACCCCAGCACTTGGAAGGCTGAGGCCGGATCACAGCGTTAAGGCAACTTACTAAGAAGGTCTCAAAAAACCTCAGCATCAAATGATAGGGCGTAGTTAAAAAGGAATTAAATCAGTAAGAATTAGGGAAATGTCAGCATGTAGAAGGAGAAATGAGAAACGACAAGTGATAAGGTCTGTGATCCAGAGCTGTGTCTGCGAGATCCAGCCTGTTCCTACAGGTCACATATCCTTCATGCAAAGTGCCTGGGACCAGAAGTCTTTCCAGATTTTTTCTAATTTTAAACATCTATGTGTAAATATTTAATTATATATTTCGTATGTATTTATACACATGCATTCGTGATACATCATCGGGATGAGGCGTAAGTCAAACAAGTAATGGAGTGGTCCCATGCAGACCTTAATACAGCCTGAAGGAAGTCTGTACAGGAGTGCAGGGGTCCTGTGTGCTGACTGCCACCTCCTCTGCTGTGTCAGCTTGTTGGCACCCTAAAAATTTCAGGCTTTGGAGCATTTTTGATTACAGATTTAAATGAGGGATAGTTAACCTGTATTAGAAATGTCAGAAGTGATAGGGAAAATGGAGGTTTGGAAATTACCAACAAACAAAAAGAAAGGTTCCCTTGCTAAGAGTACACGTCAGGTTTCAAGTGGAAAAGCGCTGGGCAACCCATGTGTGACCAAGATGAATGAAAGTGGACACACGTAAGTAGGCACTCTATATTGTAAAATGTCAACATATTGAGATTTGAGATAAATCTCAGGAAAATACTGTTCAGTTTTCTAAGAAGGAATAAAATTCATGCATGAACTCATCAGTTACTGTGGACCCTAGAATGTGCTGAAAAAGTGCTTCATAAGCTTGAGTGGCAAATCATTTTGCATGTAGGGTTTTGTGTGGAGCAAAACTGTCAAGTCCTAAGTGGAGGCTGAATAGTATACTTCTGCATTAACAAGCATGAACCGTTACTTCTAAGCTATGCCTTTTCTTATTGATACAATGTAACCGGTACTCCATATAAACACAGTATGAGTTCCTGTTGCCCCCTACCATGCACATAAAATTAATTTTGGCAGTATAAAAGTAAATTTAGGAGCAGGATGTGTTGTCATGTGCCTGTAATCCCTGCTACTTGGGAGGCTGTGGCAAGAGAATCACAGGTTCAAGGGCAGTGTTGGCTGCTTAGTAAGACCCTACCTCAAAAAGAAAATGCAGTCAGAGCTGGGGGTATAGCAAGTCTGACAGTAGCTGGTGTGCAGAATCTCACATCGCATTTATATGGAGTGTAAGTCAGCACAACTACTTTGGAAAGGCTTTTAAATTGTCTACCAACTAAAGATGTGGCTACCCAGCGATCCATCGCATTACCCCAGCATTACACCAGGACATAAGTGCTGGAAAAACTGCTCGACCAAATGTAGATGTAGATGTAGATGTAGATGTAGATAGGAACTATTAGCAACAACCCAACCTGAAAGCAGTTCAGATGCCCACTAAGAAGTAAAGATTAAACTTTGTAGAGCAAAGTAATTGAACTAGAGCTACTGGTAGCAGTGAAGTTTAAAAATGAGTGAATGTAGCACAAGAAGATGATACAAAAGGCTGCATGTGTTATGATTCCCTTTCCATAAAGTTAGTAGACAAAACCAAACTATTAAGAGTAAATGCAGATAAAGGAAAGGTTCATCCAGAAATTGGTGCTGTCTAACCGGGAGGAAGAGTGGCTGGTGATGGGGAGAGCATGTGAGGGTTCTCAGAGACGCTGGGGGGCGCACTTGTACATTTGGGTGGTGGTTACATGCATATTCCTACACTTGCCTTGGCTTTTCAGCATATGATATGTGATAGTTCACATTTTTGCCTAAGAGAAAGCTTGCTCTTAGGGAGCTGAGTATGTAAACTGGGAAGAGGCAGCTTTGACTATGAGCCCTTCTCTACCAGTTATGTTCATATGTTCATTCAGTTTGCATTGAACATACTCTGTGTATGTACTAAGAAGCCTTCCTGGTTTCCTGTGTGTTACATTTAATCATCAAAAGAACCCTGGATATCCCTTTTTAGCTGAGGAATTGAAGGCTTAAGAGTTATTCCATTTCCTCAAGGTTTATAGCTAATAGGATGAGGACTTTGCTCTATAGAGAATCTTGAGTTTTTAAGACAATTTTTAAAAATTTTAAAGTTATATTAGTAAGCAGAGAAATGTAGATCCAAGGAAGAGTGCAAACTTCAACCTGCTCAATTAGAGAAGACCGCTTTGGACACGTAGATCTTGTGTTGGCAGCAGCTGTCTAAGACAGTCTCAGCGTGTAGTGTAGGCTGTCGTTGAGCTCATCATGTAGCCTGGGCTGTTCTCAGAACACAGCGATTCTCCTGCCTCAGCTTCCCAAGTGCTGGGATTAAAAGTGTGCACCATCACAGCCGGCTTTGGTTATTTATTGCTTGGCTGCTTTTTGGTAGGCACAGGAGGTGCTGGGAGTAAATGCTTAACCAGATAACGCTCTGTTCCTTCCCTCCCGCCTGTACTGGGGAAGGAAGCCAGCAGTGGTGGTGGAGTGATAGGTGTCACTGCTGAGAGCAGTATAAAATCTTGGAAAAATTTCAGAAAACAGCTCGGATGTAGGTGTCTCAGAGCCTTAAAAATGTTCATTTGCTTTGCCCTAAGTTTTTTTTTGTTCTTAGTTTATTCCAGGAAACTGATTGTGCAGATGAAGGAGTGGGGACTCTGTTGCATGAAAGTGACTTTTATCTTGCAGTATTGAAAGGTTGGAAGCAATCTGAATGTTTAGCGCTAAGGGAATGAGTGAACCGGTAAATCCACCCCAAGGGAGTGTTTGCAGCTGCTTGCAAGTCCATGTTACAAAAACCCTCTGATGATATGAGATGATCAATTCAAGGTTAAATGAGAAAAAATGGACATAAATTTGATACACAAGACGACGGACGCTCCCTGTGGTAGGGGAGGAAGCACCTTGGCAATGTGTGGAAGGGGTGGGGGAGCAAATGACAAGAAAGAAAATTACTGCACATCTCTGTCATAGTTGGAGTCTTTACTGAGTAAGATTACTTTACAATTGTTTGCTTCCAGGTTTCCTTACTTCCTCTAGGGAACATGAATTACTCTGTAGATTTTAAAGGAGTACTGGGGAAGTAACTTTTTCATAAAAATGTATGTTAATGTTCTAACTCCACCAGAGGGAGCTATTTCCTGTGATTTGGCTTCTAGTTTAGAACCAGTCAAGAATGAGTTTATTCTTCCTGTAGTTGTGATGAAGCCTTGTTTTCATCATTGTTTCATCATCAACTTTTCTGTGATACCAGTTTAAAATACTAATGCCATTATATGAATAATAATAACTTTGCAGTTTCTTGTTTTTACCATGAACTCTTGGTTGGCTGTAACAGTAAAGAATGTGAAAGCTGGCATAGGGGCTGGTGCTTAGAATTGCAGCACTCTGGGGGCGCTGCAGGAGGTGGATTCAGGTTCCAGTACAGCCTTGGCAACTTAGCAAGACCCTGCTCAAACTTTGAAAAGGGTGCGATTATAGCTCTGTGTGAAGGCACTGAGCTCAAACTCCAGTATCCGCTACAGAGACAGGTTTTTAAAATTTTTAGAACGTTTACTAATTTTCAGATACATATTCTGATTATAAAAGTACATGTTCATTGAGGAAAGTTTTGAAAAGTATTGAACTTCATTGAAAGGAAAATCACTACATTCATGCACAACTGAACATTTTATAATCAGCCCTTTTTTCTTAAAAAAGTATCAAAATGTGTCATGTTATTGAATACTCTTCTACAGCAGGAAATCTGATTTAAAATTATGGACCATCTACCAAGAAAAATGCACAGAAAAAGTTTCATAATATGACTTCTAAAACCCATTCATTAGTTCTGATTGAGTCCTTTCTATCATCATGTGTTTTTAGTGGCTTCATGGGACATTTCTTCATCTGTATGTATGTTCTATTTCTAGAGTTTAAATAGTTATAGTTCTATAACATGTTGACAGTTAAAGCCTTGCCCTTCTCTATGATGATTTCCTTAGGGGGATCAGAACATTTGGTATAATCTAGAGCTCACTCTAGAAAGTAGTACTAATTTCATCTTCTCGTGTGGATATATCTGTAGATACTGTCTATATCTATATGTATTTATAGACATAAATATATCCAGGATTAAACTAAATTTTTAAGTTAAAACTTTAACAGAATATTCAAAAGTCTTTAAAATATATCTTGCCATTTTCATAAATGTGCATTTATACTGCATGTTACTCAAATGGTACAGCGGGAAACAATGTTTTATTTGCAGTAACAAATAAAAAATAAGTCATTATTTGTTCATGAACCCTGGTGGGTGTTGATTAGTATGTTGATTTTCACTGTTTAGACTTTGGTAGTTGTAAATAGTCATTTCTTACTAGCTCCAGTTCTGTAGACCGGAAGTCTAGGCGGAACATGGCAGGTGTCTGCCTGGAGTCTGGTGAAGCCGTAGCCAGGTCATCCCCAGTCCCTTATCATCTGGAGGCTCTGGGAAAGGCTCCCCTGCCAGGCTTACTCAGGGTGTCGGCATAGTTCAGACCCAACAGTTAGGACTGAGGCTCCATCTCCTTGTTGGCAGTCAGTCAAGGAACCTCTTGGCCTCTAGAGGCCTCCCTGGCCTCTGCATCCCTTGCTACCACATTATACTTGGCCTTTTAAAGCCAGCAGGGGAAACTCCTCCGTGTCTGATTCCTTCTGTGCTTTAAATCAATTCTGGTAGTAGCCTGGTCCATCCGTCCATCTTAATGGGTTGCTGGTTTGGGTTGCACCCACTTAAGGTCCCCTCCCTATCTTAAGGTCAGCTGCCTTGGGGACTCTTGCTCTTTGCAACAGTACCTAATGGTTATTTGAACAGTGAAAGCTGGGGGTCCCCAGCAAGAGGGCATCTTGGGGGCCATTTTAGCCTTCTGCTACTGTGACGAGTGACTCTACACTTTCAAGGGTTTTTGAATCTTGGTCGCTAAACATGAGGAGTGTTTACCCTTGTGCATCAGATGATACTGACACTGATGAGGGGGACAGTTACCAGCTCTGAGCAGGGCCAGCACCCAGCTCCCTGAAATCACAGCCGGCCTCTGCTGTGATACTTCAGTAGTTACATGACTTAGTGTGTGTTACTCCTCTCTGATTTGGTTTTCTCATCTGTAAAACAACACAGTTACAGCTGCAGATTTAGCTCAGTGGCATAAACACCTGCCTGGCAAGCATGAGGTCATGAGTTGGATCCCCAGTACAAAAAAAAAAAAAAGAAAAGCAGTTAATAAAATCATAATTTTATAGGATTTTGATGATTAAATTAGGTAATAACTAGAAAACTCTTTAGAACAATGCTTGCCATTTAATAAAGTGCTTTGAAAGGTGTGTGTGTGTGTGTGTGTGTGTTGAGATTGTATCTGCATGGTCCATACCAACCTTAAACTTGATTCATAGCACAGACTCATCTTAAATTCATGGTCTTCTTTCTCAGCCTCTCAAGTGCTGAGATTACAGGTGTGTACCAGCTTAAAGTATTTTTTTAATACAGTTCTGTTAAACATGTTAATAGAATTTGCTTCTATGAAAGGACCTGCAAGTAACAGTTTTCCTGTCACACTTTATTTTTTATTTCTCATTTACTAACTATTCTATTTGCTGCCTTTTTATGGTGAGCTGTCACAACTCTATTTTGAAGAGTAGAGTTTAAGTGAAGGTAATGTGTTGATTGATACATTGTGGTGATCAGTTTCACTAGCATGATATGTTACTGTTTCACGTATAATCTTGCAAGTTAACTTGTGGCTCTGCTGCTAGATACTTGGTATCATCTTTAGCTGAAACTACTTTTGGGGGTCATAGTGTGAATTAGTTACAAAATATTTGCTCTTTCTCATACTAGGAAAAACTGGAGGAATGCCTACAGCAGTTAAAGGAGGAAAGAGTAATAAGGCTTAAGGCTGATAAACGAGTCAGTGAGGTAAATAAGGTTTATATTTTGAGGATTGTTTTGTTTTGTTTGGATTTGATTTTAAGCTACATACACGTAACTCCATAAACTTTACAGTAAGAAAATACAATGTGTTACAAATTGGTTGCATTATGTTAAACCTTTGTGTTTACTTCCTCATCTAATTACATTCCAAGAAGCATGTCTTTTTAAGAATGTAGATGTATTCTCCCCAACCTTCCTGTTATATGACTGAACTTGAAATACACTTATTAGGCTCTACTGTATATACAGTAGCATAAAGCATCCGATGAGACGGTCTTCTCTCAGGGAATTAGCAAAGTGAGTAAGTAAATGCAGTGAAGGATAAAAATCTTTACTCTGAGTACCAAATTAGACTGATGTGTGTGAAAGCTAGACAGTTCTATGTAAATATAGTTTATTGTACGAAGAGTTTCAGGAAGAATTTTGACAGTATGTACATTTATTTGAAAGACAGTCATTCAGTAAATACTGAGCATCTGATTGTATAAAGCAAAAAAGTGCATTGAGAATGAAATGACTTTGCTGAGAAATATCAGCATTGGGCATGTGGTTTTAGATGAATAAATGATGAGAAAGAGGAGTGTGCAGGGTAGTAGATATTTTCAAGAAGCCAAGGAGGAGGAAATATCAGTAGTTGTGCAGTTAATAAATTAGGTACACTTCAGGACTTTCAAATGTATAAATTAAAAACTAACCTTGCTAAAAAATATCCTAAATATTCAGCAGAAGTACAATAGGCTTTGCTCAAATCAGACTGTATTTCACTCTGTAATTTAAGAAGACCCTTAGACAGCTAATTTTCTTACATAAGATGATCTGAATTTAACCCATTAGAATCTTTGGAAAATCATTAATGAGACAGTGAATTTGGTATGTGTGTGTGCATGCACGTGCTGTCTCCCAGTTTTGATTGTTAGGTGATACAGTTGTTGTCATTAGTTCATTACAAATTAATTACATTTTGAAAAGTGTTTTAGTTTTGTTACTTGAAAATTGTGTTCTTTAGATGACAATGAAAGAAAATAATGTCATACATTTTCACTCTTCTGTTGTAGCTGGAACAAGAAAATGCCCAATTAAGAAATATAAATTTCTCTTTGTCTGAAGCGCTTCATGCACAGTCAGTGACCAACATGATCCTGGATGATGAAGGTGTCCTGGGCAGTATTGAGAATTCTTTTCAGAAGTTCCATGCTTTCCTGGATCTCCTTAAAGATGCCGGGTTAGTTTGCCTGCAGGGGCACTTGGGCACTGTCATATTTTCCACAAGCCATGTGTGCTGTGTGATTATACCTAAGTTATATGCTTGGTTTTTTAAATGGGGAATTTGTTTTTTAAAAGAAATGTAGATTGGCAAACCTGTCATGGTAGATACCCCTGAATAAAAAAGGTAACCTGTACTTCGAGTAATTGGTAGGGATAATTCATGTTAAAAACTAAATTAAAGCTAATTTTAATTGAAAATACTCAGAAAGTTGTAGGAATTTTCTTGCTTTGTATTCATTTTGTTAAGTAAGTTTGAATTATGTAAGTCCCAGCCATCAGAATAGCTAGTCAGTCATCTGCATGTGAGAATAGATCACTGGTTCCCAAGCAGGAATGATTTTGCTGAGAGAATTGGAACAGTTGATGGAGTGGTTTTCACAGGTGAAGAGTTTGGTGCTAGGACAATGGAGAAAAATGGGAAGCTGTGTGGAGACGGATCTGCACTAGCGCTGAAGCGTGCATTTCAAAGGGAGGGGCCGTACTGAGGCGTACAGGCGGGTGGCTCAGAGTCCGTCCTTGAGGGAACGGGGAGCCCTGAATGATCTGATTCCACAGCACAAGTACAGGAAGATCTGACCAGGTGGGAGAGACAGTGGGCTGCACTCTGGGGTAGGTCGAGGCTTCGGAGATATTTGTGTTCATGCGTACAAGTAGCCCATGCTTGCAGGTGCGGGGGAATCTGAATCCTCCTGTGGTTATAACGCCTTTCTCTCCCTCTTCTTGTGCAGACTTGGACAGCTTGCCACGATGGCTGGTATAGATCAGTCAGATTTTCATTTACTAGGCCGTCCCCAGATGAATTCTACTGTTAGTAACCTACCTGAAGAAGGAAAGAAGGAGATTGAAGAAGAGAAAACAGATTCAAAGCAGAATGCTGTAGGACGAATGCAAAATATCCAAGTAAGAGGGTGGAACAGAACTCAGTGATTCAAGAGTGATTAGAAAGAGGGAACTAGGGGCCGGGGATTTAGCTCAGTGGCTCAAGCGTTTGCCTGGTAAATGTGAGGTCGTGAGTTTGATCTCCAGTACCAAAAAAAAAAAAAAGGATTAGCTAGTCAGAGTGAAAATACTAGTGACCCATCTCAAATCATTTCCATGCTTGAGGGCCAAAAATACACTTCAGGTCTTCCCAAGTCTAAGATTCCTAAGCTTGTTTCTGTGTCATGGTATTATATTGTTGTAAATAAGAAATCCTATCCTGAAATAACATTATCCTCAGTGAAGAAAGAAATAGAAGTTTAGAGAAAGTATTCTAAGCTTTAAATTTTGTAAATGTGTTCTATTCATATTTTGTCTAGGTTTCTATTTGTATGCAGTCAGCTTACAATGAAGGAACACTAATGCAGGTATCAGTAATGATGTGATAACTCACAGAAATAAGTAACCCAGACATAACTAACTGGCGGTAGGAGCGGGAGTGGGGACTCCCCTGCCGCCTTTG
Organism: Hydrochoerus hydrochaeris; assembly: GCA_004027455.1. Lineage (NCBI taxonomy): Eukaryota > Metazoa > Chordata > Mammalia > Rodentia > Hydrochaeridae > Hydrochoerus > Hydrochoerus hydrochaeris. The sequence continues at coordinate 195,096 of PVLA01000838.1, read as the reverse complement.
CTGTCCCTTCCCGGACCCCTTCTCCTCCTCCCACCAGCCTCAGACTGCTCTGGGGACCCAGCGCTTTGAGACGTCACTGGCTGCTGCCAGATAGGAAAGATGACTTCAGTGAGGGAAAGGGAAAAGGGCAGCAGTTACACATAAGTGCCAAGCAGTGGCTCAGCTCTGAGTGAAGCTTTCTTTTGAGGGGAGAATAATTTAGCAAGATATAATTAGAGGGGAAAGCGGCCCCCGAGCCTTCTGAGTAGTGAACTGCCTGCTTAGTCATAAGCTCATGGAGTAACACTGAAGTTTTGGAGTCTTGTTTTTAATATTAAGCTTTATTCATGACTGAACTTTTGCTGTTTTTCCCTTCAGTTTCAGAAATTTTCAGGCGATGCTAGAATTCCTTTGCCTCTGGACTCCTTCCACATTCCAGTTTCTACCCAGGAGACCATAGTGACTTCCAGAGAGAGCCTGGGGACCCCAGCCCCAGAGCAGCCGCAGCAGCAGCAGGACTCTTTGGAAGGATTCGTTGCTAGAACATGTTCTCCTTCAGCGGAAAGGACTGCTGGAACCGGAAGTCACAGAGAAGAGGAGGAGTTGTCTGGAAACAGCAGATCACCCTCAGAGAAGATGAGCAAAGCAGGAGAACATAGCAGAAAGCACTCTACTAAGAAACAGCCTGGAAAGGAGCTGCATTCCTCTTCAGACTCGCCTGTAAGCTGGAAAAACAAAGGAACGAGGGAAAATAGCGCCTTAGTTAATGAACCAATTAAAAGTGAGTCTTTGAAAAAATTTATTTCTGTCAAGAAAGAAAGTAACATTGTGACTGTTTCATCCAAGACAAATAAAAGTAAAAATAATCCACTTGGACATTCTGAAAGTGATGCTTTTGGATCTGACTCTGAAATTCCCGAAAGCATCCATTCTCTGTCACACTTGACATAGGTCTAACCTTTGAATTATGTTTTTGCCTTCCAATTTTAATAAATTTTCTTATGTTTTTATTATGGCATGTGGTGTCTTAAAATACAGAATTAGAAGCCGCTATAGGGAAGTTTGTTTATATTTGCTTTTGATTATAATGAAACTTTTAGAGCATTGTTCTTTTTGACACCTTCCGCCATTCATTCAGTAAATGCTTTCAGAGACCCTAACATGTACAGCATCATTCTGAGTGCTGTGGCTTCAGCAACACAGGGAAATCCCTTACCCTCTCGGAGCTAATACTGCGTGGAGGGAGAAAATTCCAACCAAGCAGGAGCAGGGGACTAGAAAAGCACGAGAGAGAATAAGTGGAATCGATTGGGTGTAGGAATGTAAATAAGTCACGCGGTCAGAAGCCAGTGTTGTGTCCTGATTTGTAACCAGAGCACCAAACGTACCTGTAGGCTTACCTGTGTTCCGGGTTCCAGCAAGCCCGGAAGCACCTCAGGAAGCTTGCCCTGCCCGTTTTGTGGATGAGGAATCTGAGGAAGCCTTATGTGACTGGCCCGAGTTGGATAGCTAAATAAGTGGCATAGCTGGAATCTGAACTAGAGCAGGGCTGTCACTCAGTCAGCCTCTGAACAGGTTCGACGACTGACTCCCTTAAGGAAGGCGGTGAAGGTTGGTGAGCACTGAAAGTGGGGAGAAGGCGCACTGTCCTCTGCCCCCGCCCAGAAGAACTTTTTAAAGGCAGAGTACGTGAAAATACAATTACCTAGCTTTGTACTAAATTATCCTGTTACAGTAAAACACATACGTCTTTAGTACAAGCAGACTTTGCCTCAGAGGTGAGATTAGAGGAAAGTCGAGTGCCAGATTTTTCCCAGACAGTCCCGCCGGGTGGTCATCAGACTCTTGAGTTTGTTAGTCAAGGGTTGAGTGTTAATGAGAGGAAGAAGCAATGAGCAAGATGCAAGCTGGGCCCTTTACCTCGGAGGTGGGGGAGGACGGGAAGCAGATGTGTTAAACTAATACTCTGTTGCAGGAAGGAGATGTCATCGAGTGTAGGGAGCAAGGAGGACTGTGGGAGTAAGACGGTAATACTGATGTCTACTAAGACGTCACCTTAGAACCTAAGCTCAGTGTTAAAAGAACTAACCAGAAGCTGGTGGATAAGGAGGTGCGGGAAGGTACTGAACACCGAAGCACAGAGCCACCGACACGAGTCACCTAGAGTTAGGGGAACATCACCAGCCTGCAGCGGGCAGCCAGGGGGGACGGAAGTGGGCCTTACAGCTCCCGCCAAATGGAGCTGATTCCTTTTCTTCAGGGCGGTGAACTAGTAGCGTGAAATGACGTGGTCCGGTTTCACTCAGTACAGAAGACAGAAAAAAGAAGCTGGGAAACAGCCTGTGGCACATACCCATAACCCCAGGTGCTTCAGAGGCTGAACCAGGGCGGTGAGGCCACGGCCAGCCCAGGCACTTGGCGAGCTCGGGTGTGGGTGCACAGAGAACTGGGCCGGAGTGAGGTGTGGGCTCGCTCCCCGGTGCGGGAACCCAGCTCTGCACGCTGTCTCAGGATCCCTGGGTTTTACCCGCACTGCCTACTCCCCACTCCCCTCCTGTCTGTACCGTGTTTCATGGACAAAGCTAAAAGCCTGGCTGACATAAGTGGGGCTGATTACTGTAGGCCTTCTCAGCTGCTGCCGTCTAGTGTCCCTTCTGAGTCTGCAGGACAGGCTTGTGGTAGACACGCCTCTCCTCACATACATTTGATTAGAGAATCCTTCCTTAAGAGGAATGCTTAACGACCGGTTCCGGTCAAACCCCAGTTTGGTAACTTGTGAATTATTAATCAGTAGCAAGAGAGAAAAGGACCTGACATAAGTTTTGGATGAAAGGAAGAAGTAAGTTTGACTCTTAGGAAATAAAATCAGCAGGACTTATTAATTGCTTATGGGAAGTGAAAAGACAAGATGAGCTGCGTGTGGTGGCGCACGCCTGGAATCTCAGCATTTGGAGGCTGAGGCAGGAGTATCACTGCGAGTTCGAGGACAGCCTAGGCTACATAGCAAGACCTTGTCTCAAAAAAAAAAAGAAAAAGAAGTGGGTTTCATCCGTATGAGTGAACTTGAGCGGCGACGTCAGTGGGGTTGGGAACGTGGGAACTGCTTTGGAGAGAAGGACTTATTTCTGGCCCCATTGAATTTTGAAGCACCTTGGGATGACTGGTTGATGGTTTGATGTAGATATGAAGACGTGGACAGAGAAAGATGTCAGAATCGTTAGTGCGAGTAAGAGCAGGTTGAACTCATGAAAGCAGATGAGACCCCAGTCACTGGGACTGTCGGAGGTGAGGCGATAAACAGTGAGCATCCTGGGAAGTCGGTGGTGCCTGTCAGCCAGAAGAGGCAGGGTACCGTCAGCTGCTGCAGAGGCTGCTCGTGCCCAGGGCATGTGGGCATGGGCTCCCGGCCGGCTGTACTGAGGGCGGGCGAGAAAGCTGCGAACAGGTAGAAGTAAAATGGAGTTAGTTCCGAGCCTCGCTTTCCTGTGACCGCAGGTTTTTTTAAGAGGCACACACACATGAAGTGTGGCTTTAAAAAACACTGTGAATGTTTAAATTTTTAAAAAATGATTACAGCAAAACCAGTTGCCATTCGCCTCCCTCAGAGTAAGTGCCCTGTCTTGCTCTAAATGCATTTGTCCCCTCGTGCGTGCCACCTCTGAAGCAGCTCCGGAAGTCCTCCATGGCTCCGGAAGTCCTCCTTGGCACCGGAAGTCCTCCATGGCTCCGGAAGTCCTCCTTGGCACCGGAAGTCCTCCTTGGCGAGTGTCTTCAGCTGCGCTGCGTGGCTTCTCTGATGTCCTGAGCTGATTCAAAACGCTGTTTACCTTTCATGGTCATTTTGACTTTGGAGAAAGAGCCAGAAACTGCACAGTGCTAGATCTGGCTAAAAAGGTGGATGTGGACACATTATAGCATTTAACAGAAATTTCATTACATGTTTTTGAGTCCTTTAGGACCTCAAGACAGCCACAGAAAGTCACTCTGAAAAGAGGACTTTGAGAATTGCTTCAGAAAATGACAAGAACAATGGACTTAAGTATGTTAGAAATCAGGGGGTAAATGTCAGTGTGTCTTTTACTGTAACACATTTCTCTGTCTTTTTTTTGTACCAGGAGTTGAAATCAGGACTTTGTGCTTGCCAGGCAGGCGCTGTGCTGCTGAGCTATATCCTTGGCCCTGTGATACATTTTTTAAACATTCACTATTTTTAATCATACCTTGTATATATAATTATTTTTTAAAATCTTGCATATTTTCTTAAAATTATTTCAATATGGATATTTTTACTGTCTAATTATATAATTTTAGCTCTTCAAATGATTATTAAGCTTTCAGTGTCATACTGAAGTAGTATCACTTAACTGAAATATACTGTTTTCATTTGGGTTGAAGATTATACGCTTACTCCTTTACTGAGAAATTACAGGTCATCTTTGTCTTGTTTACCAGAACCTATGCAATTTGAATCCAATCAGTACTTTTTTTTGTTAACACAGTGTCAGATATGATACAGAAAACTTGTCATCCTGCCTTAAATCTACCCATAATTAGTGGCCAAATGTTACTTTTGCTCGTCAATCCAATCCTATTTCTAGTAATTTCCAGTGGGCATTTACAAAATAATCTCTTAGTCTTAAAACAGTAACACTTGATTTTCACAGGACCAGCAAGATAGATGGAAGATTTGTTAAAATAATTTGGAGTATACACCATATGCTAGAATTTATGTTGCAACATGAATGTTTTAACACATTCTTTTTACTTTTTCAGAATGATGAGTGACCAAAGAAATACTACTAAAACTAACATCATCATCATCATCATCATCTAATAGCAGAGTTGGAAAACCAGAAAATGAGCAGTGTGGCATTTCTAGAGGACAAAGAGCAGACTACTGAGGGACCAGCTAGTTCAGTGGTGTGCTACTGACCTACCCCCTCCCCTTGCAGGGCCTGCTTCTGGGCTTTGACAGAATAAGGGAGCAGCTGTCTGAAGCCAGGGTTCTGATGCAGGCCTCAGGACCCAGGGCTTCCCGTCTGGCTGTGGTGACTCCTCTGCCCCTGTATGGTCACCAGACGCATCTGAAGTCAGAATTTGTTTCATTGAACATGAGCCAGGGTTTCATTCAACTGGGGAAATCACTTCCAAATTGAAATTGAGGCCCTTACCTTTAATTATGGACAGCTAGGAATCATCAAATCTAGAAGGGGAGAATCCTAGACAAACAAGGGTGATCGGAATAGTCAGTGCTCGTGTGTTTGAACAGTGAAGCATCACGATACCAGGTTGGTGTTGTGTCTTATCAGTGACTAGATTAGCGAGAAGAAATCTCCCTGGCAGAGTTACTGAGCTAGCTGAACAGTGAGCCCACAGAAGAAGATACGCAAGTCAAACAAACTGATGAGCAGAAAAACTTTTCTGGTTTTGTTTCCTGCCAATTGCTTTCATAATCAGGGGTTTTTATAATCACAACAGCCATATAAGTTTAATGCAGATGAGAAAAGTCCAAATAAATTCTAGGTTTAACATGGCTGGAGGACTGGGATATAACTTAGCAGCACAGTGCCTGTCTCGCAAGCCTGAGGTCATGAGTTCAAGACCTGATTCCAGAAAAAAAAAAAAAAAAAACCATGGATGGAGGCCAGCCGGATACAGGAAGTGAAGCGCGTGCAGGTTCCTGTCTTACTCAAGGGCCGGATATAGATGTTTACTTCTCGCGTTGATAGAAAAATACATTCCAGGGCTGGGGCTATGGCTCCGATGCAGCACCTGCCTGGCAAGCACAGGTCCTGAGTTCAATTCCAGGAACCACACAAAGAAAAGGGAAGATACTTTCAGGTACAGGTAAGAGCGTATCAGGAAGGATAAGCCGCGCAGTGCCGCAGTGACAAACCCAGATCGACTCCTGCACGGGTTGGTTTGTGCTTCCATCCTGGGCCTCTGGCTGTCGGCTGGAGGCTGCTCACTGTCACCCTCAGTTCAGGAGCTGAGTGGCTACCGTCACTAACTGCGACACTGCTGGTCCTAGTGTCCAGGAGAACAGTCTGTGGCTTTGAAGCCCCTGCCTAGGTGCGGCATCACTTCTCCGTGTCTTTAGACAGTTACGTGGCCACGCCGGCGTGCCGTGAGCCAAGAAGAGAAAGAACCACGTACGTGTCAACAACTTTCACAGCTATCAGACTGCGGGACACAGGACTGCAAAGCCTCCAAGCGGCAGGAGAGTGAAGCAAACCAAAGGTAGGAAGACCACGTTACCTCCTCACAGTAGGGGCGACCCAGGGCCTGGGGCGGTGGCGGGAATCTGTGATCCCAGCACCGTGGGTAGAAGGATCACAAGTTCTAGCCCAGTCTAGGCAACCTCAACTGGATTCAATTCCCACAGCTTACACACGCACGCACCCACGCACACACCCACGCACACTGAATAGGCTGAATTCTGGAGTCATTAAAGCTTCAGTGAAAATACAAAATATCACTATGTACTGTATGTAAGAGACCGCATAAAGAGGTGGGCAAAATATGCTGGCAGATGCTAGCAGAAGCCCATGTGGCTGTGTTAACTTCAGGCTAACTAGAACCTCAGGTGAAAACTATCAGAGAACAAAGAAAATTGGTTAAGTTCAGTGTTGCAGAAAGATTTTTTAAATGCATCTGCTATTTAAAAGGTTTATTTCAAAATTATACAATAAAAGCCAAGTGTGGTGGCACACTCCTGTAATCCTAGTACTTGGGAGATGGAGGCAGGAGAATCATTTCCAAGTTTGAGACCAGCCTGGGCTACAAAGTGAGTCCCTGTCCTAGCCAATTATAATGAAACTTTTATATCTTTTCAAAGTTAGTGGATCTGCCACCATGTACTTATTAGAATAATTAAATGTAATACCACATGCTGGTTGGTATGCAGAGCAACTGGAATTCTCAGATGGTTAGAATACAAGGTGATCCGGTCCTTTGAAAGAGTTTAGCAGTTTCTTTAAATACTAAACATGTGCAATACTATATGGTCCCACAGTGCTGTCCCTGGGTGTCTACAGGGATGACATTTATGTCCACGCTGAGCCTGTACAGGATGTTTACAGCAGCTCTCTCCGTCATCACCAACGTGTCTTCCAACAGGTACACGAATGAAGGAAGTGGTACATCCTTACCGTGGGGTTCTGTGCGGTAATACAAAATAAATTATAAACACATCAACAACCCGAATAAATCTCAGAGTCATGCTGAGGGAAAGAAGTCCATCTCTAAAGGTTATCTACTATACAGTTCATTTATGTGACATTCCTGAAAAGTTAAAACTACAGTGGCAGAGGACAGATCGGTGTTTGCCAGGTGGTGGCCAGAGAAGCTGGCTGCCACGTGGCCGTGCAGGGAGCTCTTCCTGTGATGACTGCTGTGTGTTGCTGACGCGAATCTGCGTACATACGTCACCATGTGTGGGGCTGTGTTCCCTCCACATCGCCCGAGTTGGCCAAAATACAGACGATATCATCTAACAAATGCTTGTTAGATGAATACGAAATATTCTTTCAGAAAACCTATGGAATATTCATTAAAGTGATTTATATGCAGGGAAGGAAGCAAAATACAAATACACAGATAAGGTTGTCTTTGTATTCTCTGGTAGAAGTGAGTAACAAAAGGCCTGTCAAGTTGGAAGTATTTAAATGCTCTTCTAGAATCATTTAAAGGGGAAGTCAAAACTACAAGCTACTTAGAATTCATTAACTAAAAGAAAATTAGCACTGGGGATGTAGCTCAGTGATCAAGTACTTCCTAGCAGGCAGGAGGCTCAGGGGTCCATTCCTACCTCGTGCTGCAAATAGGTACATACACATCCTGAATCTGAAGATTCCTGCCAAGTCGTGCAAGAGGGTATATATAGTTTGTTTGTTTGTTTTGACTTTTACAGAAGTAGGAAAGCAAAAGAGGTGAAATTAAAATTTAACTTTGGGAACTAAAGCCAAAAAAACAAAGTGAGAGATCAATAAATGAAGAAATTAATAAAATAGCAAACTTCAGTGAATGAAACTAGGTTTTTTAAAACAGCCAACAAAAAGACCTTTGGGAAGGTGATAGAAGTGCAAGAAACAACAAAGACTGCGACTGCTGGGGCTAATTTTTAGAACCACACCTACAAATATTTTGGGGTCTTTTTTGTTTGCTTGCTTGGCACTAGTGAGGACTGAACCCAGAGCTTTTGCAAAGAGCTACATCCTCCACCCCCTTTTTTATTTTTTACTTAGAAACGGTGTCACTAAGTTTCCCAAGTGGGACTAGAATTTGTGATCTTCCTGCCTCAGTCTCCCAGAGTGCTGGAATTACAAGCATGCACCACCATGCCTGGCTAGCACAGACATTTCTAGTTATGAGAATAACATTTACGTTTTTACTTCAGGTCATGTGTGGTGGTGCAGACCTGTAATCTGAGCACTCGGGAGGCTGAGGCAGAAGGATTGCCACAAGTTTGACACCAGCTTGGGCTACACAGTGAGTTCAAGGCCAGCCTGAACTGCATAGCAGGAACCTAACTCAAACCAAAACAAAAATAACAACTTTCTCCAACTATGACGGTATAACTTCATTGCAATAAATTTATAAGACTAAATGAATTAAGGTAACTTCAGAAATACAGATTGTAAAACTGGTAAGCAATAGGGAATAAGGTAGTATACTTCTTTTCAAATGACAGCAGTAATCTTAGTACTCAAGTGGCTGAGGCAAGAAAACTATGAGTTCCAGGCCAGCCTGGGCTGCATAGCAAACTCAAGCCAGATAACTACATAGTGAGATCCTGTCTAAAAGTGGAACAGACAGATACTGGCTGCAGACATAGCACACACCTGTAACTCGTGCTTTGGGAGGCTGAGGCCATTAGAATTGTGAGTTCAAGGCCAGGCTGGACTATATAGTAAAATCCTGTCTCAATAAAATGTAAGAGGAAAAGAAATATTTTTTGCTTTAAACTATTTAACTGAAATGGACTTCCATTTATCTAACTGGAATGATTTCCATTTTATTTTGATACATCTTTTCCCCATGGTGATTTACAGGCTCTTCAAGCCAATATAAAAAAAAAATTTTTTTTTGGTACCAGGGATTGAACTGACAACTTCACATTTGCCAAGCATGCACTTACACCACTGAGCTAACCCTCTGGCCAATATAAATATTTCACAATACTTCAGCAATATCTCTCAGCAACAGAAACACTGAAGAGTGAAGACCCAACATGATTAACTAGGTGGATGGAAATCTGCTCCAAATATTTGTTTCTGAGGTAATGGCACCGCACCTGTTCAGTTAAGAAAACCACCATTCAACACAGGGTGATTTTTTATTTTTAAGTAGGGCCCAGAACAGTTGGCCGCTGATTAGGTACTGAATGGCAGAGCTGCATCCCGGGCTATGCCCTGAATTCACAGGGAGTGCAGTCCAGCAACCCAGGCTCCTTCCCATTGGTTCTCACAAAGTGCCTTTCTGAGCAGGGCAGGCTGGTGCTTTAGTTGTACCTTTCTCTTTGGCTGCCCTCTTTTTTGGATCCTTTTCTTTGACACGTTTGAGGAAGCTGTTACGACTCCTTGAGTGTTTAATATGCCCAATATGCACATTAATCCTCATGGCAAATGTCTTACTCTTTACTTGCTTGTTTCCAGCAATGCCAACAGCATGCTGGGTAACACTGTAGACTTCCTGTTTTGCCACGGTGACATTTGTGTGACATTGTTTTTTGCACAGTGCCCAATCCCTTGATCTCTACAATATCACCGTGTGTGTGTGTGTGTGTGTGTGTGTGTGTGTGTGTGTTATGACACTGGGAATCAAATTCATGGCCTCAAGCTTGCTAGGCAGGTGCTTGAGCCACTGAACTAAACCCCTACCACCCTTTTTGTAGAATTGCACGTCTGTGGCCAACAGGCCAACCCCATGTTTTTAAAAGGCCTAGAGAACACACTCCAGATTCCCCTCTTCTTTCCCTTTGTGTTCATCATTTGGCAAGAGAAAAATCTTGAAGGTGCACATTTATTTGGAAGCCATTCCAAAGGACAGGGGAAAAAAAGAAAAAAGATACAAAGCTTCCTAATTCATTCTGTGTGGTTAGCATAATCCTGATAGCCAAACTGTCCGAACAGCACACAAGAAAAACTAAACTAGACTCAATACAGGTACAAAACTAGCATGAGTTCTGTTGTGTAGTTTTTTAAAAGAGTTTTTTTTTCAAGTAGGATTTATACAAACCATACCAGACTGAGTTAAATCCCTATAGCTCACTAAGTTAAGAATCATACAGTCTTCACATGCTTAAAAATCGTTTAATAAAAAGGCTGGGGATTTAGCCCAGTGGCACAAGTGCCTGCTTGGCAAGCTCGAGGTCATGAGTTCAATCCCAGATACAAAAAAAAAAAATCGTTTAATACAACAACTTCTGATATTGTTAACTGGAAATAGGAAGCCCTTAACATAGCCTCCAATGTTCCGTTTCTGTATGATAAAGCTTAACACACAATGTTTCAGTTCCATCAAATTAACTCATAGTTTTGACGCAATTTTATACAATTCCAACAAAAATTTTTAAATGGCTGTAACAGCTTGATTATAATGTTTACTTGGAAAATATTGTACAAGATGATTTTGATTAGATATCAAATTGATTGCCTCTGGGATGAGGGTAAATTGGCCACTGGCATAGATGTAAATAGAGTAAAAGTGCAGAATTGGGAACCCAGGAATAGAGCAGTGTATGTGTGTAGGAATTTGATATCTGAAAGTGAAGTCAGGAGTGGAGAAACAAACTATTCATTTCATAGTAGTGAAATTATTAGCTACCTGGAGATTGTCTTATTTTATAGCATGCACATCAAAACCCAGATGAATTAAGCCTGGAGATGTGAAAAGAACTGGAAGGAAATATTTGACAATAACTATCAGGAATGTGGTGGGAGGAAGGCATTCCCATGCACCGCACACGCCCAGTGACCTTGAAAGGGAAAGAAGGGAAAGACCTGATTACATTGTTAAACTGAGAAAGCTTTTGCACACAAAACTGGATACCATAAAAGACAAAAGACTGAGAACATAGATAACATAACAAAAGATTTAAAATACATATACAACACCTGTGAACAAAACAAAAAGTAGACCAAGGATATAAAATTCTGTACAGAGGTATGGACAACATAAAACCATGCCGCTTCATAAGCAATCTGAAAAATTAAAATGAGATATTTTTAATACATTGAATGGTTTACCAAAGAATTGGTAGACGTGCTAGAGGCGATGTGAGGAAATTAGTACTTTAACTCAGAGTCGAAGGCGATACAAACAGCTGCAGCCTCTTGTGTGTACAGTGTGGCAGTGTATATTAATATTTAAAATGTGTCTGCCTTTGATCTAACAATTCTAGACATCCAGCTCAAGAGACATTCAGGCCAGAGGCCTGCGTCAAATATGAGAATGTGTACTGAAGCATTATTTTAATCACAAAAAATTAGAAAATGTAATTGTGCGGAAATCACCGAATGAGGGTATACCAGTGAGGACAAACCTTTTAGAGACCCAGTGTCCAAACTGCAACTCAGAACCTGCTTGTTTATTGCAAAATACCAACACTGCCATTAACCTTGAATACTGAGGCTTTAGTTTAGAAAAAGACAACCATTGTCTGATGCTTGGCTGCTTGGGCAACTAGGCTTGTGTGCCAACAGAGAAGGCTCTGTGTGCCTGCTGGGCCATGTATGCCACAGGTTCCTACTGCTGGTGCAGGCCAGTCTGTGTCACGTGATAATCTGTACAGACTGAGACTCTAGCTCCAGATCCAAGGGTGTACCTGTAATACCAGCCCTTGAGAGGCTGAGGCAAGAGGATTTCTTTTCTTTTCTTCTTCTTTTTTTTTTTTTTTGGTGCTGGGGATTGAACTCACGACCTTGTGTTTGCCAAGCAGGCACTTACACCACTGAGCTAAACCCCTGGCCTGAGGCAGGAGGATTTCAACTTTGAGCCTAACCCTAAATTTAAAAAGAATGTGGGTCAGTGTGAAGACCCTGGATTTAATCCGTGGAACACACACACACACACACACACACACACACACAAATAAAATATTTTAAGAACCACTCTGGAGCCCACAGAAACACTATTCTATGCCAAGTTAAAGGTGCTGGCCCTGGGCCCATGCCCACATGCACACATAATGAGTGAGAAATTTTGTGAACAACTTTTGCTGTGCTTTCTAACGAGTTCTGTCCCATTTCCTGCCTTTAAAGAAGATTGTGCTCACAGCTCTCTGATTGTTTCACAATCTACTAACAGTTCAGACTCCACTGCTGGAAAACACCGGCTAGGAGGTTTTAAATACTGACCCGGTGACCCCTGACAGAACTGCTTGCGGCCCTTGCCCTTCTCACAGTTGCTTTTGTTCCATGGCCAGAAGGCCTTTCTACATTTGTACCTCGCTTCCAAAGCCTGGCTTTCTTGAGATCTATAACTCATAGTAATCTTAGAGAGATTTTCGTTAGATTCCCTGCTGAGGAACTCTTGTGATGCTGAGAACCTGAGTTTTCAAATTTGCCTGAGAATTTCCAAATACAATTTAGTCAAAAAGTTAAAAACAAAAACCACAAGACTTTGTCCTTGACCCCAGGCACTGGCTGGCACGCCTGGCTGCTCCCAAAGACAGGCCTTGCTTCAGATGTCCCAAGGGCTCGCCCCATACCCATGTTCTTTCGGTGCCAGTTTGTAAATTTTAAACCAGTGTGGTTTTGCTTTGTTTTGTGCTTTGAGATAAGGCTCCACTGTGTAGTTCAGACTGGCTTTGAACTCATGTAGCCCTGGGCAGTGACCTCCTGCCCAGCCCCTTGCCAGGCTCCACCAGTGTGAAAGTAAAAAGGAATGAGACCTCAGGAAGTGTAGAAATAGATAAGTATTAACATAATCATTAACATTGTTCCCAGAGAGTCCGGTGAAAATTAGTTTATTTAGTGCCTTAGAAAGACACTTAATCTTTTTAAAATAATATTTGCAAGTTTATTTGTTTATTGGGTTTTTTTTTTTTTTGAGACAAGGTCTTGCTTATTTTTATGACCCTGGGTATTGCATTGGCATTTCCCTCTGTTCACTGGCCTTCTCATTTTATTTTATTTCATTTTATTTTATTTTTTGGTGCTGGAGATTGAACTCGTGACCTAGCACTTGTTTCTTTTTATTTTTTATTTTGGGACCAGATCGCACCAAAGTCTCTCAATTGCCCAGCCCGAGGTTGAACTTGGGATCCTCCCGCCTGACCTCTCAGTGTGGGGGTTAACGTTTCAGACCTTTTACATTCATTTAAAATGAATGTAAAACAGCAGGGCTGGGGTTTTAGTTCAGCAGCCCAAGCGCCTGCCTGGCAAGTGCAAGGTTGTGAGTTTGATCCCAGTACCAAACAAACAAACAAACAAACAAATGAAATAGAGCTCTAGGGCCAGGGGTTTAGCTCAGCAGCACAAGGACTTGCCCGGTGAGCACAGGATCATGAGTTTGATCTCTGGTATCAGGAAAAGAAAAGAAAGAAAAGAGAAAAGAAAAGAAAATTCCAAGCACTTGGGAGGCTGAGGCAAGAGGATCAGTGAGAGTTCAAGGCCAGCCTGGGCTGCAAAGTGAGTTCAAGGCCAGCTGGAACTGCATAGTGAAACCCTGGCTCAAAAAGACCAAAAATAAAGAAATAAATAACTTGAGCTCCAGGCCTCAGTCTTTTCTCTGTCATGCTGGGTCACCATGCCACTCAGGCTTACCTTCCACAATAGATTCTCCCCTGAATGGCTGCTGGACCCAGCTGTCATCCCAGCTCCTCGGGAGGCAGAAGTGGGAGGATTTCTCCAGCCCTGGAGTTCAAGGCCAGCCCCAGCAATGTAGCAAGACCCGATCTCAAAGATAAACCAGAAAAAGAGAACAGCTTCTTATCCCCGGCTATGTGCAGGGCAGGCCTGCGGCAGGGTCATGGCCTTGGTCTGTGGTGGCCCTGCAGCCTCCCTGGAGGAGCTGGGCATACCAGATGCCTCCCAGAGGTGGCTGTGCCTCTGCTGGCTTGGACAGCAGCCCGCAGCGAGGCCTCAGCCAGTTTAGGTCCTGACCACTTCCTCCATCCGCCTCCAGGTCTGGACTGCAGTGGCCTGGCGACTCATGTGCTTCAACTCAGGGCTTTCGTCCTGCTGGCGTTTATTACTTGGAGTAGCTCTGTGCCTTCAGCTGTGTTCACTGCACTCTCTCCAGGGAGCGCTGCCCAGTGTCCTCCCGGGAAGGTGTGAGAAGAACGCACTTCAGTGGGAGAGTGCCTCCAAACCACAGGGAAGAAAAACAGATGAACTTCTGCTTTTCAAAGGTTTGGGGGACTAAACTTCAGTCTTCTCTACCGATGTGAACAGAGGAGCAGCCTTGTCAGGCTAGCAGGACTGCGATGGGCTTGTGACGCAGGCAAGGTGCCCTCCACTCCCTCTGGGTGGCGGTGGTCCCCAGAGAGCAGGCAGCATTCCCTGGGGCTGGTCCTCCTCCTTAGTAAATTCGCCAGAACCTTCTCTAACGCTGGTGCCAGGGGGCCTAGCAGGCCTGCCGTTGTTGCTAAGTGAGTTTCCTTGTGGGGAAGAAGCAGGGCCCTTCTGGACCTGGCTTCCAGTCAGGAGTCTCTGACCCACCTGGAAACTCTAAGGGTTAGGGACCCAGAAGTTTGGCAGCTGCCACACTAGAGATAATCATAATTCACACACACTTCAAAAGCCAGGACAGGAGTTTGAAAGTTTCAGCACAAAGGGATAATAAGAGTTTGCCGAGATGTGTGTGTTTCACCTTACTGAAACATTATAATGGTTCCGCCTGTCACTGGCACAGTAGTATGCACCTGTGATTTCAGCACTTTGGGAGGCTGAGGCAGGAGGACTGCACGTGCAAGTCCTGCCTAAGCAACTTAGTGAGATCCTGCCTCGAAATAAAAAAGGAATTAGGGATGTACTTCTGTGGCAGAGCACACAGAATTTGATCCCCAGTACTGCACGCACAGACACAAATCACATGCACCCCATTAATATGTACGATTTTTACGCTTTTATGTAGTAGTTAAAATTAATTTAAATTTCTATTTGAACTTGTTAGGCATCTGAATGTAAGTTTTATTTGGGGGCAGCAGAGTAGGACTAATCAGTGTCCTAAACGCTCAGTCCACACATCGCGGAGGATGGCGGGAAGTCTAGAGCTCCACCTCCAGCCTGTGGCTTCTGTCTTGAGGAGACAAACGTCCGGGCTTGAGGGCATCCAGGGTGGTGATGAGGAGTCCCGGCTGCTCGGGAGGGCGGGACAGGAGGAGGTTCACTGGCACCATCTGGGCACCTGGTCAAGTCCCGTCTCAGAGATGGTCTGTGGGGCTTGAGGGTGCTTCCCAGTGGCCCTGACTTCAACTCTTACACAAACATGGGGGCGGCCCCAAGGGAATCACCTCCACCAGTAGGATGGCTACAAAAAAAAAAAAAAAAAAGCAAAACAAAATAACAAGGGCTGCCAAGGATCTAAAATTGTAATCCTGTATACTGTGGGTGTGAATGTGAAATAGCACAGCCGCTATAGGAAATGGTATAGCAGCTCCTTAAAGTAAGAATAAAATTACTGTCTGTGGTGGATTGAAAACCAGTGGTCAACTTACACACCGGCTGACCTCAGTCAGCGTGGTGCTGAGTGTGGACTGCTGCCAGCATTAGAAGGAGAAGCGGAGGGGAGGAGAAGCATCGTGGGTTCCCCTAAACCTTGTGTAGTGTTGGTTCTCCTGTTGCCATGAGGAGGAGCTTGTGGAGCTTCTTCCCGATATGAACTTGGGTGTTCTCATCATCAGAGGAGCTCGGGACCTTGTCAGTGAGATTTGGCTGCGGTTCACTTTGGGGGAGCTCTGCTTTTTACAGTGAGCATCATTTCCTGGCTCCCAAGGGGCGAAGATGTGTGCTGTTCAGTCTCCAGGAGAAACTTGTCACACTGGCTTCCTGATATGTACTAGACTGTTCTCATCGTCGGATGAGCTGGGGACCTCCGTGTCACTCAGGATGGCTGAGGTACTTTTCAGAGGAGCCCTGGTCCTTATTTTGAGCATTGATTCTTGGCTCCAGTGCAGAACCTTCAGCCTGCTGGCATAGATCCTTCACCCCACTAGCACAGACTTTCTAGCTTCTGTCGCTGACCTTTAGGCCTTCCCAGCACAGATCTGTGAAACAGACTGTCATGAGTCATTGTTGTGGGCTCTAGGCCTCTGGTTGGACTCGAGGGTGTTGTCATGGGCTCCTGGTCTTCAGCTGGGCTCATGCAGGACATTGCTGTAGGATCTAGGCCATCAGCTGGATTCTTTAGGTCTTTAGTGTGTGGACAGGTTTGTTGCATTTTCTTTGTGTTTGGCTCCTTGGGTGACCCTTATAAATAATACTATAAATTATGTGTCCTGTATGTCATTGTTTTCCTTGCAACTCTTGACCACTACGCTATCTGAGCCAGAATTCACATTTCTCTGTATATATCCACCAGAATTAAACACAAGAGCCATTTTGTATACAACTATACAAAGAGCCGTTTGTATACCCACGTTCATAGCATTATTATAGGGAGGAGATGGAAGGAGCCCAGCATACACTGGCAAATAAAAAGATAAACAAACTGCAGTCTAGACATTGGATGGTCTGAGCCAAGCATGGCAGTACATGCATGTAATCCTACAACCCAGGAGGCTGAGGCAGGAGAATCACAGTTTCAGCCCAGCTTGGCAAAAAGAAAGAAAGAAAGAAAGAAAGAAAGAAAGAAAGAAAGAAAGAAAGAGAGAGAGAGAGAAAGAAAGAAAGAAAGAAAGAAAGAAAGAAAGAAAGAAAGAAAGAAAGAAAGAAAAGGGCTCCGGATGTAGCTTCCTGTGAAGTCTTTAGATTCAGTTCCCAGTTTCCCCTCTTGAATGCCCTGATGCATGCTGCAGCATGAATGAATCCTGAGGTCCTCTATACCAAGTGGAATAAATCATTCACAGAAAGAGAATTCTTTCTGATTGTCCTCACGGAATTCCCGGAGTAGCTTCCCTTGGATGTGGGAAGTAGAATGGTGGTGGCAAGGGCTGTGTGGGGAGAAAGGAGGAGTCGTCTAATGGGTGTACAGCATAATTCTGTGGGACGAACGGTTCTGGAGATGGGTTGTACAGCACTGTAACCGTGGATAACATTTCTGAAGTGTAGACTTAACACAGCTAAGACAAGGAGGTCCCAAGGGGGCGGCTCGTGCCTGTGATCTCAGCAATTGGGAAGCTGAGGCAGGAGGATCATGAGTTGGAGGCTGGTCTGGGCTGCAGAGGAAGACCTTGTTCCACAGCCCCGCACCCCCAAAGAGAAAGAGATGGTGTGGGAGATCCAGTGGGTAGCAGAGCACTGGCCTAGCACGTGCAAGGCCCTGGGTTCAATCCCCAACACTTGGGGGGAAATAAAAGATTGCAAACTTTGTTGCATGCCATGTTTATTATCATAGTTTATTATTATTTTAATCTTGGGGAAGTTTTTTTGTTGTCTTTGAGACAGGGTCTTACTGTGCATTTTATTTGGGGGTTCAGGTTGGCCTTGGGCTCACTTTGTAGCCCAGGTTGGTCTTGAACTTGCAACGATTCTCTTGCCTCAGCCTCCAGAGTGCTAGGATTACAGGAGTGCACCTCCACACCCGGCCTGGGGAAGATTTTGAGGTGCACTCCTTGGATCAAGGTTCCCTTTGAACCTATCAACCCAGGTGACTCTGACTTTCCGCCCAACACCAGAGTATAAGGCACAGTCCTGGGTCGGAGCGTGGACAGCAGGGTGAGGGGAAGGAGGACGGGGACCAAGACCCCTAGTGGGGAGCTCCTGTGCTGGCTGGCGCCTGGCTTCTCACTCACGGGGGAGGAAGTCTGGGGGTCCGCCCTGCGCCCCAGAGGAGCCGCCCTCTGCAGAGGGCTACTCACCTTTCCGGGCAGACCTGGCTCCACAGAGCTGGCCGCCCCACTGGCCAGGGCTGCCAAGCTTGGGTGACACGCCTTCCCTGGATCTACCAGGACAGATAAGAGACAGCAGATAAAGGTCAGAGTTAACTCTTCTTTGTTTATTTTTTGTTTTTGTTTTTCCCTGCTTTTTAGAGCATCTCACTCTGTAGGCTGGGCTGTCCTGGAACTTTCAATCCTTTGCAGAGCCTCCTGAGTTGGGGGACTGTAGGAATGTGCTATGCACTTAGCTCTTTCTGCTTTTCACATTCTTTTGAACATCTAAATGTCTGTTGCTCTCGGAAGTGCGGTCCTGTAATCTTAGCACTCTGGAAGGCTGAGGCAGGGGGATCACACATTCCAGGTCTAGCTTGGGTAATTCAGTACCTGAGACTCTATCTCAGGGCACAGGCCCTTGCTTCAGTTCTCAGTATCACAAAAATAAATATTATATTTGCCTCAGGAAAGCGTAAAGGGGGAAAAGCATGGAACAACAAATACCATAATCATTTTTCCTAGGTAAGGAAATTAAAAAAAAAAAAGGCAAAGTATCAGACATTTTTCCAGGCATTAGCAGCTCACGTGGGTTCTTAGCCACGGGAAGAGGGAATCAAACATTTAAGTTTACTGTGGGAAAGAATCTTGACTGACATGGAAAGGGGCATTTTACCGTTATGGGCTCTCTGGGGAGCGTCACTAATCATGCTTCTTTTAAAAGGTGGGGTCTCTGGCCAGGCTGGGGCTTGGTCCTGTGCCTGCCCCTGCCCCTTGTCTCGGGAAGGGTGGGGGCTTGCTGTTCTGACTGTCCATCTGCCTTTCTCCCCTCTCTGAGCCAGCTGCCTGCTCATCTCCAACGGGGAGACCACACGGAAGTCCCACGATCCCCAGCCTCTGTGGTGCCGCACTGGCTGGGTTCCAACAGTGTCTGTGGCTTGCTCACTCCTGTCCTTGAGGAAGGGACTTTACCTGCTTTAAGCTCCAGTCAGCTTCCCGATTCACTGGACTAGAACGGAGTGAGGAGGAGGAGTCTCCCAACCACTATGTGCTTTGTGGTGTGCACTGCAAACCAGAGGTCCCCCTCTGAGCCAGAGCCTGGGACAGTTAAACACTCTGCTTTGTTATTTTTGTTTGTGTGTTTGTTTGTTTGAGATAGGATCTTTGCTATATAGTCGTGCTGACCTCGATCTCACTGTGTAGCCCATGCTGACCTGAAACTCACAGCAATCTTCCTGCTTGAGCCTCCTGAGTGCTTGGATTACAGGCCTGCACCACCATGCCTGGCAGCGACAGCAGAAAGGTGCAAGGCCAGGCCCAGACAACAACTAACCTGGTGAGAAACAAATGAAAAGAGATGAGAATTAAGTTGGGGTGGAAAACTGCCACAGACCTACAGAGTGAAATAGAAGGCCTTACTCAGGGCTGCAGAGGGTACCATGCTCCAGCCTGGGGCTGCAGGTTCCGAGGGCCTGAGGGCTTGGCCAGGAATCCCTGGGAGCCTGGCTCCTGCAGGAAAGGTTACAGCGTTGTGAGGAGGGAGTGGACAGCAGGCAAGGCCCGGCGCGTCCTGTGCTGGCACAAGGCCTCGCTGTCCACGCCTCTCATGTTCGAGATCTTGTCTGCTTGCTCTGGTTCACCTGGTATGTCTCCGAGCTGTCTTCCTTAGGAAAACTAAAACCCCTGACTGCCAGGCTCCCTGGGGCACGACTTCCCAGCACCAACCTGGTGTTAGCTGCGCTGTTCTCAGAGAGCGTCCTGCTCGGCACCCCTGCTGGTGCTCTCACCCCACAGACACGGGACAGAGTGTCATGGAGAAGAGAGAAGACGGAACACAAAATCCCCCAGTACCCGGACAGCCGAGAACATCTATACATTTACACTGGACACACCGACCTCCTCCCTTAGGGTCCTCACCATCCCCCACTTTGACCCCTATAACAAGGTTCTGTGTTCCCTGTACCCCGCAGACGGTCTTTTTGCCCTCTGGAAGCCTTGCACTCAGACGCCATACATTCCAGGGCGTGTTGTCTTCCCACAGACTTGCTGGTCTCTGCTGGTCACCGCCTCGTGCCGTTCCTTACAAGGACATCTTGCCATCACTTTTATGGGGCAGTGTGTGCGACATGGGAGTTGTTTTCTCTAGAACAGAACACAATGGTTTGGTGTCTTCTCTGTGGTACAATGAACACATTCTCGATGACTCTGGTCATATTTTTCACTTTGAGGGCTGGGAGTGTTGGTCAGGGGTGGAAGGCTTGTCTAGTATGTGTGATACCCTAGGTTTGACCCTAAGCACTGGGGGGAAAAACAGAAAAAGAAAAAAAGAAATTCATTTGAGTTTCACCTTTTCCTTCTGTGAAATAGGAGAATGTTACCTATGAATGGCACAGATACAGGTGTGAAACTACAGAAGAAAGGAAGCCCTGGCCCCAGTTCCTCTGGACTCCTGGATTCTACACGGTGGGAGTCTTTCATTGTGCCTAGCTGTCGGAGGGGACACATCACAGCCTGTCAGAGACACATCCAGCCTGGGGATGCTGATTCAGCCCGTGCTGCCTGAGTCCTATGTTAGCGAGACAGTGAAAGGGCGCTGGGATGTCCGCGGCCAGTCTAAGAGCTATTCTTCTGAAACACCTTCCTCCCCATTCCTCAGCTCTGCAGCCTCTCCAGGCCCTCAGGCGGGCATCTGGGACGGCTTTGCAATGATTTACAGGAATGTCAGTTTTCTCCTGCCTGCTTTCGGGACAATGCTGGGAGAGGCTGGCTGTCATAACATGTGGGCAGATGATTCTTGATGACAGCCCGAGAGGCCTTCCAGCTTGGTGAGTCTGGGAAATAATCATACACACTCTGCCTTCCCTCTCCATCCAGCCACTTCTTCCACCCACAGAACCCCGTTCCCCCAGCTTGCAGCTCTTCCAACCTGCTGCGGACTTTGAGTTGTTGCCCAGAGGAGATTGACTGGATCTAATGAAAGCTGAATGGAAGCAAATTATTTGGTAATCTCCTGAATGTACTGTCACTCAGCGACAGTGCTGGCCTAGAATGCCAGCTGCCTGGTGACCTGTTAATACCTCACGAGGCGTTCTGTGGAAGTCCCAACTCTCGGAGGCTGCAAAGCGGCACCCCAAGACCTTCAGGGGTTCAGGTGGTCTTGAGCCTCTCCTAGCCCCACTTGTAAAACAACCAAGTTTCAGAGAGATAAAGAAACTTTAAAAGTTCCTTCTGGTGGGCTGGGGATGAGGGCATGGTGAATACCTTGCCTGGCATGCATGGGGCCTTGGTTTCAGCCCTGAATACATGGTAGTGGTGGGGAATTCACTGTTGAAAATACTGAAGAAATAATGAGTATTTCTCTTGTTGTATGGCACCAGGGATTGGACCCAGGGCCTTCACTCCAAACTATATTCTCAGCCCTTTGAATTTCTCTTTTCTTTTGTTTCTAAGGTAGCCCTTAGGTTCTTTCTCTCTTTATTTCTTCTTCTTCTTAAACAGTCTCTGTAAGTCACTAAATTGCCCAGACTGGACTCAAAATTGTGATCTTCCTGCCTCTGCCTCCCAGACTGCTGGGATTACTGGACTGTGTTACAGCACCCAACTTGTTCTCAACACAGTGGGAGGCCATCAGAGGACTTCAAGTAGGGAAAGTACACGCTCTACTTTATGCATATTTAAAAAAAACTGACCGTAGGCCATGTGGGGGTGGGGAATACAGTGGACTGGTACAACCTTTGCCTAGCACGCACATGGTCTCAGGTTCCACCCATCAAGCTGGATGTACATAGTTGTTTGAAGAAAGGCTTTGCATGGAGCAATGTAAATGCATGGAGAACGGGACTAAAATTCCAGAAGTGAAGATGAGAACATGCATCTGCGTGGTACTAGCGAGCTTGAAGTAGAGAGATGTGAGAAATGCTGGAGAGAAAGCAGAACAGCTATGAGAGCAGGGCAAGATAAAACCTACTTGAAACTCTGCTGAATGGGGTGAGGGGCAACTAATTACTAATGACAAGCAGTTTTCTGGTTCCAAAGGTGAAGACTTTGACACAGACCTCTCTGTGCTTAATAAGTTTATCCCACTGGGTCCCATATTTAAAGATTTGTTCTTTCATTCAGCAGCTTCCTGTGCTGAGCTCACCGCCAGCTCAGGACTGAGCCTGGAATATCAGCAAACCACGCAGAAGCAAGCCTGACCCTCACAGAGCTTGTGTCTACCAAACAGGCGATCAGTGAGACAAATGAGCTAATTATGTATATGGGAGGTGATTCATGCTTCAGAAAAAAGAGAAATGCTAGCAGAATTGACGGACTAGGGGGCCCTGGGTAAAGGGGAGGGAGGCTGTGGATTAACTAGGGTATGGGGCAGGCCTCATGGGGTGGGTAACATTTGGAAACTAGAAAAAGATTCTAAACTGGGTGTGGTGGTGCACACCTGCAATCTCAGCACTTTGGGAGACTGAGGCAGGTGGATTGAAACTTCAAGCCCAACCTGAATTGGTCTCAAAATTATTTTTTTTTTAAAGAAGAGGGGCTGGAAGGAGCTCAGCCTGAAGGCACAGGGTCCTGTGCTACACAATAAAATCAATGAATAAAAAAAAATGAAGTGAGCTTTAAACATTTTTAATTTGGCACCATTATTTGTAGCTGTTTAATTTGTCTTCGTTTACCCTTGTGTACAGGGCCCCTTCCTGCCTATCTGGTTCTCCCATCAGCATGAGTTTCCCCAGCCCCCCCCCGTCCCC
>PVLA01000838.1:0-172298 GCA_004027455.1 Hydrochoerus hydrochaeris | reverse complement strand
AGAACAAGGAGGGAAGAGGCAGGAATTTTCAAGTCCTGAACTGACTTCCGCCCCGGTTAAATCCCTGGACTGCTCTGTCTTCTGCCTTAGGATTTTTATTTTCTCTGGCCCCAGAAAGAAAAGGAGCGATGGAGCATATTGCAGATTATTAACTCTCCGGAAGTCACTTTGAACTAAGGCCGCTGTGCTGTCTCTGCCAGGCTGGGACTGGACATAGCTCTGAGGCTCTGACCTTCCCTGGGGTGGCCCTGGTGACAGTGCTGCTCCAGAAGACGCCTGTGCCCGCAGCAGGGTTTAAGGTGAGAATGCAGTGTCAGCAGATGCGCTCCTCTCCTCAAATGCACACGCGTGCACGTTACACAGACACGCTCCACAGCCTTTCCCAGGCTCCACGTCACTCTAAGCTTTAACCTGGCACACAGCGCCGCTCTCAAATGACATGCTTAGGGCCCTCGCGTGTGCAAAGCTTTCGATGGATGCACATGGTGCCCGGTGTGTTAGCAAATAAAAACGAGTCTCTGCTAAGATGAGCCAGGACTGTGCCCCGGCCCACGCACAGGAGGGCTTAGTCATCGTCCAACTCAGGAGAAGGCGGCAGGTGGCGGCTGCTGGGGCCTGGGGAGGGAGGCGGGGAGCTGGCAGTGCTGAGCAGGCCGTTTCCGCGTGGGAAGGGGGCGCCCGTGACGGGGCTCGGAGACTGGTCAACGGCTGCTGCTTCGGGAACGCCAACACGAGCTCAGCCCAATGGCGTGGGGGGCTGGGGTGGGGGTTGGAGGGCGGGCGCGGCCTCCTCCAGCCGCCGCTAGTGCGCGAAGCCCCGCCGCCTGCTGGTGCAATCCGCAGCGCGCCTTGCGCGGGTCCCCAGCGTGGGGCGGAGCCGTACACCCCCGGAGGAGCGAGCCCGCCCATTCTCGAGCACGACCAATGGGGACGCGGGCTCCGTCGCGAGAGCCAATCAGCAAGAGGCCTGCGCGGCCGGTGCGCGGGAAGAGGCCGGGCCGCGGCAGACGCGCGCAGCAGCCGGAGACGTGGGCTGTCCACGCGCCGTGCCATGGACACCCCGAAGCAAGTGACCAACTTCGGGCCGGGGCCCGCCAAGCTGCCGCGCTCGGTGAGGCGCGGCCCCCGCGCGTGGGCTGGCAGGGGGCGCGGCGTGCACGCCTGGAAGACGCGCACGTGGGCGAAGGCCCGTGGGAAGGGTGGGATGGGAGTGCGTACGGCCGCGGGCCCCGCGGTGGGCTCTGCCGGCCAGGCCAGGCCCGCTGCACGGAAACCCGAGCGTGACGGCCCCCGGGCCTGCGTGGACCTCTCCGCGCGTGCCGCCGCTGGACGTGGGCGAGAGGCCCGTGCCCTCTGTGAGGCGAGCGGTCGGCTCTGCGGGGCCCGGTGGGGCCGGGGCCGGGCTCGCTTTGTCGGCGGCGGGGTCTTTGGGTTCGGTTCTGTTCGGGGTGCGGCCCACGCGAGCGCGGAGGCCCGGCGCCCCGCGGCAATGCCTCAGAGTCTTCACGCGTGCGTCGCCAGTGTGATTGGCCCCGGAGTTGATTTCCGTGGCAGCTGGCAGCGGTGATACAGTGGTGATGTGTTGTCCCTGGAGGATTTTTGTCCTTAGTTGCCCTGTAACCTGGGAGTGAAAAATACATTTTACCAAACGACAAAGTACATGGACATAATTATAATGAGCGTAAAAGTCTTGGGAAATAGCCTGATGACGTATGAGGTGCTGTGTAGTGTTCTGTGCTGTTCTAAATTTATGAAGTACGTTAGTTGTAAACGATAAAAACAGTTGAGTTCTGCGGTTTGAGAAAAACACACTGGATTATAAAGGGTGTGTTTTTTTGGCTGCAGGTGTTTTAAAAAACTTTTTGTATTGATTTTGGTTATAAACATTTATAGACGTTCTTTAATTTTCTTTTCTTTCTTCTTTTCTTTTTTCCCTTTGAGACAGAAATGTTTCGCAGTGTAGTTCGGGCTGGCCTTGAACTCACGTGTAGCTCAGGCTGGCCTCAAACTCACAGTGATCTTCTTGCCGCAGCTGCCTCCTGCCGGAATTACAGGCCTCTGCCGCCACACTGCGCTAGATACATTTTTCAAGAAATGTCACTATGAGAAGAATACAGTACTAACACGGGTTCATAGAGGATTCTTGGTGTAGCTCAGTGGTGGAATGGGCCTGCTTAGCATGTGCAGAGCAAGGCCTTGAAGTCCTAGCACTAGTGAGGGAGATTCTGTTATAAATAAATACTAAGCTTCACTGCGTGGAAGGCTTCACTAAAGTTCGTTTTTAATATTTGAGTCGACGTGTGATAATTATACAGTACATATTTATAGGGTACTGTAAGATGTTTCAGTGCATGCATACAACATATACCGATTAGATCAGGGTATTGATCAGCTAGTGTAAATAGGCACCAACACTGAACCCTGTGTCAGAGTAACTCTGTCTATTTTTTATTATTAAAATATTTTCTAGACAAGTTACAGTTCAATATGTATTTTAGCGATGCTTCTTTAGCTAGGTTTTTTTTGAGATAGCCTTGCAGCCCGGGCAGCCTGCCTTAGCTTCCTAAGTGCTGGGATTATAGCTGTTGTACCAAACCCTGTTAAGTATTTTCAAAGATGCTAGCTTGAGTTTGGATTCTTCTACAGTGTTTTGCCCATACATTATATCATCTTTTTTTTTTTTTGCTTTTCGTTTTTATTTTTGTTATGGAGATCCTCAGTTGACAGAGTAGTAATAATATAATGAATCTTTGGGGCTTCATCTCTGAGCCTGAACAGAACTATGTTGGCAGTCTTGTTTTGAGCACTCTGGAATGATTTTTCTTATGTGCTGGAGATCATCCTTGGGGCCTTCACAGGGATGACAAGAACCATGCTGGGGGCCTGTGCTCAGTCAGGGGGCTACAGCCCCAGTCGGGGGATGAATCCTGATTCTTAGCGGGTTCTTCCTTTTTCCTATCCACTGCATGGCCCACTGCACTGCTTTGGACCGAAAAGGTTAGGAAATTGACTTATCTGCATAAGTGAGGCCTAATGATTTGTTATTCCAGAGCCCAGAACTTTATCCAGTTTGTACTTTTAAGAGAGTGGAGAGTGAGGTTTGTGGAGATGTTTCCTCAGGAATTGGTGAATTTGTGCCTTAGCAACAATCACCTTGCCCAGTGTCGGGCCCAGCACTGTGAGTTGCATCAGAGGCTCCCAGGAGAGTAGGAGGGAGAAGGATTGGCTGTGGGAGGGGACAAGGGTGAGGAACCTCCCAGGCCAGGGTTGGGCTCCCTTCTGTCTCCTTCCCAGGGTTATTTATTTATTTATTTAGTAAGGTTTTAGTGTAGAGAGAAAGCTGTGCACAGCATATAAAAATAACCTTATTTTTGTTTGTTTGTCTTTTAGGTGTTACTGGAGTTGCAGAAAGAATTACTAGACTACAAGGGAGTTGGCATTAGTGTTCTGGGTAAGATTTGCTTTTGGAAAGCTTGGCTTTCAAGGGGAACTGATTTAAATGAATGGGGCCTACACTTCTACTAGGTCTTCCCCTCAGCCTTGGTAGATACGTTTTTAAGCTTGAATAAATTGGGTTGCACGTTTGCTTGCAGCAGTTCTCAAAATAGCACCGTCCTGTGCTGCCCTGTAACCCGGGAGTGAAGAGTGCATTTTACAGAGCGGCGAAGTACTGAGACATAATTATAAGGAAAATAGAAGTATTCAGCCTAATGACCTGTGGTGTACTGTTTGGTACCCTGTTCACTACAGTTGTCTGTAGGAGCCTTAGGCATCTCAGGCATCCCAACCGTTTAGTGACTGATTTTTGTTAGTTATAGGATCTGGGATCAGAAGATAATTCGTACATTTACATTACAAAGCCGCTGATGATTTATGATACTACTTCACATTGAATTAGAGTTTTTTGTTGAACTTTAATACAAACTTATTAAAGTTTCAAAGTATATATGCTTTCTGACCTTGCACATGAGTAATTTCATGGTTAAATTTCTCTTGTATTTATGGGACATAGAGGAGAATACTGGACCTTTGAGTTCTAAAGCTTATTTTTTAAAATTTAATTTTCTTTTTTGGAGAACGTTTCAAAGACTGAGCCATTAAGAGACTCGGATTAGGGGTATTGCTTATTCGCGTTACATATTTTCCTGAGAGTTTGCTCCATGCAGTTGCATTTCTGTGATATGAGGTCGCAGTGTGGCAGGTTGTACCCGGCTTCCTGTATGTAAGAGCACGATGGTGTGAGGAAGAGTCGAAGGGACCCCAGTGATAAGTTAACAAGTGAAAAAAAAACAACAAGTAGCTCGTCCATTGAATGTGACAGTGTAAAAATCATTCTGCAGTGACTCTGAAGATGAAAACGTTGGTAGCTAGAGTCAGTTTGTATTGTCCCCTCTGTTGAGTGAGCATGGGCTCACAATTTTCATGTATTGTTTCTCTGTACATTTCATAAATCTTAAGTCTACTTGGATTTGAAATAAAACTATTTTTGTCATTTATTTTCTGCAGAAATGAGTCACAGGTCCTCAGATTTTGGCAAGATTATTGGAAACACAGAGAGTCTGGTGCGAGAATTGTTGTAAGTTTAAAAAAGACCAAATTGTGTTACTTTTGTTTGGTACTCCATCAACCTGAGTGTCTGTTGCATTGTTTCTTATCTTCTGTTGTTCAGAATAGTCCATAAATAAAAATTAACCATGTTACGTTCAAGTTTCCTATTAGCACAGAATGCTTTCTAATGTATTTCCCAGCTGACGTTTATGTGCTTTTGTGTTTACATCGTATATCCAATGAGGAGAAATCCTCGTGTCGCAAAGATTTTTCAGCACTGGTAGCTAAATAGGCTTGAAAGGAACTTGAGCACAATTACCTGCAGTCTAGTTCAGGTGTCCTCCAGGTGTGGGCCTGTGACCACCTGTCAGAATCACTTGACTGGGGGTAGATTTTCAAAAAGTTCAAGGCCTGTCCACATTTGCTGAATTGGAATGTCTGGAGAACCTTCTGTCTCCCACAGGCTCTGTGGGTCATTTCAAGAGTTCTAAACTCCTGGCTCTGCCAAGTAAGTGAGACCCCTGATGTTACCTGCCATGTGTTTCCTGCTTTATTCTTAGGATATCTTAGTGTTTTTTTCTTTGTCTTTAAAAAAATTTTTTTTTCAGTACCAGGGATCAAACTCACAACATTGCACTTGCCAGGCAGATGCTTATGTTGCTGAGCTAAATCCCCAGCCCTAGGATATCTTATTCTTAAGCAGGTCATTAGTCTAAGAGAGGTTTTATTATATAAATATAGTCACGTATTTGGATGAATATGGTAACCTTGAAAACAGACTGCCCTTTGGTTTTTGGCTTTCTTTAATTTTTTTTTTTTTTTTTTGGTATTGGGAATTGAACTCAGGACCTTGTGCTTGGCAGGCAGACAGGCAGGCAGGCAGGCAGGCAGGCACTGTGCCACTGAGCTAAATCCCCAGCCCTCCTTTTTTTTTGGTCACAAAAGTTATGTGTGTTTATGGTCAGAGGTTCAGAAACAGGCTGCAGCTTTAGAAGTGAGTCTGGCGTTCTCTGGAACCCCACCACCCAGGGGTAGCGGTGGATATTGTAGGGATTGCCCTGGCATCACTTTGTGAGCAGCTTGGGAACTGTTGTGAGAGTTCCATGACCTCTCTTTTTACACTACCGTAGTAAGGCGAGCAGTGGGGTGGGCGTGCAGGTACCGTGAGGGGTGTGAGACCGCTGCATGGCCGGGGGCTCAGCATGGGTAGGTATTTGCCTGACTAGTTGTGCTCAGTCTGCCCGCTGCGGTCCATGTCGCATTCAAGGAGCAGTGCTGTTCTTATCAGAGAAGGTACCGAAGCCTCGGCCTGAAAGATGTGGCACCGAGCACATGGCTCTGAGCCTCTCGGGACTGGACCTGGTCCCGTGGGCTAGCTTGGGTCACGTGCTTGTGTGGAGCTGGGGTTAGCTGCACTTGATGGACGGAGGGCCCAGGGGTGCTTTCCTCAGGGGACAGCAGGGAGTTAGTAGGAAGAGGACGGGGTGCTTCTGTTAGGCAGTAGCCATGGGTTTCTGCTGTAGCCCTCGAAAAATCTCTGGTCCAGGATGGCACAGGTGAGTGACGAGATTGGGGTAGGCAGAGAGGTAGTGAGACTGGACTGTATTTAAACCCAAGCCCACCCCACGTCTTGCCGAGACCTCACTTTTTCTTCAGCGTGGTCCGCTTGGGCCTGTGTCCTGATTGTTAGCCTGTGCTTTTGCCTAGAGCTGTGCCGGACAACTACAAGGTGATTTTTGTGCAAGGTGGCGGGTGCAGCCAATTCAGTGCTGTCCCCTTAAACCTGATTGGCCTGAAGGCTGGGAGATGTGCTGACTACGTGGTGACAGGAGCGTGGTCAGCTAAAGCCGCAGAGGAAGCTAAGAAGTTTGGGACTGTGAATGTTGTCCACCCTAAGCTCGGGAGTTACACCAGTAAGTCCTGGGACCTGGGGGTGGCTCCCCACGCCCTGGCCTGTCTGCTCTTCCTGAAGCTGCCCTCCCTGGCCATGCTTAGGGTGGCACTGCGTGGCCCGAGCAGCTGGAGTGTGGCAGACTCCTAACCAGTGTCTGCAGCACGGAGCGGTGCCGGCCCACTCAGCTGAGAAGCTGGCCCACTCAGCTGAGAAGCCGGCCGAGGGCGGCCCTAGGGTGGCTTGCTTGGGCCCTGGTGGTGCCTCCCGGTCTTCCTGTGTGCTCTTGGTTCCACAGTTAGAGAAAGCTTCCCCCTTTCTGGGAAGATGGCCTCATGTCCTCCCAGGTTTCTCTGCCTTTGCTGGGCATTCCCAGACAGTCTCGGTGCCCGGCAGAAGGCCATCAGTGTGATGGCACCTGAGTCCCGTCTGCCTCCAAGGCTGTGGGATTCGAGTGGGCTGAGGGTGATGGGGCTGGGATCACTGAGAGGCCCTTGGGCTCTCAGCAGGAGTTGGAGAGATGGGAGCTGGGGTCAGCAATGAACCTCCCCTGTCTTGCACCAGTTTTCAAGGTTATTTATACCCAACACATTTGTGAATAGTCATCCTCCGGGATGTCACGGGGTGGTTATGGAAGAGAGAGGGCGCTTTTACTGCAGGGGAACTGCTGAGCCTGCCGGTGTGCACCCCTCTCTCCGTGTGAGGGAAATCTGAGTCCAAAGGCAAAGTTTCAGACTTGTCTTCCCTGGTAGGGATTCCGGATCCAGGTACCTGGACCCTCAGCCCGGAGGCCTCCTATGTGTACTTCTGCGCGAACGAGACCGTGCATGGTGTGGAGTTTGACTTCATCCCCGATGTCAAGGGCACGGTGCTGGTCTGCGACATGTCCTCCAACTTCCTGTCCAAGCCGGTGGATGTTTCCAAGGTAGAGCACAGGCGGGGCTGAGCTGGCTGTCTCAGGGGCTCCGCCGTTTATGCGGAGTGGAAAGGCTGCTGCAGGCTGGCACTAGCAGAGCCCGGAGCAGGGCGATCGATGGCAGTGAGCTGGCTGACGGTTCCCTGTCACCAGCTGTCCCAAGGTTTAAATCCTGACATTCCCAGCTCCGCAGCCGCACTCAAGTCCTGCTTTCCGGGGTGGCTTTGGGAGTGGCCTGTTCTCTCCAAGGGCACAGATGCTATCTGTCCCAGCCCAGGGCACGCATGCAAAGCCCCCTTCCCTGCTGCAGGCAGCCACGGAGCGCGTGGCCTCTAGGTGGCCTACGCCACAGTAAGGGGCGTTGTCTGCAGAGGGTACAGAAGCAGCAGCCGGGCCAGTGGTCCGCTTTTACTTTTAACTTGTATTATAGTGTGCTGAACATCAGTAACATTTAACATTCTCTGTGTGTGTGTGTGTGTGTGTGTGAGAGAGAGAGAGAGAGATACTGGGTAATGGACCTAGCACCTTCATACTGAGCTGCATCCCCAGCCATTTTTATTTTGAGACAGGGTCTCACTGAGTCACTTAAGTACTAAGTTGCTCCAGTTGGGCTTGGGCTTGGACTTGCAGTCCTCCTGCCTCAGCCTCTCAGAGTGTGGGCGTTAGGACCTGGGCAGCCATACCCAGCCTTAACCACCTTTAAGCATGGATTTCATTGGCATTGAATTTCATTCATCCCCTCCATCTCTAAGGACCTTTTTATTTCCCAGACTGAAGCTCTGTACCTGTGAAACAGTCACCCCCACAGACCCCAGCCTCTGGCCCCTGGCAGCCCCCGTCCACTCCGTGTCCGTGAGCTGAGCTGCTCCAGGGACCTCCTGTCAGTGGAGTCGTGTGGTACTTGCTCTTTGGTGCCTGGCTGTGTCACTCACTACGATGATGTTAAGATTTGCTTGTGTCAAAGCGCATGTCAGGACTCCATGTGTGTTCTGTGTAAATGTGTGTTACATGCGTATTTTTGTGCATGTGGGGAACTGAGACTTGAACCAAGAGCTCTGTCACTGAGCTATGTCAGCAGCCCTTATGTTGAGACAGAGTGACATTAGGTTGCCCAGATTTACCTTAGATGCGACCTCCTGCCTCAGCCTGTCGAGTGGCCAGAATCCCAGGTGCGAGCCACCATGCCTGCCTCAGAACTGCCTTTTTAAAGGCCAAATAATATTCCACGTGTGACTGTCCCATGTTCGGCTTATAGACTACCTTTCATCACCTCCAGGTGCTGGCAGTGCTAAACTGCACCAACTGTAAGTCACACTGCTCACACTACGTCCTCAGATTTTATGGGAGGACACGTGAGCGGTGCTGATCACACACGCAGAGTGCCTCGCGTCTGCTCTCCCAGTGTCTTCTCCCTTGGGGCCCTGTGCCGGCCTCCTTGTCTCAGCAGCCTCCTCCTCAGCACCTTCAATTGTCTCTGTGTAAATATAAACATTTTGTGTAGGTAGATTTTTGATTTTGAAAACATTTTAAAAACTTAAAAAAGTTTTGCTTATTTTAAATGTTCACATAATGTTCATTTAAAAAGTTTAAGCAATTTAACATTTTTACCATTTAAAAATTATAAAAATGTCAAAAAATAGCTGTATTTTCTAGATTAGAAGATTATGTTTCTTCACTTGGTTGCCGATGATATTTAAAGGCCCTGTTTTGTTTGGTTTTATTTTTTCTGCAATGTGGCCTGTCCTTAGGGCCTTCACAGGGCTACATGCCCTGATTGCAGTTTTTATTGGAGGCAGAATCTCGCTAAGTCACTAAGGTACCCGGGTTGGGCTTAAACTTTTGAGCCTCCTGCCTCAGCCTCCTGGAGTTCTGGGGTTTAGGTGTGTGTGGCTGTGAGCAGCTCCGAGGCCTGTTCCCTGTTCGGTTGTGTTTTTTGTGGTGCTGGAGGTGCATGCTGAGCGCACATTTTCCCCTGGGCTGCACCCCAGGCAGCCGCGTGGGTTGGCGCACTGGTTGAGCTGTGGCGTGGAGGCTTCTAAGCATGCAGTGTGTCCCTGGTGGCCGCAGAGTGGGGCTGGGGAGCCCCTTGCCGGTGGGGTTTTGGCTTTGGGCGTCTGGATGTGCTGATGTGCACGCCTTCCCGAGTGGGAACGGTCCTCTCATCGCCATAGGCCGCGCTCTGCAGAGTTAGACAGCTCGCATGCACCCATGGAAGTGACCCTGAACGCTCTTGACGTGGTTCGCCTTTCTCTTTTTAAGTTTGGTGTGATTTTTGCTGGAGCCCAGAAGAATGTGGGCTGTGCCGGGGTCACGGTGGTGATCGTTCGCGATGACCTGCTGGGGTTCGCCCTCAGGGAATGCCCCTCAGTCATGGACTACAAAGTGCAGGCCATGAGCAACTCGCTGTACAACACGCCTCCGTGTTTCAGGTAAGTGGGGTACGGTGCTGGTCCCGGGGCCTTGGTACTTCTTGTCCAAGGGCAGTCAGTGACTTCTTAATGGGAGCACCTTCCTGAACGGTGACTGGGGGGGCGTGTCGGGGTCTGCCCAGCACCCCTCCCTTTGCCCTCTCCCCACTATTCGATCCGCTTTCTTCTGCCCTTTGTGTTTGGGCAGAGTATTGCATGTTTGATCTTGGCAGTCCGGGTGCCTGGGTTCACCATGGACCGGAGCTCAGCGGTGACACCGCAGACAGCCGGCCAGTCAGTGCTGCTTCCCTGAAGGCAGTCCGGAGCCCCTGGCTCTCACTTCCTCCCCTGCCGGCCTGTGCGGAGCTGGCCTAAACACTTCCCTTTCCAAGCCCAGTCTGCAGGGTCCTGTGGCTGAGTGGGCCTCTGCTCCTCAGCCCCCACTCCCAGAACTCTTCACGACTTCCCCGCTGCCCATGGAAGTCTGTTACGTGGGTGTGTGACACTGGGGAAGTCCCTGAACCTGTCTCTGGAAGTGATGTAGTAGTATTCTTTTGGGGTACTGTGAGGTTGAGTACGTGCTTCATACTTAGCGAATACCTGGCGCGGGATGATTTACAAATGTTAGCTGTTTTCTTTGCATTGTTCTTAGTTCCCAGAGGCTCAGCAGGGGCAGACAATAGAGGAAGAGTCAGAGTTTATGGGTTTCTCTTCATAGGGCACCAGTGATGGACAAGAGTGCAGGCCGGGACCCCGTTGATCCTGCAGCCACCCGTGGGCTGTGCAAGTCAGGGAGCAGAGGTCATGTTTTCAGAAGCAGCATTGGTGGCGTGGGCCCAGGCAGTGTGTGTGCGTGTGTGCACCCCATAGATGGCACACTGAACCAGCTGAACGGCCGGTGTGCATGTGCGTGTTTGCAGAATTTTGTCTCAGGAGAAAGATGCCTGTTGCAGTCCAATTCTGTGGCTCAGCTGGATTTTTGTCTGGACCTTCTCTTCCAGGCTGGGGTCAGGACAGTGTAGTGAGTGATCTCTTCCCTGGGTGCTGCCTCTAGGCCGAGTTTCCACGCTCTGGCTTCCTGTGAGAAAGGAGTTTCCCCGGAGTTAGCATTCCGGTGGGGATTCCAAACAGCTCTGTGATGTGTGACCCCACATCCCTCAGGGACAGGGTGTCCTGGGCCTGACTCTTGGTCACTTCTGACATTGTCCCCTCCCCAGCGCAGCTAAATATGTTTCTAAAGTGAGCATTAGGGGTGCGGCCTGACCTCTGTCACCTGCTTTCCAGATAGGAGGGTTTAGGCAGTGGGGAAACAGCAGTGGCAACTGGGCAGGTCAGCAGTGACCGTGCTGTGCAGGGGACCCAAAGAGCAGGGTGCAGGGCTGCGTGGGGCAGAGGGGAGGACATCCTGACGTTGCTGGAGGTGGGGCCAAGCCTTCTCACAGTGAGTGAGCTGATAGGGAGGTCCGGGCCCTGTCAGCTGCAGAACTGAGAGGGCAGGAGCAGATGGGGAGAAGGCCTGTTCCCGAGATGTCCCTCAGGGCTTAGCCCAGGCTGGGAGGTGGCCGGGGCAGGTGAGTCATGTGCTCTCGGCACCTCTCCAAGAATTACCTTGAAACGCCTTTTTCAGCAGTATGATGAACACACTAATAAATGTGCTTTTCCTGTTGGGGTGACAACGTTTCAGTGGGAGCTGTGAGAAAGCAGACCAGATGTCTCGTGGGAGGTGACCGTGGCTGGAGATGTGGAAAGAGAGTCTTGGCCTGCCCTTGACCCCTCAGCTGGCCCATGGGGCTGGGGAAGACTGGGGAAACACAGGAGCCCTTTCTTAGGGCTTTCCTGCTGGAGGGGCAGAGGCAAGGCCAGAAGAGGGGTCGTTTCTTCCCGCACAGACCAGGGCAGCTTAAGGTGTGTCAGGATGCTTGAGGGTGTGACTAGAATTGGTGTGTGCAGAGGACAGAAGATGCTGCATTGAAAGAATTCTGACCCAAGGTGTTTGCTGTTTTACTCCCTCAGAGACAGAGGTC
Source organism: Hydrochoerus hydrochaeris (assembly GCA_004027455.1). Taxonomy (NCBI): domain Eukaryota; kingdom Metazoa; phylum Chordata; class Mammalia; order Rodentia; family Hydrochaeridae; genus Hydrochoerus; species Hydrochoerus hydrochaeris. Next base: position 160,511 of record PVLA01000838.1, on the reverse strand, counting down.
TTGTGTGACTCCACACTAGGGAAGCCCGGGACCCCGTGGCTCGGAAGATGACTGGGACCGGTCCTGGGGGTGCAGAGCCCAACATGACAGCTGCCTGCCCCCACCTTTATGCAGACATCAGCGTCTGCATAGTGCCCTCCCCAGTCCTGTGGGAAGCTGTGGGAGGCGCTAGAACGCCTCAGGACTCTGTGTCACCATTGGGCAGACACAGGCTGGAGTTTGAACTGAAGCCTGTGGTTGGGCTTTTGCCAGAACTGAAAGGCCGAAGGTCCAAGGAGCTTTGTTTCAGCTGTGCTGGGTGAACTGGGCTGCACATAGTTGCTCTGTAGCCCTGAGCAACACACTGGGGTAGAATAAAGGGCCACAGTCTTTCCCTAACGCTTGGTGTGGGCGTGTTGAGCCAGTTAATGGGTCGAGCAAAGGATGCCTGAATGTCCCTTCTAACCCCACAAAACAGCTTTTACTTAGCACAACTAACTGAATCCAGAGCATAAACGTGTTTCAGCTGCAGTATTTAGCTGCTATTTTAGTAGTTACTTTGGCTTTAATGAAAATACGAAACGAAAGCATTGGTAATCCAGCCATCTCTCTTCCCAGAGCGGGAGGTGCAGGTGGGGCCTGCGAGAAGGTGTGTGGTGGCCCCATGTGCAGCTGTCCCTGGGAAGAGTTGCAACCTCGGCTTGCTTTCACCAGGTCCTCCCTCGCACAGTTGTGCCCTCAGCCTCTAGTCCAGAGCTTACCTGCAGTCAGAACCTTTCAGTCAGCCAAGGAGAAAGTCCCCAGGACTTTCCAGTGTGCTTTTCCAAGCCGGTCACAGAGGGAATAGTTTATACTGCTTTAAAAATGGATTAAAGTAACTGAAACATGGAGCTAAGGTCTCCAAGTGAAGAGTCTCCAGCGTGACCTCTAACTGCTTGCTGTGCACCCTGACAGCATCTAAACCAGGACTAATGCAGCTACTTCTTGGGGGTCTGTCTGGGATTTGTGCTAGGACCCCCACAGATAATAGTTACCAGATGCTCAGGACTCCTGTAGAAAGTGGTGCGGAGCTGGGCATGGCGGTGACACGCACCCAAAATCTCGGCATGCTGGGAGCCTGAGGCAGGTGGATCATAGGTCGAGCCCAGCCTGGGCAGCTTAGAGATTTAGCAAGATGCTATCTTAAAAAAAGGGCAGTTTTTATTTTTGCATGTAGCTTAAGCATATCCTCCTGCATGCTTTAAATGATCTCTGGATTACTTAACAGTATGTAGTCCAGGGTTAACGCTGTGAAGGTAGTGTTAGGCTGCATTGTGTCAGGAATAATGGCAGAAGAACAGTCTGCATGTCCAGTTCAGATGCAGTTCCCTGAGACGTTTTCTGTCTGAGGTCGGTTGCATCTGTGGATGTGCAGCAGCCCGAGGGGTTCATGTGTCATTCCGGACACCTGGCCGAGACAGTGGACTGACAGCCCCTTTCCGCAGCTTTGGAGCTGGAGAATTAACAGACCTGAAACTTGGGGTGACAGAGTTGCGGGGGAGGCAAAGCTTTGCTTCCTGAAGGTGCTGAGACTGCTGTGCCTGGCTCCCGTGCTGCGGTGGCCGGGGGAGTGTGGTGTGGGAGAGCAGCAGGGCGGTGACCGGGCCCGAGGACACCGCAGACAGCAGCTTGGCAGCCTGCACCGGTGCACACCGAAGCGGCTGGACTTGCCAGCCGTGCCCGAGGCATGGGGACTCTGGTGACCATGTGGCCCTGGTTAGTGAGGAGAGCTGGGGCGTGGGGTCGGGCTGGCCAGTGTTGGAATTCTGACCTGTTCCCTTATCTGTAAAGTATGACTGCAGTGGCTTTGACCTAGGACTGTGCCATCAGGAAAAGCATTTTGAGGCCGCAGCAGGCTTCAGTAAGGCTCATTCCCTCTCGTCTTCTCCGTCTCCACCCCCAACTTCCCAGTTTTAGCCCAGGAGCCCAGATGAGGGTGTAGGCACCCAGGGCTGTTTCCTGCTTGACCTTCTTGCCTCTGTCAGTAACTGGCTGCTGATGCCCTTTCCTGCCAGGGTTTCCTGGGGAGCCAGGCAGCAGAAGCTTCTGGAAGCTTCTGTTGGGTGCTCTGGGAGCTGGCTGTTCTTTCCAAGACCCTTGGGCAGCCCAGTGTTGGCCTCTGCCGCTTTTGGGGGTTGGGCTCTGGTTGAGAAGTGAATGAGCTGGTGCATGTGGGGGCCTCCTGTGACATGCTTCTAGCTCCTAGAGCATTTCCCAGGTCTGGTGGTGTCCCCTGAGCCCTCCATCGTGGTGTGACCAGATGGAAGGTGTTGGTAAATGGGGAGGCGGCTGAGCTCGGGTACTCCTGCCCCGAAGTTTTCCTGAGCACTGATGTGCATCAGCGTTTTGCACATTCCCACAGAGGACTTTCACCTTCTAGGTGCAAGACTGTTTCACCCCTCACATACACCACGCTCACTTGCCTTTCCGTGTAATTCTAAGAGATACACACCATTATTATGCCCATAGGACAGATAGAATCTTGTTATATAGTGTAGGCTATCCTTGAACTAGCCATGTAGCCCAGGTGGGCCTCAGCCTCCCAATTGCTAGAGAGACAGGCCTGTACCATCGCCCTAGCCCCAGGGAAAGTTCTGATTGGTCAGGTTAGGTCCTTCATCCTACACTGAGATCAGAGTTGGCAGGCTTGCTGGGCATGTGCGTGTTGGGTGGGAGGGAGGATTTGGGAAGAGCAGGGCAGGTGAAACACTAGGTGTCCTCCCCAAGTCGATGGTTCTTCTTCCCAATGGGAATCATTTGGACTCCTGAGTGGTTTGTCCTGGGCATTGAGTTTGGTAGCGCTAGGATTGGTGTCAGGACTGTGACCGGGAGCCTGTGATTGTAGCTGCTACACCACACATTGAACTAGGAGAAAGGCACTGAACCAGGACTTAGGGATAGAAAAGGTGACTGGCGTGCGCTTCTGGCTTCCAAGACTGGATTCCTGAACACAGGCACACAGAAGCATCAGCTAGAAGGGCACATGGTAGGAAATACTGCAGGCAGTGTGGGCTAGGGCTGTGGGGTTCAGGAAGGAGAGCGTTAATGCTGGGTGAGGTGGGTTTTGGTGACGGCCTGTGGGGTGGGAGGATTGGTGGTGTGGCCCTGGAGTCGTGGGGAGCTCGTGTTAGGGTGTGGGCTAGGTGCGGAGGGACTGATGAGACTCCGTTGAGTGCCCTGCTAAGGCTTTGGAGTGGCCCTTGGAGTCTGGGTTAGGGTTGACCCTTGTCCTTGCTTTGTGACACACTCTTGTCCATATGTGACCCGTTGTTACCTGTCACCTGCAACTCTAACAGCAGTTTTCTTGAATGTCTTTGCACATGTGCAGAGGTGAGCAAAACATATCCTCCTTCTCATCTTTATTTTAGCATCTATGTCATGGGCCTGGTGTTGGAGTGGATTAAGAACAACGGCGGGGCAGCAGCCATGGAGAAGCTTAGCTGCATCAAATCTAAGATGATTTATGATATCATCGATAAGTCTCAAGGATTCTACGTGTAAGTCTGGGTTTCACCTCACATTTTGCCTCTTGTGAATGAAGACTTCCCCTTTCTCTGAGCCACTGGTGTGCTGTGTGGGGGTGGCCAGTCTTGTTCCCCTGAGCCTGGATTGGAATTCTTGTCTCCTGCTCTCCACCCAGGAATCCCAGACTTTGGGGCCTGTGTCCAGGGGGTGGTGACATTTCTCACGGCAGAGACATCAGTCTGAGGAAGAGTCTCAGCTTGATGCCTGGATAGGCCCCTCCTCTGCTCTCCCTCTACTGTGTGTTGCTGGGAGAAGTGTTTGTCAGGGGCCAGCGTCATGCTGTGTTCACGTGGCGTATGCAGTGTGTGTGTTTATACATACAGTTACCTACATTCACGTCTGTATTCTGCTACCACCAGGCCAGGACCCTCTGTTTAGTGTTTTGTTTTATATGTTTTGCTATGTTGCCTGGAAGTCCTGGGCTCAAGTGATCCTCCTGCCTTAGCCTTCTGAGGCCCGGGACTACAGGCGTGCGCCACTGCACGTGGCTTAGGACCCCCAGCCTCTCCCCACTGCCTTTTTTTTTGGTACCACTAGGGATTGACCTCGGAGAGTGCTGAGCTACATCTTTAGTCCTTTTCATTTTTTATTTTGAAACAGGTTTTTGCTGAGTTGGCCAGGCTGGACTTGAACTTGATCTCCCGCCTCTGTCTCCTGAATAGCTGGGAGTATAGGCATGCATCGCCATGCCTGGCAGAACTCCTATTCTTGGTGGTGGTTGTTATTTGAGATTCAGCTAGTTGGAACCACAATACCTGCCCGCTGGGAGTGAGGGATTGGCCCTCTCTGAGTGTTTTGTAGGCCACATGTGGTAGAAAACAGGGTGCTTCAGTCCTGACTTAGGCTTGTGTTTTCAGCGAAGCCTGGCACATTTCCGCCCCCAGCCGTGCCGAGGGGGTGAGATGTACCCTCTGGACATGGACAGAGTGCTGGCTGCCAAAGCCTTTCCCCGAACTGCTCGTGCCTGCCCCTGGGAGCTCTTGGTGTGCAGAGGACCTCTGGCTGCAAGCCCTTGGGGGAGTCGGACTTGGCTGGGTGCCTTGGCCTTTGGCTTCCTCTGCAGGTGCCATCTCGGTGGGGGGAGGGACACACACTGCACCTTCTGCTGCCCTTGCTTCTGTGCAAGAGGCCAGTCGGGTTGGGAGCCTCCCTCCTGGTCCCTGACACACTAGGGGGATGGGAGCCCCCTCAGTGCTTATTGGAGCCATGTCAGTGTTCTCGATTGGCAGTAGTAGAGGTCCAGGGAGTTCATAGCCAGGGGCTGCAGAGTGCACTAGGCTTGGGACAGGGCTTGCTGTCTGCTGAGGGGACAGGAGAGCTGGATACGCTCGCATCTTGGGTGTGAACTGGTTAGGCAGAGAAGAGGGCAGGGGTGCTTGGAGGGGTTTTAAAGAAGAAAGTGACGGCCCTTAGGAAGGCACGAAGGGAAGAAGGTGGAGTGTGTTTGGGGATGGTCGACGAGTTGTCTGGTAGAGACAGGGATGCCAGATGGAAAGACAAGCTGGGAAAGCCGAGGACACAGTCACACATGGGCTCGCTCATCCGCGCACCTGCATGCTCAGATGCTTGCTTACATACCTTTTTACTCATCCATTTATCCAGCGACTGGTTCATCCCTTCAGGCACTCGCCTGCCCAGTCGCTCAGTCTGTCTGTCCATCTACCCTTCTGTCCATCTGCTCCTGAGCACCCACTCTGGGGAAGCTTGCCAGTGAGATGAGATAAGATAACCCCGGAAGACTCCGAGTTCATTCCACAGCCTCAGCGCCCCACGGCACCGGTGACCTGGTGTGGGGCCGGTGTGGGGCCGGCGTGGGCAGGGTGGCCTAGCACTCTGGGCCAGGAACTCTGTGCCACTGCTAGCGTGTGACCTTGGTCCAGTGACAGAGTTAAATCTGTCGGTACCGTGGGCGTAATAATGGTGGTATCTCTTAGGATTACATGGAAAGCGGGTGAGCGTGGTGTGTGCGAGGGGTGAAATGGTCTTGCACCGGATGATAAAGCGCTGGAGACATCACGCATCGAGAGCATCCCTCACCTGTTAGCTCCTGACGTTACTCCTCCAGGTCATTGTCGTGTGAAGCGCGTCAGAGGCTCCTGTGATAGATGCTGCCTCAGAAGAACATCTTCATTATAAGGGTGTTCAAGCCACGGAGTCTGAATCAGGATAAGAGCTGACTGCTGTTACCTAATGTGAAGGCCAGGCCTTAGGAAACTAGAGTCGTGTGTATGAGAGGGTCTAGAGGGGACCTTAAAACAAAACGAAGTAGGTGGTGGCCTCCCAGGCAGGGTATGCATAGAATGTCATTTAATTGTCACTGCTGCCTGTGACTTAGGCTCCAAGCCCGCAAGGTGGAGGCAGACAGGCTGAGAGGGGTGGTGGGCCCACGAGTGCTCATCCAGGGCTGGGGTCCCCTTTGTCCTGCCAAGGACACTGGAGAGAGCAGCTTGCAGGTGGTGTGACTTTCTGCTTCAACAGTGCGAGAGTCAGCGGGAAGCGCAGAGGTGATGGGGCAGAAGTGTGATGGGTCCGAGCTCAGTGTGTCTGTCTGTTGTGCGTCTGTTCTCGAGCGAATATGTATGTCATGAGGAAAGGATTCATCGTAGCCACAAGATTGTGAAACTTTTAATTAGACAAGTTATTCAAGTTTGTGCAAAAGGACAGATGAAAATTCTAAGTTCAGGACAAACTTCACAAGTGATGTATCAATTCTGTAACACTGTTCATTTATACTGCAGCAGTGTCATGGGAGGAGGTAGTTCAGTGGGAGAGAAATCTAGAGACACTCATGTTACTTGAGAATTAGTTGCTCGTTAAATAGGGAGGAAAGGTACATTTGTAACATGCTGTTTGAAGCAATGACAGTCCATGTAGGCAAATTTAGTTATTTGGATCAGACAGAATTAAAAAATGAACTCTAAACAGTCAGATCTAAAAGCAATAAACAGAATTGTAAAAGTCCTGTAGAAAAATACTGGTGAGAATTTCTGAGTCTTGGAGTGCAGAAAGCTTTCCTAAAAAAATCCAGAAAACTCAGAAGCATTGAAGTAATGATATATTTAATTTCATTCAAGTTTTAAAATGTTACACAGTTGGAGACACAGTTAAAACAACAAATGACAGACACAAGGAAACATATGACGTATATAACATAGAAAAGGTTACTAGCCTTATTATAGGCCACAAATGAAGAATAACCAAGTAAAACCCAGGACCTAATAGGGCATGGTTGCCCTTGCCTGTAATCCCAGCGCTTTGGGAGGCTGAGGCAGGAGGATTGCAAGTTTGAGCCTTCGACAACCTAGTAACTTACAGAGTGAGACCCGTCTCAAAACAAAACAACAAAACAGGCCGGGTAAAGTGCAAAAGCTCTGGGTTTAATTCTGAGTACTTTGGAGGAAAACACCCAGTCAGAGCAGAAGATGGAAGCTAAAATAATGCACTTGGGTTTCAGGTGTCCAGTGGAGCCGCAGAACAGAAGCAAGATGAACATTCCCTTCCGCATTGGCAATGCCAAGGGAGATGATGCGCTGGAGAAGAGATTCCTCGATAAAGCGCTGGAACTCAATATGATCTCCCTGAAAGGGCACAGGTGAGTACACCCTCCCCGCCCGGGAGCTGGTCTGGGACTTGGTTTCCCGCTTCGCATACAGAGTGAAACGAACTGAGGAGCTGACTCAGCTGGGCCTGGCAGTTTTGTAACTGGGGAAATCTGCCCTAGGGGTGAGAACCCCCAGCACTGGTTCCTGGCCCGCAGCTGGAGTCGCCATGGGGCTTCTGTCTGAGCCAGCTGTGAAAATCTCTCAGCCAGCTCTCAGGGCACAGAACCTGCCCTGCGCTGGTGGTAGAACATCGCTGTGGCTCCAGCTGAGTATCAGAGAGATTAATGATGCAGACCCTGTCCAGCGAGCCATCCACCGGCCAGAGAGAGCACTCTGGAAAGGCTCTCCTTGCCCTCGTCTAGCTTCTGTGTCCAGAGCAGGTAGTTGGAGGTGATCGGAGAGGAGCGGGAGGAGCCAGCCCTGCCTGAGGGAGCCTGTCCTAAGTAAAGAGTTGGAAGCTCTGTGCCACCTGTTGGGGTTTCCAGTGGGACACAGGGCATGGTGACTCTCGGGAGAGCGGCGAGGGGTGGGGTGGTGGTGATGGTGCGCGCACCTGTGTGTGTGTGTGTGTGTGTGTGTGTGTGTGTGTGTGTGAGAGAGAGAGACTGGGGTTGAACCCAGGGCTTCACACGTGCCAGGCAACCCTTTTCTGCTGAGCAGCGCCCCCTCCTCGCTGCTTGTGTCCTTCATTGTCTGATCTCCTTGTAGGTCAGTGGGCGGCATCCGGGCCTCTCTGTACAATGCTGTCACTGTGGAGGACGTGAAGAAGCTGGCGGCCTTCATGGAAAATTTCCTGGAAATGCACCAACTGTGAACACACCCTAAGGGGTCTGGACTCTGCCCTTGAGCGATGCAGGGTAGAGTAACCTGGGAAGTGGCTGCAGAAACATGAAAGGCCTGGCAGTGTTTTCAAATGAACATGGTGATTGCAGATTCTTCAGTTTGCAAAGAACACAGCAAAACTTGAAGAGCTCTGCAAAGCTGATGGGACCACCGGCTAACGGCCACCTTAGCCCCGACTGGAACTGGAAGTGTTTTTAAGATCTTCGTGTTGCTATTCTAACAAATACTGGTCTAATTTTATCTTCGCTGCTGCTTGTTTTTAGATAGATGTCAGTGTTGGAACTTGCCTGGACTTCATCGTGCAGGGGCAGGTGATTCTGGAGCTGTGCAAACACGGCACCAGCCTGGGGCAGAGGTGCAGCTCTCCACGTGGGCAGCAGTGGGTCTCTCGGCTCCTGGGGCTGATGGTGGAACTCGGAGCTGCCAGCAGGGTAGGGCTGTGGAGTTCCGGTCGAAGGGTGGAGTGGGACATCTCTCTATATCCTTAGCCTCACGAAGAGGTGAAGTGACTTACTCTAGAAATGGTTCTACCCTAAGTCGGTTTGTAACTCATGTAGTTTATATCTCTATGCTGTTACATTTCTAATAAAATGGTTCTTTGTGATACATGTAGAGACTAGAATGTGTCAAATCCCTGTCCAGGTGCTGCTTCGTGAACAGGCTTTGCAAGTTCCACGATTCTCTTTTTAAAAGTCTCTTGAACATGTAAAGGAAATGGTATTTTGCTTTTTACTTACAACATTAAATGAATATCTACTAGGCCTCCTTTGCTCACTCAGCTGCTTCTTGCGATGATTAGTCAGTGTGACGCTGAGTTCCAGGTCTGGGGGGCGGTCCTTCCCCCTTTCAGCTCTTGTCAGTGTCTCATGTTGATGGTGGAGAATATTAAAGGCCTCAAACCCCAGGATCCTTGCCAGTCAAACTTCTCTACCGGCCTTTTAGACAAATACTTGTTTTTTAAACCTGTTGCTGGAAAAACTAGTCTAAAAACGGAGCCTGATAAGAGTAAATTGATCTGATCAAAGATGGAAGACTTGGGTCTTGTGCAAATATTTTCAAAAAGTTCAAGGTAGCCTGGTAGTTTTCCGTTGCTTCTTAACAGACCTTTTCAGCCAACAGCGTTCTCATGCGGCTCACGGTGTGCAGTTCGGTGCCCTCCGTCCACCTTCCCTGGATCCCTGGCGTTGCCCTCACGTCTGGTTGTGTAAGAGGACTCAACTGTGTGTGCCGCTGCACTGAGGGCCCGGTCAGCCCCTGGCCGCCCGGCCTGATTCTGTCATCCGTAAGAGCAGAGTTGAAGTGACTCCCCCGCTAACGTCGTGGGGTGAAGGGTGTAAAGCCAGGGCTTGACGCACTTGAAGAATGATCACATTGCTAAGTCTAGCAGCAGGAGCCGGCCAGTCCGTGGGATCTGACCGAGTGTCCCCTGATGGCAGGGCCGCTCAGCGCGCTCTCCCCTCCTGCAGAGCTCGGTTCCGCGCCAGCCCCGCTTTTCTCCATGTTTCTCGACTCGCCATTGATGTGTGTGTCAGCCCGAGTGGATGCTGCCCATCCACGTCTCCCACCACGACCAGCTGGGTTTCCTGTGGACACACGGGAGGTGTGATCAAAAGGAACAATGACTGTTTGTATAAGATTGCAATATAAGATACATTGCCACTACCCCAGTCCCTACACTGCCCCTTGCATCGAGCAGTTATCCCATCCTGGAACTCTTCTTTTGTAAGTGGCTTTAGTTGGCTGTCCTGCTGATTTTGTTTTTTACTTTTTGTTTCTTTTGAGGCAGGTTGGCCTCGAATTCACCATGTAGCCCAGGCTGGCCTCAGACTGGCAATCCTCCTGCCTCAGCCTCCTGAGTGCTGGGATTGCAGGTCTGCACCATCACACCTGGCCTGCTGTGGCAGTTTTGATGTCCTAAATCAATATAAAACATTTAGTTTTCGTGGTCATTTTGCCTTTGAGGAAGAGCCAGAAGTTTTATGTCCTGGGTCTGGGGGATAAGGCGGGTGAGGGCATCATGTATTTATGAGCTGTCTTTGTTGGATGGGGCTCAGCATTCACCATATTTTTGATCACTCGTGAGGACTTCAGAACATGACGACAATGTGATGCGTGTGTTTGGAGGGGGAGTATTTTCAGGGTGATTAATGGCAATGTCTTTACTACAGTAATCTGTTCGGGGTTTTTTTGAGACCAGTCGCACTCCGTAGTTCAGCCTGGCCCTGAGCCCACGGCCACCCTCCTACCTCAGCCTCTCGAGTGCTGGGGTCACGGGTGTGCGTCTCCATACCCGGCTTGTAACATGTTTTTTAAATTTAAACATTTTCTGTGTATTTTGATCACCCTTCATCAAAAGCCTCAGGCTTCTGGGGCAGTCCCTGCCCTGTGGCATCCGACCGGCCTTCTGTCTGCGGCGCCGATGTCCTTGGAAGTGGCTGGCGTCTGGCCACGCCGTGACATGGCTTACACCTGGAGTCCCTGCTCCCGCTGGGTGAGACCAGCCAGCCTCAGCCTGGCTTGTGCCCTCTCTCCTCACTGCGCGGTGCTCTCCTCCTGTCAGAGCAGCTCTGTGCTGCCCTCACCCTGAGCAGGCCGCTAGCCGCCGTCCTCACCCGGGCTCCTCCCCGGCTGTGCCCGGAGGTGCTGGGCACCACGCAGCCCGGTGGCTGGAGCCCTCGCTTCGCACGGATCTTCCCCAGGCTGCAGCCTGGACGCGGGGCGGGAAAGGCAGAGGTGTGATTTTGTCTGCATAGAGGTTTTCATAAATTTTTAAAGGTTTAGCATAAACCACCATTATTTTTTATTGAAATGGTCCAGTGTGATTCCATGAGTGAATAAGGACTTCTAAAATCCTAGAGGTTCCTTGAAATGCTAAATCTGAGCGCTTTTGGGAAATGGGCAACAGCAGATGGCTGTTGGGGGTTGGGTTGGGGGGCCACGGGAAGCTGTGGGGCGTGGACTTAGGGGAAGCAGAGCAGACTGGTCCCCTGTGCACCGGCACCGCTGAGCGGGGTGGGGTGGGGTAGGGAGGCCCTCCTGCAGGTGGGCCTGTCACTGCAGACCAGGAGCCACTAGACACACCAGGCCTCATGCACCTGCAGAGGCTGGGCGGGGCGCCTGCACGCTTTCCCTGGGCTCCTCTAGTTTCTTCTTTCCCAGCTGAACGGAAGTTCTCTTTGGCAAAGTTATTTTCGATCGCACTCATTCCGTGCCATCCCAGTCAGAAGCACCCTTGCGCCCGTGTTTTCTGTGTTCTCCGCATACCTCTTTGTCTCCGTCCCTGGTTGGCGATCAAGTCCCTTGCTTGAGGATACTCCCGAGTCTGACTCCTCTGTGATCTGGTGTGTGGAGTCTTCCAGAGTCCACCTGGGACCCTTACACGGTGAACCTGTGACCCATTGCAACTCGAGCGCTCCTAGGTCGGTTGGGTACTTACTGTGTTGTGTTTCTCTTCTGCAAACAAGAGGCAAAAGGGTTCCATCCCTAGTTCCTCATCCTCCTTTGTCTTCATTGAGATACTTAACGTCGCTTCCTCATAGCCTAGTGGCTGACACTGGCGAGTCTGGTGTGCTTTTGGGTGAACTTTGTGGGGTAACAGGTCATTCTTCCCCCTAAGGCCAAAGGAGCCACCAAGACCCTAAAAGTAGACAAGACCCGTTGATAGAGGAGATGTCCAACTCTGCCAAGGGCATTGCCAGGCCTGGCTTCATGTCACACTGATGAATATTTGTCCCGTTCTTTGGAAGGAAAACAGTGAGGAAGAGTCTTCTCACATTTGATTTGAATGAGTGTAATTAAAATGTGAAACGCTGCTGAGTTCACGAAGAAATCAATTGCTTTAATTGGAAAGATGGCTCCTTCCCTCTGCCCATAATTGGGCTCTTGGTAATTTGAAAATTGGAATCCCTGACAGCTTGTGATAAATTGGCTCCTTTTGGGCGAAAGCAGGTAACAAGTTCTAATTACCTCTGGATTATTCCAGAGTGGATGGGTAATCTTGATCAAAGTGATACTGGGAAAGAAAAGCTAGCAGTGAGCAAAGGTTTGCTGAGTTTTTTAAAAGAAGCTAAAGAATAAAATATTTTGATGTGACAGAAACAAGAGCTTGCATATTTTAAATCCTAGAAATGTAAATTGGAATTTCTAAGGAGATGGTTGATATATTAGAAAAACTATATATACACAGAAATTCTTTAGGTTACCAGCCCCACTTACTCGTTAGAGCAAAGATTATTGACAGCCTTGGCCCTCACTTGGGGAAGACTGGAATTTGTACTTTGAATTTTTAAACATAACTTGCAGTAAGTTTAATGAAGCTTAAAATGTTTATTCAAGTGAAGAAATAAATTCCTAGAAATATAGACAGATTAATAAATTCGCTGACTCCAGTTCTGTTGCTGTCCAAGCCTTTGTTTCTGTGCACATTGCTTAAGAAGGCATGAGAAGAAGGTTAGGTTTTAGGTTGGGGCACTGGACTATACATTTATCTAGAACTGTCTGTTCACAGAGATGCAGTATGTATGTATGCATTTTACCTAGATTTCCCTTCCTTCCTTCCTTCCTTCCTTCCTTCCTTCCTTCCTTCCTTCCTTCCTTCTTTCCTTCCTTCCTCCCTTCCTCCCCGGCCTCCCCGCCAGGTGATGCAGCTTAGCTATATCTCTAGCCTTTGTTACAATTTGAGGCAGGATCTTGCTGAGTTGTCCAGGCTGAGCTTGAGCTTCTCATCCTCCTGTCTCAGCCTCCAGAGCACTAGAGTTACACCTGTGCCCCTTTGCGCCTGGCTGGATTCCCAGTGTAAGCCTTTGGCCTCACTGGCTGTGTTGTTTGCCCTCTCCCTACATGCTTGTCTTTTTCTGAACTGTGGAAGTTGGAGACATTGCGCCCTTTAACTGCATAGTGCTTATCTCCTAAGAGCAAGATGTTCTGTATAACCACAGCACTATTATCTCGGTCAGAGATTTGGTTTTTTTTTTCAATCAGAAATGAACACATCCATTTAACAAATCTGCAGTCCATATTCAAATGTTCTCAGTTGCTCCTGGAACATTTTTGCAGCAATTTTTGTTTCTCCACTGGTATCCAGACCACAGTTACGGCATTTCGTGGTCATGTCTTCATCTACATTCAGCTGCTTGCAGCCGTTTGGGAAGGTCACAGGCCGTGTGCGCTGCAGAGGGCCGCTCACCATGGGCGCCTCCACATGTTCCTGGTGATCCCTTCTGGTTCTGCATTTGTGGCAGGAGCCCACGGAAGCTCCTTACGTCCTCACCACACACTGGCTGTGTGCGTCCGACATGGTTTGTCCTCTTGGTATCTATCAGATACACATGGTATATACACGTAGATACTTGGCGTCTGTGAGTTCCCCACAATGTATCACTTGTCTCTGGTTAATAAGTGATTTACGGGAGGGTATTTGGAGACTCTAAGCATCCTGTGTTCTTCATCACACGAATTACATGTAAAGAGGATAGTGGAGTTACTTAATGGGGAAGGTGATTTATTGCTTATGTTTACAAACTGCTCCCCACCAAAAACCAAACAAAATACTGAAAATATAAGCAGAGCTGTGCCCCAAAAGTACATTTTAAAGTCAAAACCATTAGATGAACGATATATATTCTGGAAATCCTGAGAATAACGAACGTATTTTGAGAATATGGAGAATCTGGGCAAGTATGCTTTTTTGGGAACTAGGAAAAGAGAATTCTCTGCCCAGAATATGGCAATTTAACTTGCACAATTTCCTTTCCCCTGCCCTGTCAAGTTTGTTTATATCTTAGTGTTTTTAAGCAGTACAGCCCTTTGGCCACACATGCATTTAATCTAATAGCCAGACCACGAACCACATAGCCTGATTATACTCGGAAAGATGTCATATAATAACCCGAAGAAGAGTTACCTATGGTGACTCTAGCTCAGCAGAATGGTCCCAGGAGAAAAATAAAACAGTGGCTTCCCTCTAGCGATGCAAGAAGCTGAAGGCATCTTAAATGTCTGAGAAATGAAACTTGAAGCATAAGGAATGTGAGGAGTTACGGGTTGTTCTGCAGAAGGGAGAGATCCTCTTATCGAGGGAAGCTTGAGGCTGAATCGCTCCTGTTTTCTTCCCCCAGCTTAAAACCAGCTTTTGAGGTTGAAAGCCTAAGGTTCAAGCAGAAATCCCCAGCACTTTAATAATCACAGCCAGCAAGCTTTCTGCTATGGAATATGTTAGGGAAAATACTCCTGTATTGTAGATGCATTTAAATCTAGGGCAATGTTCTCTCTTTGGTAAGGAAATATATATTCAAATCAAGGCTCCAGCTGTCTAACCTCCATGAAGTCAGCTCCTGTTCTCCCAGCAGTTCATTATTCAGCAGACAGTATTGTGTCCCATGAGCAAAATTCTTTCGGATACAGGGGTCAGTAAAAGGCTTTGTATACGGTTTTGTTGGTTACAAAAGATAGGAAAATGAGCCAAACTGGCCAAAGGGAAAACAAATCCTCAGATCTCTGGTTGGTAACACTGGAAAGTCCGAAGGCAAGGGCCAGCTCTGGTCTGCTTTGCTGTGGAGGGTCCACCTGGTGGACGCCGGGACTTTGCCCTCCCCCTTCTGCTTGGTGACTGGGACACAGCAGCCCAAATTCTGATCCGCTCCTCTTCACATACGCTGCCAGGTACCAGAGAGCTCTGCACCTCGGTTCTCCCAGCCAGGATTCCCAGACGTGCTCTGACAGGGCCATCAGCGCAGGTGCCCACTGCTGAGCCAGTGAGGAAGGGGCAGGTCGCTTGGTAAGAATGAAAGCCCACCTTCGAGCTGGGTGCAGGGTCACACACAGTCTAGGCGAGGGGGAACCTGGGTAGTTGCCAGAAAATTTCTGAGGCTCTCATGCAGCTCACAGCCGAGTCCAGGAGCCAGACAATCAGTAGATGGTTGCAAAGTGTCAGGTAGATTCATAGAGCCCCGACCGTCTCAGAGGGTTAGGTCCAGACTGGAAGGTGGGAGGTGACATTCGAGCTGACATGTACATGATAGGGCAGGATTAAACCAAGAAGAGTTTGGGAGAGAGATGAGAAACGTGGGCATCAGAGGGGGCAATTATCATTTGAGTTTTTCTTACAACAGGTGATAGTCACAAGAATGAACCTCCAGGGTGGTAGCCTGCAGAAGCGGCAGTTTTAGCAAGTGGCCACAAGAGGGCGCCTGTGGAAAAGCCCCTGAGGGCAGCAGTGCCCTGAGGATTATTAGCTCCTCAGGGTCTGGGACGCTGGCTGGGGACCTAGACTGCAACCAGCGAGCCACAGGTGCACAGCAGTGGTGCGTACTGCTGGATTCCACCGCTGGGGGCCCATGTTCGTAGCGTCCCCCCCCCCCCCCCCCCCCCCGTCTACAGTATTGATAACCATTGGAAAATGCTCTACATCCATCATACCTGATGGATACTGGTAAGATTTTCTCAGCGCAACATTGGCAAATACGTCCCGTGATCATCCTGAACATTTTAGCCATCGGTTCTCTTCTGGAGACTTTTGGAAGTTGAATCAGCGCAAGCTTGAGGTCTCCAGAATGAGGGGAGTCAGTCTGGAGATACGGGCCGATACCACTGGAGAGTGAACTCGTGGCTGTGTTGAACCATCTGACGCTTACTAAGTTAATGGCAACATTAAAGAAAATTATAGCCGGGCGTGGCGGCTCACAACTGTAATCCCAGCACTCAGGAGGCTGAGGCAGAAGGATTGTTGCAAGTTTGAGACCAGCCTGGGCTACAAAGTGAGCTCAAGGCCAGCCTGAACTGCACAGCAAGGCCCTGTCTCAAAAAAAAAAAAAAAAAAAAAAAAATCACGAGAAGCCAGGCATACTGGTAACCCCTGCTATCCCCTGCTATTTGGGAGACAGAGACAGGAGCAATTCAAATTGCAGGCCAGGCTGAGAAACTCAGTGAGACCTTATTTTCAAAAAAGCCCTCCCACCACACCATGGGACCGGTAACCAGCACTGGAAGGGTGACTGGCCCTGTCCTCTCACTTTTTCTTTTTCTCTCTTGTCTTTTCTTTATTCTTTTTTTCTTTTCTTTCTCTTTTTCTTTTTTCTCTCTTTTCTAAATGGCTGGGGAGAACTTCAGACACAGAAAACTAATCCCAAACCCAGAGACCAAGTACAGAAAATCCCTAGAATATTCGTTTATGCTGTTTTTTTTTTGCTACCCTCTTCTCTGGTTTCCCAAACCTCGTGTGACCATCCTTTGTCCTCCAGCCTGGCTTCTACTTCCTTCCTGGTTATCTTTGTTTTACACACTGCCACCCCTAAATTTCCCCACCACAGGGCAAAAACACTCTACCAAGGGCAAATCCTGCATAAAACTCCTAATTTGTGGTTGGCTCTGTTCTGTAACTGTGGTCTAAAGCACAAAATCAATAGTTAACCAGAGTTTGTCAGTTTCTAAATTGTGTTTGATGTTACTGCTATTGCCAGTTTTACTGCTTTATCTGGGATGCCATACCCCTTGTAATCAGTTGTTCTCCCTTTTGCAACAATACTGGGAAGCTCTGGGGTAAGAACCACCACAGCCCTACAGCAGAGGACTTTGGACTGAGCCAAAAGACACCCACATCCCACCTTTAATTAATTGGGAAGGTAGGATCTTGGGACAGACACAAACAAGAATTTCCTACAAACAAGACATCCCTGAAGAACAGACTTTTCCTAAGAGGACTTGATACTAGTGATATAGTTCCCTACTATAAAAACTCCCAAGGATCAAGACAGAAAACAAAGTACAAATTTTTTTGAAATAGAAAATGACAAGATGAAAAGCAAAATTCAGTCTCAGATCTCCAGCTACCCAGAACAAATCCAGGAGACATCAATGTAGAAGAAATTGGAAGATACACATCTAAAGTTTCTGAAATGGTAGCAACCAAAGTAAAAAGAATCCATGAGGCTACAGAGGAAATCAGATAAAAAATAATCTCTCAGGCTAAAAAAAAGTCAGCATTTATAAAGGAATTGCACAGCAAATCTAGAGTAGAGATGGATACAAAAAATAGACGATGATAGGAAGAGAATGGAATCTGTGAATGATCAATACAGGAAAGAAATAGAAGGCACGAAACAGATTCAAACATCCAGACAAAAATTCTATTGAAAGCTAGCAACATCGCTTGAACAAAACTGAAGACAAACTTTCAGACATTAAAGTCAGAGTTATGGCTAGTAATAATGAAAGATCTCTTGAAATTACAAAAGGTCAGGAAATAACAATTCAACAGTTTTAAAGTGATGCAAAGAAAAATAATAATTGGTGTCAACAAAAAAGCAAGAGTCAACACAAATCTCATACACACACACACACACACACACACACACAAAACTTGCAGAGGTAATAGAAAATTTTCCAAACATAGGAAAACAATCTGACATATAAATAAAGCATATAGAACTCCAATTAGCTACAACCAAAATAGATCTACACCCAGACACATAATCAAGATCCCAGAAATTCAGCATAAGAACAGAATATTAAAAGCCATTAGAGAAAAGCAACAGATTACCTATAAGGGAAAGCTCATCATAATCGTGAAAGACTTTTTAAAAAAAATTTTTAAAAATTTCAAAAAAATATTCAAATTTCAAAAAATTATAAACAAAAAATAATTTCAAAAAAATATAAACAGTAAGAAATCACTAGTTGATAAATTACATATTGTCCTCTTAGAAATAGTCGTTCAAGTTACAAAATTAAAGCATACAAAGTAGATATTCAAACAGTGAGAGTGTAAACAGCTACGCATGCGGGAGTCTCTACATGTATTCCTATCCTTTCTGTATTAGAGGGAAAAACAAAACTTAGCAAGACAAAACAAAACAAAATCCTATAAAAACATGAAACCAAAAAGTCGTATAAAACCACAGTACAAGGTGATCTACAATGATTACTGTGTTGTTTCTTATCTTTAATAGAATTGTCTATATCATCAGGCATAATTAAATATAGCAGTATAATTGAATATAGCACTACATAACAATATTAGTAAAAATAAAACATCGTAGACAGTATAAAACTTCAAAGGCAGGTAATAAACCATAGTGGATATTCTAGTGGATCTTGTCATCTTAAGTGCAGTTGCCTATACTCTCAGACTTGATACTATCAATCATAACAGCTTTGAATAAAATCTATCAATACAAAACAGTGATCCAACAAACCAGATTTGATTATGATCAGTCATGGTAAAACAGTGTAGGTTATACAGAGTTTTAGATTAAGTTAATAGGAAATTAAGGATCATACTATATCCTGTTATTTTCAGGATTACTGTCTGTGCCCTCAAATCTAGTACAGGTAGAATGACTGGAACAGAATATAATACATCTAAGCAGAGTGATGTGAGTAATGTGGGTTTTAAATCCTGGTGCACTATTAACAATGTAGTGTATCAAGGCCATCTATGTTAGAGATTCTAGTTATCCTTCTCTGCATCATTTCTGCTATGATATTTTTCTGCCTTTGTCTACTTTTCTCCTTCATTCTACTGCCTGCCCCACTCATTGAGGCCTTTCTGCCACTGTTCCTAAAATCCTGGTATTTTTTTTCTCTCTCTCTAGAATGTCCTTCAGTATTCTCTGTAGGGTTGGATGGTGGTCACAAACTCCCCAGTTCCTCTTTGTCATGGAAGCATCTTGTTTCTCCATTAATTTCTAGTGACAGCTTTGCAGGATACATCAATCTGGGCTGGAGGTTATTCTCTTTCAGGGCTTGGAATATTTCGCTCCAAGCTCTGTTTGATCTGATGGTCTCTGTCGAGAAGTCAGCTGTGATCCTGATGGGCTTAGCTTTATAGGTAATCTGTTTCTTTTCTCTGATGGCTTTTAATATTCTGTTTTTATATTGAATTTCTGGTATCTTGATTATTATATGTCTGGGTGTAGCTGTTTTGGTTGTAGGTGGCTGGAGCTCTGTATGCCTCACAAAACCGAATGTCATTTTCTTTTCTCATGCTTGGGAAGTTTTCCTTAATTATTTCCATGAATAGCCTTTGTAATTTGCCTGTATGTATTCCTGCTTCTTCGTTCACATTTCTTATTCATAAATTGTAGATTCTCTTGTCATCTTCCAGTCTTTGTATTGTTACTGCCTGTTTCCTTGTTGTTTTTAAGAGATCTTTCCTTTCATGATCACACACTGAAAACTTGTCTTCAAGTTTTGATAGTCTATCCTTAGTTTCTTTTAAGGAGTTTTGCCATCTTTCAATGGAGTTTTTTAATTTCCTGTTAGTCTCTTTGAATCTGCCTCATGTATTCTATCTTTATATTCTTTATTGAATGTTTCTCTCCTTTTTTTGTGTCCCTCCCTCCCATCCTGAGAGCATTGCTTTTATTACTCTACTCATATCCTGCTTTACCTGATTTAATGTTTCAGTTTTGAGCTCATCTACAAGGTCCTGAAAATATCTCTTAATGTCCATTGAAGCCATGTCTGATGTTGTGTGTTTGCCGCCCTCAGTCTCCCTTGTTTTTCCTTCTCCTGGATCAGGGCTCTCAGGGTTCTGGGCTGGGGGCCTCCTCCTGCCTCTCTCTCCTGTCATGGCCCTGGCTTCCTCCACACAGGTTACAGTGCAGGTCCCAGCCCCCTTCCCTGT
Source organism: Hydrochoerus hydrochaeris (assembly GCA_004027455.1). Classification (NCBI taxonomy): domain Eukaryota; kingdom Metazoa; phylum Chordata; class Mammalia; order Rodentia; family Hydrochaeridae; genus Hydrochoerus; species Hydrochoerus hydrochaeris. The sequence goes on along the minus strand of PVLA01000838.1, from coordinate 140,900 downwards.
TGGCCACGTTTCCTCTGAAGCATGCTGGTGAGGGACCTCTGCCCTCTCCTGCCTGCTCTTGTCACTGAGGTGTAAGCAGCAGCTGCATATGCGTGCCCCTCCCCACCAGGCCAGTCAAACTTAAGGGACCTTAACCCGGTTAGTGTGTGCTAGGTGCAGGGAATCGATTTGGGATGACTCATTGGGTCCTGGCCAGGGGCGTGGCCCAGTCCAAGCAAATCCCAAGAATCTGCTCTGGGGAGGGAGGAACCAACTGAAGTCACTGTCGCTCCCAGTTCAGGCTCCTCCTGCCTGATTCCAACATGTCACCCCTTTGGTTGCATCCTTCCCATGGGGGGGGTCTCATTCCCAGCACTGACCGTGGATTAATGAAGGTCCCTTTGCTGGCTCTGCTCTCCGTTGGGCTCACCAACCCCCGACTTCAGCGGCTGTGGCTTCTGTGAGTGGCGGCAAGAACGAGTTTGGGTGGCTCTGCTGGCTGTCGCGAATTTGTGAATTCAGGCCAGCACAAACTTGGTGGGTCGCGGTGAAAATGCCGTGTTCCAATTGTAGCCCCGAGACTATGTGTTTGATGAGCTTTTTTACGTTTCAATTTCTTCCTGTGTCAAGAGGATCCATCTCCCTCTGTCTGGGTCTCTCCAGGGTGTTTTATTCTGTCATATGAGTTGTTTTTCCTGGGAGGCTCTGTATTCTGTTGCTCACTGATCCGGCTGTGTTTAGCTCCTGTGAAAGACTTCTTAACTCAAACTCCCAAGTCAAGAAGAGCTTGAAGTATTTCAAGCCCTAAAAAAGAAAGAAAGAAAGAAAGAAAGAAAGAAAGAAAGAAAGAAAGAAAGAAAGAAACAACTTCCCTCCCAGACTGGTGTATCCCCACAAGACTATCTTTAAAAATTAATGGAGAAATAAGATACTTTCATGACAAAGAACAACTGAAGAAATGCATGAGTTTAAAACTATACTATAAAGGTTACTGAAAGATATTATAGACACACAAAATGACCACAATTCCAAGAACAACAACAGAAAGAAACCACCAGGCAGGGCAAGCAGTTAAAGGGGAAAAGCAGGGAACCAACAGTATGACATACCATGACAAAGATAAAGCAATACATACTAGTTATAACCATCAATGTAAATGGCCTCAACTCATAAATCAAAAGAAACAGACTATCAGAATGGATCCAGAAACAAGATTTGATGATATACTGTATATAAGAAATACGAATAATTTAAAATGAAAATCATAGACTAAAAGTCGAAGGATGGAAAACACTCCATGCAACAGTAAACCAGAGAAAAGCAGGGGTAGCTATTCTGTCTGCAAACAATGTGAACTTCAAACCAAAAATGAGTAAATGAGATAAAGATGGTCACTCCATACTTGTTAGGGAAATAATTCAAGAGGAAGAAATAACAATCATAAATATATATGTACCAAATATGGGAGCACCCAGCTATGTGAGGAAAATATTAATATACATGAAAAAACATATAAGCAATAATACAGTTATAACAAAGGACCTTACTATGCCATTGTCACAAAGAGACAGGTCAACAAAACAAAAAGCAGCAAAGAAATAAGAGAACTAAACCAAAGCTGTGAACAACTGGACTTAGTAGACATTAACAGTGTTTGACCCATTCTGCAACAGCAGAAGACACATTCTTCTCAGCTGAACATGGGGCGTTCTCTAAAATACATCATGCTTAAGTAAATACAAGGGAAATGAAATTACCCCTTCCATGTTATCTGACCATAGTGCAGTAAAATTGGAAATAAATGACAATAAAACTGCAAATACTCCATAAACACATGGACATTAAATAACTTCCTCCTGAACAACCAGTAGGTCACACATAAAATTAAAGAAGAAATTAAACAATATCTACAATTAAATGAACATATAAATACAACACGCAAACCTGTGGTATACAATGAAAGCAGTCCTAGGAGGGAAATTTATAGCAGTGAATTCTCATATAAGGAAAACAGAGCACAAATAACCTAATACTACACATAAAGTTTCTAAAAGCTTAAAGCCCATAAAAGGGTAGAAATTATAAAAATCAGAACAGAAATTAATACAATTGAAACTAACAAAATAATACAAACAGTAAATGATTCAAAGAGTTGGTTCTTTGGAAGAATAAATATGGTTGATAAACTCCTAGCCAACCTTATCAAAAAAAAAAAGGAAAACCTCAGATTCACGCACTAAAGAGTGAGAAGGGTAAATCACTACAGATCCTGTGGAAATTCAGAAGATCATTAACACCTGCTTTGAAAACAAGAAAATTGATAGATTCTTAGAAACACATGAATTACCAAAATTAAATAAAAAAGATCTAAAAATTTTGAATAACCCTATATCAGTTAATGAAATTGAAAATTTAATTAAAAACTTAATAACAAAGAAAAACCCAGGCACTGAGATATTCACAGCTTAATTCTACAAGGAATTTAGAGAAGGTTTAATGCCAATAATACTCAAACTCTTAAGGGAAATAGAAAGAGAAGCAAGTCTCCCTAACACATTCCTAGAGGCAAGTATTACTCTAATTCCAAAACCAGACAAGACCAAACCAAAAAAGAGAACTACAGGCCAGGCTCTCTAATGAACACAGATGCAAGAAATCAAGCAATAACAAAGGCCGGAGGGGCTGTGGGGAGAAAGGAACCCTTCTCCACTGTTGGTGGGAGTGTGGGCTGGTGCAACCACTGTGGAAATCAGTGTGGAGACTCCTCAGAAGACTAGGACTAGAGGTCCTATTCAACCCAGCTATTTCCCTTCTGGGTATCCTCCCCAAATCATTAAAAACATATTACTACAATGATATATATATATATACCTGTGTTGATAGCAGCACAGTTTGTAATAGCTAAGTCTTGGAAACAACTCCAATGCCCATTAACTGAGGAATGGATAAAAAAGAGGTGGTATTTTTATACAATGGAGTGTTACTATAAAGAAGGACAAATTTAAGGCTTTTATAGGTAAATGGATGCAACTTGAGATCATACTCATAAGTGAAATAAATCAGACTCATAAAAAACTGAAAGAGTAAATAAGGCCCAAAATGTACAATAGATTTAGTGAAAGGGAAAGAAACTGAACAAAAGGAAAGATTTGATCATTTTTTTATGCCTATGTCTTGTAATCTTGTAATCTTGTACTACTTTGAAGATAGCAATTTGAAATATAGTAACCAGGGGCCTGGGACTTAGCTCAGTGGCATAAGTTCCTGTCTGGCAAGCGTGAGGTTGTGAGTTCGATCCCCAGTACTGGAAAAAAAAGAAATGCAGTAACCATTGTTAATCCATATTATGTTGATTTGAAATTCTGTACTATTGTTTGTAGTCTTTTTATTTTAAAATAAAATATAAAAGTTGAGCTATCACAATTAGCGATCACATAGTGCTCGTACAGGAGGGGACAGACTTCCCCTGCCCATCTGAGGCTCCCAGTGGGGCCTGAGGCTCAGTTGACCCAGGACGGATTAACAGGAGGAAACGCTGGGTGCTCACAGGAAATGAAAACCCGGAGAAGTGGCAAAGCCCGCAAGCTTTTCTCTTAGGCTGAGCAATGAGAGCAGTTTTTGAAAAATAAATTGTAAGCAGAGGCTAAATAAAGATCAAAGCTATTTTACTGAGATCTGTTTGTTTTTCTGGTTCTGGTTTCCCAAGGAAGAATTTTCTCCTGACACAGGGCAGCACCTGTCACAGAAGTTTTAATTTGCTGGTTTCTGGAAGAAGAAGGGAAATTAGAATATTTTTATTTTTATTGCTTAAAACTTTTTTTTGATACCAGGGATCAAATTCACGACCTTGCATTTGCCAGGCAGGTGCATATGCCACTGAGCTAAATCCCAGGCCCCAAAAAGTTTTTTTTTTTTTTAAGAAAAAGTTATACGTGTAACAGTATTTTAAAAATCAATTTCCTGTTACAAATATTTTTATTTTGTGTTTAGAAATTGCAATTTTAAGTACTATTAGCAGAAAATAACACATGCTTTCTAACAAGTGAAAAAAATATAAATTCTAGAAAAATTTCATCACTAATGTTATTTAGACCTTTGATACATACTCCTTTGGGAATTAATTCTATGACATTTATACAAGCATTAACATTTCTCTATCAACGAGTAGGGGGCATTGCAGTTCTTTCCTGTCTATCCCTACAATTCAAAGTCAGTCCCTAAACGTGGAACTGATGTGCCGCAGTCTTTTTGTTTTTGTGGTGCTGGGGTCGCACCCAGGGCCTTGTACGTGCCGGGCCAGAGCCGCAGCAGTGCCTGGCTAGAGCAGGCCCGAGGCTGGGCGCTTCCTCCAAAGAGAGTGCTTGTCATTCAGGATTTCTTCTACTAATGCTTTTTTTTTTTTTAAATTTATTTTGAAGGTAGTAGAAATACAGTAGAACAAGAAAAAGCCAATCGACACAGTGCAGTCAAACTGGAGCAGAACTTCACAGCAGGCCACCGGGATAACAGCAATAGGCACCATCGTATATCTTGTTATCTTCACAATAGTTGTCCAGTCAATTAGGTATAGCAAAATCAAACCAAAGACAGAACATTATAAAATCAATTGAAAGAGAATGTTGAAAAGAATAAAGCTATTAATCATAATGAATCAAAACTGAAAACAATACTTGCTTTCAAAGAGAAGATAGAGGAGACCCCATATTTGCTATGTTGCATACAGTCATCCTCCCTAGAGACGCTCAGACCTCTGTCCCCAGTTGCTAACGGGGTGGGGTGGGGTGGGACGTTGGATTCCAAGCCCGAGCATGGGTAGGATCACAGGAGACACTACTGGGCCTGCTCCTGGCTCCGCCGGAGGGAGGTGCTCACCAAGAGGGCGGGCGAATGGCTTCTCTGTGCAGCCTCCTGGGTTCCAGCGTGGCCGTGGCGGGATCTCGGGGCTGCTCTGATTCTCCTCTTGGCTCTTCTACTAATGCTTAATTGATTGTCGAGGCCCATTTTAAATGACCACTTTGCTTTTAAAATTTCCAAGTGCCTTCAGCTCAAAGTAATTCTTTCTCAAAGTTTCACACTCTGTCACCCCTCACTGCAAAAACGCAGAGGGAAGATGCTTCTGGCTGGGGGCAGAGGCAGCTCGATGCCTTCAGGATCCCACACGGCTCCCAGCTTGCTGAGCGAGGGGAACGGCGTGTAGCCACCGATGTGGTGTAAATAACTTTTGTCTCTTTTATTCAGAGCAAGTTGACTTGAACTTCTGTAAGTGATGTAAATGAAGTCCGGTTATGCAGCTGGAGCTTGACACGGTCTCATGGCCCCGCTCATTTCCTTTCTCTGCACCTGCCCTCTTAGCATTTCCGAGCTCAGGAGCTGGAGCCTAGACTTTCACACCCTCAGTCTTCCCTTTCTTCACTCTCTGTCCTCACTCCAGTCAGGTGAAGGTCAGGACCATCCCGGGGCAGTTCCTGGAGTTGTCCCAGGCCCCGGCGGAGGAGGCTGGCACACTTTAATAACACAAGAGTGGGTCCCTGCCCTTGGCCACCACCTTTTGTGGTTTCCTTCTTTCTGCATAATCTTAATGTTTTGTTGTCTTCCACAAATACACAAATCAGAATGCATTTGTTAACAAAATCATGCAAAGAGCCAGACATGGACGGTGCTCTCCACCACAACCTCACAGCTCTGGTTAGTGTTAGCCTGGCCCGTTTCTTCCCTGTTTTTCCTCTTTGCATTGTTTTGTCATCCCAACCTGGTTTACCTTCATCGATTGTCTACTACTATAGCTGCTTCTGACTTACAGCAGGACCATGCACTGAGCAAACCCCTGTCAGATGAAACATCGGAATGGAAACTTTATCCACCTAACCTACCGAGCATTGTAGCTTAGCATTGCAGAACACTGTAGGGTGTTGGTTATTCACCCTTGTGAGTAAAAAAAAAGATCAACAGCCAGCCAGTGTCTCTCCAGATCTCTGCCATGGTGGAACTTAGGGCACTGGGCAACAAAGGAACCTGCTCGCCTCCCTGGGAAGCAGCCATGAGCCTACCGTGGCGGCTGAGAATCAAACATCCCACCCACCCCTATTAGCAAATGGGGGCCAGAGGTCTGAGCATCTCTTGGGAGGATGACCCTATGCAATATAGCAAATGTGGGGGATTTCCTTCTGTCTTGTCTTTGAAGGCAAATATTGTTATCACTGTTTTGCTTTGTTCTGATTAATTGTATTACTCTAATAGGTATTATGATGCTCTGTATTTGGTTTGATTTTGCTATACCTGATTAAAAGGACAACTATTGTGAAGATAAGATATACTATGTACCTATTACAGTTATCACGGTATCCTGCTGTGAAGCTCTGTACTAATTTCAATGCATTGTCTCTATTGGCTTTGTTCTGTCTTATTCTATTGTATTTTATTACCTTCAAAATAATAATAAAGGGGCCAGGGATTTAGCTCAGTGGCATAAGCGCCTGCCTGGCAAGCACAAGGTTGTGAGTTCAATCCCTGGTACCACAAAATAATAATAATAAATAAATAAATTCTGTTATTAATGCATTAAAAATAATAATAAAAAAGAAAAAAATCAAAATTGAATTTCTCTTGAATTTGAATCACTTTTGCATCATTAAATTAAACAATTGTAAGTGGAACCATGGTGAGCCAGAGACTATACATTATGTATACATTTAGATATACTAATATGTTACCCTCAATGTCAGTTTTCATTATTTTTAAAATGTTCATAAAAGAATTCACAAGATCATAAATGCTTTTGAAAAATAACATGTTTGTGAAGCAGTTATACAGAATATTTATTTGCTCCTCTTCTTCTAAAACTCAGTGTATCCCACTGGCATTGGCCTTGCTGCTGAGGGGTCCGCTGGGGGGTCTTCTGGGGCTTGCACAGCAGACGGGACTGTCACTGTCCAACAGGGAGCAGGTGAAAAGCTGGTGGCACTGGTGGCGGGACCCCAGGTGGGAGTGTAGGTGCTGCTAGACTCATGGGGGCCTCAGCTCTGAGGCGGTTCCTTGTCATTTCTGCTCTATCTATTGATTAAAATGCATCAGAGTCTCGGGACAGATTCAGGGCTGGCGGAACGGACCCTATGTCCATCCCACTGCAAAGGACGCAGGTATGGGAGGAGGTGAGATGGGCCACTTCTGCGTCTGGGACAATGGTGGCTGCCTTAACGAGGGAGGTTTCCAAAATGCCCAGTGTTCAGACATCACGAGTTTCAATGTATTTCCCACTTCAGTTTGGTTGTCCCTAACATTTCTCAGTCCATCTTTGGGAGAGGCATTTTGGGACAAGCGTCACGTTTCTAAATGAGCAGCTCTGTAGCTGGCATCTCAGTGTTCCTCATTCATTATGAATGAGGTTTTCTTGTATATATGTGCAATTATATTTCTGTGTGTATTTTGAGAAACAAATTGCACAGGTCTCTTTCCTGCCTCACTCCCTAGAGACATTATAGGGATAGTAAAACTGTCCAAATTTGTGAGAAATTGGAATAATCAAGAGTAACCTGGATGGAATGCTATTAACAATAGTAATTCACGCTAGAGTACTTTCCATCTGAGACATTCGGGGTCTGTTAACAGATTAAAAGTAGTAAAAGACACCCATCTAGAGAATTTTCATTATCTTGTGCTCTGAAGACGCAGATTTTCATTGGTTTGAATGGGCTTGAAAATACATTTTTATTGCTAGGGGCACGGAAGCCTCTAGCAGTGTTCTTAATAAAGCAAGGTGAGTTATAAGCAGTCGTGTGGTGAAGGGTAAATGTACCATACTCTGTTTTAAGAAAAACACAATATAAAAGTCTTACCATGGAAGAAAATCTTTATATGATCTTTTAAGAAAACTTCAAGAAAAATAAAGACATGACACTATATTAAATTTAAAGCCATTGACTTACAAGCGAAGCAAAGCAAAGACAGTCTGATTAAGGCTGTTGCGTTGTTCTGGCATTTTTTTTTACGTCTCCTCCATTTCTCCAGCCTTCTTAGATCATAAGCTTTTAGGGCGCAGAGAACAAGTCCATCGTGATGTAGTACTGAGCAAATGCACACAGAGGTTCTCAATAAACAGGCATTAACTCCTAAATCCAGAAGGGACCACGGGACGCCCTCTCTTCACTTCCTTCTACTCCTGGCAGTGCTGGGTTTTAACCAGTCCAGAAAGTCAGATGTTTTTCTTTGAATCTCCGAATCCAGAGACCCCACAGTATGCATTCACTTCTCACACTTGCCTTGTGCTCTTTCATGCCATTGTTTTCCAGTATGGTAAAAGTATGTAACATAACAGTTACCCTTTAACCACTGACAGGTGTGCAGCACAGAAGTGCTAACTGCACATGCTATGATGTGCACAAGATCTCTAGGACTTTCCTCTTGCTCACCTGACTCTCACCGAGCTCCACACCCACTGAGGAACTGCCACACTCCCCCCAGCCCATCATCACTGTTCTGTTGCCAGTGTGGTGTGTGTCCGTACCAGTTCCCCACAGTGAGTGCCTTTATTATGTATCATATGTACTAATAAAAAAGACTTTAACTGCTTTAGACAGTGAAATCACTCAGTCTTTGTATGGCGGTTTATGTCATGTGGCATTATATCCTCGAGGTTCCTCTGTGCACTTGCATGTGACAGGATTTCCTTCCCTTTGGAGGTTGAGGGACAACCTGCTGCTGCATGGACCACGCTCGTTCATTTTGTTTACACGTTCATTCCTCTCCATGGCTGCTGGGACTAATGCTTCTTGGCTTCTGTGCCCAATGCTGCTGGGAACGTGCATGAACAATCTGTCTCAGAGACGCTGTTTTAGTTCTTTCAGATTATGTCCAGAAGTGGGATTTATGGTTCAGATGCTACCTTGATTTTTAAGTTTTTGGGAAAGCCACCACACAGGTTTCTATAACAACTGTACCACTTTACACTCTCATGTGTAGTGCGTGAAGGTTCCAATTTGCACACGAGCTCTCCAACACTCTTTCTTTTTGGTAGAGGCTATGAAGTGGTATTTTGTGGTCTTGATTTGTATTTCCTCAATGATTAATGCTGCTGGAAATCTTTCTGGTTCTATGTGTACTTCCTTTGTAGAAATGTTTATTTAAATTTTAAATTGTTTGCGCCCCTCCCCCCTATTTTATTCTTGAAAGAAACTCTTGCTATGAGATCTAGGCCAGCCTTGGACTTGCTATGTGGCCCAGATCCTCAAATTTATGGCTTTCCTGCCTTAGCCTCCCAAGTGCTTGGATTACAGGCATTTGCCTTCTTGCCCAGCTTTTTACCTGATTTTAACTGAATTTCTGTTGTTGAGTTGTGGACATTTTATATGTTCTGGACATTAATCCTTTGTTGGACATTATTTTCCTCTATTCTGTAGAATGCTGATTTGCTCTGTTGATTGTTTCCTGTGAAAGGCAGAAAATTTTAAGTTTGGTGTAGTTCCATTATCTGTTTTTACTTTTGTTGCCTGTGCTTCTGTTATATTTGAGAAATCATGTCAAATTCAAAGTCATGAAATTGTCCCCTACATTTTCTTCTAGAAATTTATCTTAGTTACTTTTTACTTGTCACTGAGATAAAATACCTGATGCCCAAAGTTAGGGAAGGAAAGGTTTATTTCTTATAGTTTTTGGAGGTTTCAGTCCATACTCAGTTGGCTCCAAGGCAGCGTGGCATGGCGAGGGTGCAGTTCATGGCGGGTGCAAAGAGCAAGGCGGAAACCCGCAAAAGAGAAAGACTTGCCTTCTTCCTGTCATTATGTCACATCCTGGCTCCACCCCTAGAAGGATGTAGCACTCACACCACCAATCCGAGCGCTAGGCAATGAACCAATCACAAACACTAGATTTAGTCCAGTCCATAATTCATGAGGCTTGGGAGCCACTGACATAAACCATGACAGAATTTTATATTTTCAGGTCTTGTGTTTAGACAGTTAATTCATTTTGAGTTAGGTGTGCGTGTGGGAACAGGGATTGAGTGAGGATCTTAGAACTGAACCACATGCCCAGGTTTTTAAACACATTGCGTGACTGGATCTTTCTCATTTGCTAAGCTGCCAGGCTGGGCTTGAATTTGCAGTCTTCCTTCCTCAGCCTCCCAGAGTGCTGGGGTGATAGATGCACATCAGCCAGCTTGAATTGATGTTTGTATGTGGTAGAAGCTTAACTTTCATTCTTTTGTATGTGGATATTCAGTTTTCCTAACATCACTTGCTGATTAGTCTACTTTTCTCATTGTTTGGTTTGGCATCCTTGTTATAGATCATTGGATTGTATATGTGAGGGTTTGTTCCTGAGTTCTCAATTCTTCCCCATGGACTACGTTTGTTTTACTATTCTAATTAATGTAGCTTTGTAACATATTTTGATCACACTTCCATGTGAGGCTCTTACCTTTCATTTCTTCACTCAGGATTGTTTTGGTTATTCTGCATCCTTGAGATTCCATATAAATTTATATTTTTTCCTTTTATTTATGAAAAAATTCCAGTAAGATTTTGATATGGCCTGCACAGAATTTATAGATTGCTTTGGGCAGTATGGACATTGTAACAACATTGCCTTTCAGTGCATGGAGGCTGGCTTTCCATTTACCTACATTTTAATTTGTTTTCAGCACTCAAGTCATTTAATTCTTTGGTTAATCCTAGTATCTTGTTCTTTTTGATGTAGTTGTAATTAAGTTGTTTTCCTGATTTCCCTTTTCATATTTTTAATTGTTATTGTGTAACAGTGTAACTGATTTTCATATGTTTTTATCTTGCAATTTTACTGAATTTCTTTATTCTAAGAGTGTTTTGGAGGGATCTTTGGATTACCTACTTACAGAGATCATGTTATCTGTGAACGGAGAGTATTTTTCTTCTTTCCTACTCTGGATGCTGTAAATCATTTTTCTTCTTTCCTACTCTGGATGCTTTAAATCATTTTTCTGTTAAACAGAAATGCAGAGAATAGGGCTCCTTGTCTTGTTCCTGACCTTAAAAGAACACTTGGAGCTCAGGTGTGTTTTGATATTTTGTACCTCAGGTATCTCCAGGGAGGTGTGAGCTCTGGAGACTAGCTGCTCTCCTGCCGATAGTGTGAGCTGCCCTGTGTATGCTAAACCCTCAAGGCACTTTGGGTTTGAATACAGCCTTTGTTGTGCTCTTTTTTGTAAATTTTGTCCTTGGTCACTCTGTGTCTTCGTATTCTTTGCAGGTTCTGAGCTATCGAAGTATCAAAGTGATAAGGCAGAGTAGGTGTCCCATGAATCTCTGCTTCCTATTAGGTGCAGAGATAACTGTGACCCCGGGGCTAGGATTTAGATTCCAGCTTAGTGCGTCTCAAATTTTAATATGCACATGAAATCTTAATACGCAGACCTTGTTCTGCTGCAGGGTCTGATGCTGCAGTTCTTGGAAAGATCCCAGATCCTGCATCTCCAGCAAGATACCTGCCGGCTTGTAGATTGTACTAGAACAGTAGCTTTGGCTCCTGCCTGCCCTTTGCTTCCTAGTAGAACAAGACCTCTGTCTTCAGGAAGAGAGAAGGTCTGGGAGTATTTTACTCATTTTCATCACAGGGAGAGGACTGACCTTCAAGTCAAGGTGACCTGGAGACCTGTAGGCGTGGAGTCCAGTTCTGTGCTGCTGGAATTGGACCCCGATAGTCTGGCCTTGAGAGCTGGTTCTCTCGCCCCTCACTATGTGTTCTGGGTAAACATTTACCCCTCAGTGCTAGTTTCTCATCAGAGCCTTCCCTTAGGAGTCTGTGGGGGGATTAGATGAGATGGTAGAATCGTGCTCATAGCGGCACCGGAGCCAAGTAAGCACTTGTGCATTTTCAGTTACCAGAAACAGGTACTGTGAGAAGATAAAGCATAGGCGGGATTACATAGACTCTAAAACAGGCTCCTACAGAAATGTTAGTCTCCTCTTTTGGCTCGGACAGACAGACAGGCAGACGGATGGACAAAAAAAGGGTGGAGTAAATAACCCGCACTTTGGGGCACCTTGCCTCCAGCAGTTGGGGTCAGAGGATGGCTGCAAGGGTGGCACAGTGGCCCCTGTCCCCCACGCTTTCCCCTTGGTTTCTCCTCCTTATCCTCTGTGGGTCCATCTCCTTTAGTTGCAAGAAGAGAGAAGGAACAGGGTGCTTTGAGACGGACCTGTGCCTGCTTGGAAACGTCAGGACTTTTTAAATTGAAAAAACACCTGACCTAAGACAAGGAGCCCACTTAGGAGAGGCTTTAATGGGCTATTAGAATACTTACCGGTGGTGGCAACTCACTTGTCCTTTGGCTTCAGGCCACAGGCAGGCATTAATAGCCCATTAACGCCACCCTGTCACTACTTTATTTCCTAATTAATACAGCCCGCTTTAGGGATAAGGGGGCAGAGCTATAAAATTGTTTTATCCATTGCTTCAGCAACGAGGGAAAAAATGTTGTTAGCAGCTAGGCTGGGCTAGGAGTTCAGAGGCGCAGTGTGGGTTTTACTCCCTTAAATCTCATCCCGGTTCCTGACCCAGTCCAAGCTGAAGTCAGGAAGCTTGAATTCTGATGGTGTCTTAGGTTCTTAGGGTCCCTTTAGCGTCTTAGAGGTTTGGGAAGAGGAAAGAATGATCAAAAGATGGGACAGATTATCTTCTTTCTTTTTTCAACCTGAGGAGGAAACAGACGGGGCGGAGGGCTTCAGTGTGCAGTTGGGCAGATTGTGCACTGCGCAGGGTGGGGCTTCTTTAAATCAGCCTGATTCACAGCACAGGCGCAGAACATCTGTGCATATCGTGGCAATTTTTTGACAGATAGAAAGAAGTGTCTTGAGAATACCCCTTTTCTGTTGCTCTCAGAGGTGGAGAAGTCTTCTCAACAGAAATAGTTTTGTCCCCTGGGGAATGTGCAGCGATATCTGGAGAGTGGCTTTTTAAACACTTCTTTGAAGGGCACCACTGGAATCAAACACAGGGAGTGCCGAACGGCATCCCCAGCACTGTGTTTTATTCTGAGACAGGGTCTCACGAAGGTCCCAGGCTGGCCTTGAAGTTATGATCTTCCTGCCTCAGCCTCCTGTGGAGCTGGGATCATAGGTGTGCACCACCATGCCTGGCGGTTTTTATTATCGCAATGGGCAAGTGTGCGGCTTCACACTTCACACTCCCCTGAACAAAACCCAGCAGAATTCAGAATCATCCAGTTCATGGTGACCCTAGGGCTGGATTGAGAGACGGTGCAGAGGATGACACTGAGTGTCCTGGGTCTTGGAGGGATCTTTTTGCTGCCTACCCGATGCACCCAGAGGGACACAAGCCACCTGCCTGCAGAGCAATGTCCCTGCTAGGCCAGAGATCAGGGCGAGCATTCCCCTGGGACAGGTCCCCACCTCAGGCCCTTGGCCCCCCAGACCTGGGTCTCTTCTGCCTGTCAATGGGCCCCAAGGTGAGCTGGGTTTCCTGGCCTTTCAGAGCCTCTGGCTGTGGCGCTCAGGAGTAGGACTCAGCATGCTCCAATATGCCTCCCGTGCTGCCTTCAAGCCTGGTTTTGGAAGATCTGTGGACAATTAGTTGGGAGGGCCTTGGTGGTTAGGGTTAGGGTTTCAAGATAGAAAAGAGAATGATTGGACTGGCAACTGGATTCCAATCCCAGCTTCTCCACATACTGATGAATAGTCTTAGGCAATTCACTGATGTCCTTGTGCCTCAGTTTTCTCATCTGTAAAATGGGGAGAGGGATGACACCAATAGTCCCCACTGCACAAGGCTTGGTGAGGAGTGAGCCAATCCACATACTGTGTTCAGAGCAGCTTTGGTGGGTAGCAGACACCACAGGACACACGATTCAGGCCATAGCACCTGACAGAGACCTGGTGACGTCAGTGACACAGTCCTAAGAGCTGATCTGTGATACCATATGAAATGAGCTGGGCGTGGTGCTTGCAATTCTGGTCCTGAGACTGAAGCAAAAGAATTGCAATTTTGAGGCCAACCTGGGCTCCATAGCAAGACCCTGTATCAAAAAAAGAGGAAAAAAGTGAAAGCTAAGCTCTGAGGAATAAATCATCTTTCCACCCCTCTTAGGTTCAAGTTAAGGCCTCAGCCAGTGATGCTGAACCTCTCGGAGCGCTCAGTGACCCACAGCACTCTGCGGCACACGTGCCACAGGTTCACTGCTCTCCCCAGGCCCGGGTCTGGCACCTGCCTGGATCATTTTTCTGGTGTCAGTAAACTGCAGGTGCTTCTCTCCAGCTCCCCTTCTTGTGAGCCGTTGGGTACGTGGTGGTCGGTCTGTCAGATGGAGCACATATCTGAAATTTTCCTAGACAGCCATAGTTTAGAAAATCTTGTCTGATTTTTCTGCAAAAGACACTCTTCATATACCAGTCCCACACATTTGGTCTAGAAGTTATAGCCTTGGTGTCCATTGTGCTTGGGGGGGGCACAGTGAGGAGAGGGTGGGGGGAAAATGCACAGCCGGAGGAGGCATGGCAAGTCCTCCGTGTAACACTGGGCTCCAAACCACAGGGTTTGTGGTGGCAGCAAGGACAGCCTCTACTTTCATAAGCCGTTCTCCTGATAGCTTCCTACTGGGAAGATGTGACCCCAGCTTTTCTGCTGGCAGTGTTTGAAGGCTATTGTGGGAGACTCGTGTCAGTAAAGCCCTTTAATAATGAGCTAACACAACTCGGAAAGTATGAGTTCTCCTCTCAGCTGCTCTTCACGGCTAGCAGGCACCAGCACTGTGCTGCGTCCTGGAGCATCCCCAAGTCCTGCAAGTATGCGGTGATGGCTTTTTAAATGCAAGTAATTACTGCCTGGGTCTTGGGTCCTGTCTGGGAGCTACTGCCCAAGAAGATCCAATTGACACCAACACAGAGTCCTCAAGGGTCTTTGGCCAAAGCCTAATTAGATCACTTTGTGGGAGGCATCTGTTCATTGGGCAGCAAATCCTGAGAGGAAAGAACAATGCACTTGTCAGCTGGGAAAAGACCCGGGAAAAATCAACAGCTGCAAACAAGGAGGCTCTCTGCGGAGAGGGCTGTTTAGAATGTGGCTTGCAGTATGGACAATAACCTCTATTTATGACAGTCTTGGTCATTAAGTATTGCTGCTGTAAGAAGACGGAAGCCATTAACTTCTTCCATCAGTTGGGGGGAGCGATCATTTCTTTTATAAGCTGAAGGGAAGGTTCTGCTCAATAAAGATCAATTAAACATCTCTGTTAAACAGCTGCTTGGGAGTTGCTGCCAATAGGAATCTCGCTGTGTTAAACCCACACACTCTCGCCCTGACTGCCCCCACCCCTCTGTCTTGCCCTGGGGTGACAGTGGCTCTCACACCTATGGCTGAGTGATCTGTGGTGCCAAGTGACATTCCACGCCCTCTGCAGAGCCATTCCCAGAGGACAGCATGAAGCACCAGTCCATCTTCCTGAGGGAGGAACGGAGAGGAAAACAGCAGGTGCACAGGAGAGTATGTGATGAGCTGAGCCGCCAACTCTAGCATGCAGGAAGGCTTGAGGGCTCTTGGCGGTTGGCTGACTATGCAGTAAACCCCTGATTTACAAATGAGTTCCTTTCAGGGAGAAGGTTTGTGAGCTGGACTGGTTCGTAAGTCTGATAAAGTGAGTCTTACACACCTTTGACACAAATATATGATGTGTGTTTCTTTGTACTCCCAGCATCCGCCCACATCACCACTGCTCTCCTCTGGCTTCTGGACACCCTGGGCTCTGACAGAGCGCTGTGCTACTGTGCACTATCACACTGCACGGTGAACACACAGCAGCACGACTGTGACAGTGTTCAGCAGACACTCAAGCTACTTCGGAGACTTGTTCTCATCTAGGGATGTTTGTGATGCAAGCTCTGTTCGTTACCTGTGAAAGTTTCAACTTCAATGTTCCTAAGTCGGGAACTTACTGGGTAGCATAGTTCGAAGTCTCATTGCATTCTGTGAGGGTTAATCCTGACACGTCAACTTCATTAGATTAAGAAACCCCTAGCAGATTAGTAAAACATGCTCCTGGGTGTGTATGGGTGGGTCGTGGAGGCCTGGCCTATATACTGGATGTTACAGTTTGTATCTGGATGTCCCCCCAAAGCCTCATGCAGTCATGGTGTGTGGGGGGGTGTGGGCTTTTTGGAGGCAGCTGAATGTACAGTTTGTGATTGGTTCCTTGTCTAGTGCTAGGATTGGGGGTGTGAGTGCTACCTCTGCCCTAGGGCAGGTAGCCTGCATACATTACAAGGAACGAAAAGAGCTGTGCTCCTCCCCTTTCACTCTTGTTTTTGCTGTCTTCAGCTGCCAAAGACTCTTGCTTCTCAGCCATGCCACCCTGCTGTGGAGCCAGCTGATTATTGACTGAAACATCTACAAACTGTAAGCTAAATAAACCTCTCCTTATTTCTGAGCATTGGGTATTTTGTCTTAGCAATGAGAGAAAAGTAACAAAGCTACTAGATATTGTCCCTGGGGCATTCTTTGGTGCTCTTCTCTTGTTCTGCTTTCCAGAAGCCATGAACTAAGCAGCTTTATTCCACCATGACTTTCTGCCTTGGAGCCAGCTGTCCATGTACTGAATCCCCTGAAACGATGAGCTAAATTGGACCTCTCATCCATTTTAAGTTGTGGGTGTCTTCTTTGTGTCTCAGTGGGGAAGCTGACCAATACACCCTCCAGCAACATTTTCTACTTGAAATCTCTCAGATACCGTGTGCTCCTATTATCTTCTTACATGTCTCTGCATGTAAAGTCCATCTTGCTTAGAATTATCCTGTTTTTTGAGCTCCAGTATAGTATTCTTACATTCCAGTTGTAACACTTGTCTAATAACTGGTTTTTCTAATACCAGTCTCTCATCCAAGATGAGATGTTACCTCCTTATTGATCTTTACATCTTCTCTTACCCATCCATCTCCAATATCTGATTTGAGGCTTTGGGCATGACAGATGGGCTGGAATAAATCTGCAGGCTGGTCTTGGATAGACATCCTTGCAGTTGGCATCTTGATAATCACATTCTGCATGGGAAGGCTACCTATTCCAGGGGAGATATGTGAGACTCCAGGTCAATCGATACATATGGCACTGCATTTGTAACCAGAAATTCCCATAATTCTGGGAGGTTGAAGATTTCAAGTTTGAGCCCAGCCAGGATAATCTGACAACTTAGTGAGACCCTGTGTTGAAATTAAAAATTAAAGAAAAAAAAAGACTTAGGTGAGCCTCTGGTTTCAACCCTCAGTGCTGTAAAAACCAAGCCAAGCCAAGCCAAACCAAACCAAACCAAACCAAACCAAACCAAACCAAACCAAACCAAACCAAACCAAACCACAGAAACTGCTGAACTTTATCACCCCCAGTAGTATTTAAACATCAAAACCCTATGGCTTTCTGATTAGTTTTCCATTGCTATATACCAAATTATCACAAAGAGCAATTTATTGTAACATAAATTTATCTGGCAATATCTGCAGGTGAAAGTCCAAGCATGGCAGGACTAGATTCACTGCTATGCAAGGGCTGATGTTAAAGCCATCGGTCAAGGTTCTGGGCATCATCTGGAATTTGAGGTCTTCCTTCAAGCTCAGTCTGTATTTGGAGGAAGCATTTATAGTACATTTCTTACGGGTGTAGGACTGGGACCTGCTTCTCGGGTGGTTTACTCACTGCTCCGAGAGGCTGCCCCTACTGCTTGTCATGTGACTCCATTATCCTAAGCCAGAGACTCTCCCTGACTCCCTCTGATTTGCTTGTCTCTGACCTCTAGACTCAAGTTTAAAGAGAGAAGCTTTTCAATCCTTAGGTCAATTGATTGGACCTTAATTACACATTGAAAATCCCCTGCCAGTAGTGTAAAATTGGGGTGATTAGTGGAAGAAGATGCGTGTAGCCCAGGTGAGGATGATACACACTACACACACCCATGTGGTGACTCTGTCTCTGCCTGACCTAATGTCCACCCCCAAGTCATGCAGTTTGTAGGCAGAAGGATCTGCCGTTCCGAGAGCTCCTCCCAGAAAAGGGAGGGAGATCTAACCTTGTCTTGATTCCTCCATGTGGGAGATGTTTCCTGATGTTGCTGGAAGATGCTTATGTTATCAGCTACCATTTGACTTTTGTTATTGTTGTCTAGTTTTTTTGAGTCAGGGTCTCACTATGTAATTCTGGCTGGCCTTGAACTTGCTATGCAGCCCTAGCTGGCCTCAAACTTGTAGCAATTCTCCTGCCTCAGCCTCCTGAGTGCTGAGATTACAGGTGTGTGTCACCATGCCTGACTCAGCTGCCTTTTGATATACAACCTTAATGAGGTGCAGATAGCAAGTATTAATTTTTTGTTTTAAAGAATGGTACTATGACTGGTGTCAGAGAGGGATCAGTAGCTTTGGCCAGTCCCCTGATTTTGGAAATAAATTGTTGGACCCCAGCTCTACCCATTCATTTGCAAATTAACTCTTGCTGCTTCTGTGCTACTCTGGCAGGGAGGGATGGTTATGATGAGGTGGGGACCTGGCCCACAAGAGCAGAAATCCCATCTGTTCCCTTTCCCTGCTGATTCTTGGCTTAAAACTATTTCCATAGTTCCTTGATAAGAATCACCTGACTCATTTGTTAAAAAAACAATTTCCGGTTCAGGCCGAAACCTATGGAATCAGAATCTCCAGTGTGGGCATGTGAGAAGCTGCACTGAGCAAGCTTTCTGGGCACTTTTCATCTCAGCAGAAGTCCTGACTTAGGTGTGCCTTCCTGCAAGATGAGCTGAGAGCAGAGCTGTCCACAGTGAGGCTGAGACTCTCTGGTGCCTCTGGAAACCTTGTCATTTCAGGTAAGTTACTTTCAACCCTCAGTTTCCTGGCCTGACAAATGAGGATATAGTAACTCATTATTATCCTGTGTCCATAAAGTGCCTAACACAAGCTGAGTGTGCGTAGCACACTGGGGAAATGACAGGGCTTTACAACAGCATTCGGTAGTGTGTAGGCATCTACCTCAGGTGGAAAAACTTCCTGCAATGTGGTTTTCCATTACAGAGTACACTCAGGACCACAAAAAGTCCTTTAGAAATTCAAAATTCCCTGCAGAGCATTGAATATTGCAAGAGGTCATAATTGATTAGGATATAACTGAGTTTGCAAAGGAATATTTAATTTTATGATTGAGAACCATGGTACTTAGCAGGAAACCTTTCCCCCTTATTTCTGAGGTTAATGCTTTTAAAAATCATTGCCTGATGAGATCATGCAAATTCAGCCATCTGTATAGCTGTTGAGAGAAAAATTTTAGATAAATTGCTATGCTTTTGCCACATAAATCTTTATAAGTTACAGGACTCCAATAATACTTCAAGTTACCAGGGAGTTTCATATTTTACTAAAAGGGGGAAAAATCAATCTTGAATCTCTTAGTCCAGTGACCAACGAATCACTTCATTGATTTTGTTCAGCTACTCAGGTGGGTAGGCAATTTATCCTGATCTGATCTTATCTGATTTAAAGTTCATTTTTTCTGGGAAGTATTAATCCAAGTGTTATAGACCCTCTTTAGAGTCACTTTACACAGCTTTTGTAAACATCCCACCATAGTTTCCTTTAGCCGTTTTTCCAGTTCAGGCTTTGTGTTTGCTGAATGCTATTCTTCTTTTCAACAGAAGAGGGAGGCAAAGGCTTAGCTAAATGGTGTAAGTCCCAGGCCGCAAGGAGAGGAATCCGTTTCTGTGAGAGACCAGGGAAACAAGAACAGAATGAACCCTGCCAGGTACGATTTAGATTTGGGGAAAAAAAAAATGCAGAGTTGGAAAATGAGTATGTTCTGACAGTTTAAATTTTAGCTTTCAGTTCTTAAAAATGTGCCAGTTGGGAACCAAGAAAAATAGATCTGTAGAGGGCAGGGCAGGGTATTCATTTTGATGAAAGGCGGTGTCAGGACCTTGCTAATGGAGGAAGCGGTGCTCTGGTGCCTGACAGAGCTGACTCCCGTGAGCTTGGGGCTGCTGGCTCTAGTATCGCTTCCCTCCATCTCTGGGAAAAGCCAGAGTTGACCACTAGCAGCTGCATGAGTTCCTGCTGGTGGTGTGGATTCTATCCTGTTGTTTTGCACACGGGGCAGCACCGCGCAGTCCAGCTAGCCTTGGATTTGCTATGTTACCCAGCCTTGAACTAGTGATGCTCATACTCAGACTCCTGCGTGCTGGGATTGTGCACCTACCCCATGGGGTTGTTGATGCTGAGGGGTTCTCCTAGACTGGTGGTGGCCAACCCTTGTCACACGTGTGGCAGTGGGCAGTTTGTTAGCACTGAAAGCTCTACAAGGTTCTCCATCGCTGGACCAGGGTTTCCTGGGCAGATGCCTCACTCTGACACCTGATGAGAACCCATGGCCCACACCTGGTGCCACCCTTGCTGGCTAATCCCCGGGGAAGACTGCAGCTGATACAGAACTAGAGGTGCTCCTCCCATGGAGGCTGCTGTCTCAACTAGAATCTGCTTGTCTGTCGTCTGTGAGCTCCTGTCTCCTGCAGCTTTGAAGGAAGACAGAGGGCCTTATTGGAGGGGAGATATCAGCATTTGGATTGATTTCCCTTCAGAGATTCATTCAGAGAGAAGACCTTTGTGTCTGTGTGTGGTGGCTTGGAAACACTATTGCATGGGAGTCCTTGGAGGACTAAACTGGATGGACTTGATAGCTGCTTGTCCAGCTGTGTAACTGACCTTGGACGCATCTCTAACCTTCCAGGTCTTTCTCTTGTAGAATAGGAATTCTAATGCTTCTATCGTCTTTTTTAGAAATGCTTATGAAGAGTCAGTGAGATGTGTTTTTGAAATGACAAAAAGTATTGTATATAGTGTGTGTGCAGATAGCGTCACCCCAGGAATTTAAATGAGACTCAGCGCTGTGATTGGTTACAGGAAGAGGCGGAGCACCCTAGGATGAAGCATGCAGGGTAGCCAGGTGTTATGGTTTGTTTCTGGGTGGCTCCCCAAGCCTCATGCAGTCCTGGAGGTGGCTGAGTTTAGCACTTGTGATTGGTTTGTTTCGTGGCATGGGAGTGCTGCACCCACCCAGGGGCAGAGCCAGCATACAATACAAGGGAGGGAAGGAGGTGTGCTTCCTTCCCCCTTTTGCCCTTTTGGTCTTGTTGCTTGAGGCCAGAATGAATGGCTGCCACACCACTCTGCCTTGGAGCCAGCTGAATATGGACTGAAACTTTTCTTGCTTCATTTTGGGCATCAACTATTTTGTCTCAACAATGAAAGAAAAGTAACTAAGACACCAGGGCATAGAATTTAGGGGACTCTCCCTCACAAGGGTGTTAGGTGTGAGCAGGACCCTGAAAGTCAGTGCCTCACAGTTTGTATCCCAACCGTGCTACCGCCTCACACCTAATTTTGCAGAGGTAACAACTAGAAGAATTTCTTGGGTCTCCTGCCTTGCATTTTCCATGCATTTGTAATCTTAAACTAGACTTCCTTCTCTTAGCACAGACACACGAAAGAAACACAAAGCTGGTCCTCCAAGCCCAACCCGGTATCCTAGATCTTCACCGTGGTTCTCCGAGTGGGTCACATGGCACAGGGCAGCAGAGACAGGGAAACCCTGCTTCAGCCAGCTCCCTTCCCAGGGGCCACCTCTCAAGGCAACTGCTGCAGAATCTCTCTCTTCTGTTTCTAAGCGCTCCAAGTACTTATTTTCTTGTATTTCTTCACTGGGTGCCTCTGCATCCACACACTTCCCAGGGTGCCAGTTTGGCTTTAAACCTGCTTTGCTCCCTCCACAGGATCTGAGAAAGAAGCAGGTGTCCATCTCTGGGAGTGTGGAGGAAGATGTCAGTATTCTGACTCCCGTTGGTCTCCTTCCTGATGGACACATAGCCATGGGTACACACCCCCCACCAGTAAAAACATGAGGCCACAGATGTCACAGTCACTTCCCTCCTCACTGGGACAGAATATGCAACACCTTAAAGGAGTTGGGGTTTATTGGCTCACACCTTAGAAGTCTCAGTTCTGAGCAGCCCCAGAGCTCCGACCATGGAGGGACTCAAGGCACAGCACAGAAAGGCAATTTGCCCGGCCTCTCGGTAAGCACCACTGGCATGAGGCAGGAGAAGAATCACTCAGCAGCTCCCAGGAGCCTCCTGGTGAACAGGCTAAGAATTAACCACCCTCCTCGTTAGCAAGTGAGCCAGAGATCTAGACGTCTCTTGAGAGGTTGACCATATGCAATGTAGTAAATAGGGGTGATCTCTTTCTATCATCTCTTTGAAGGCAAATATTGTTATCACTGTTTTGCTTTGTTCTGATTAATGATATTGCTCTATTCAATGTTCTGTGTTGATAAGTTCTAGAATGTCCTGTATTGCCTTTGATTTGGCTATTCCTTATTGAAAGAACAACTGTTGTGAAGATAACGGGATATACTATGGTACCTATTACTGTTATGCCAGTAACCTGTTGAGGGTTTCTGTACCAATTTCACTGCACTCTCTCAGTTGGCTTTGTTCTGTCTTGTTCTGTTGTATTTTGCTAATAATAAAAAATTAAAATAAAAAATAAAAAATAAATAACAAAACAGATCAGTAAGGTATTGTGCAAGCTGAAACACGATATAACTAAACAGATAATGGACTTGAAAAGCAAAAGGAGGAAAAGAAAGTGCTCTAAAGGATATAACTGCATGCATGTTTAAGTGTGTAGCATTGATGACCATGTTGCTGGGTTTTTGTTGGATCGTTGAATGGAACTGTTCGCAGCCTCACTGTTTGAATGTTCACCTTGTATGCTTTGTAACTTGAACAACTATATCTAGAAGACAATATGTAATTTATCAACTAGTGATTTCTGTTTATTTTTTTCTTTTCCTTTGAATTTCTGTATTTCTTCCCTTTTTTTTCTGTTTTGCTTTTTTTTTCCTCTTTAAATAAAATTTAAAAAATAAAGAAGTCTAGTTCTTGCGTGGCCAAGGGCTGCCTGTCTAAGCATCATAATTAATGTAACGATTTCCATGTTACAGATGTTTATGTTGACTCTCCCTTTTCATGCTTGCAAATAGTCTGTTGTGAAAAATCCTCCCCACCGCTTTTATTTCCTCGCATGCTTGGAAGTGTAATTTGCTGGGTCACAGAGGATTGTGTTCCAACCGCATATTTGAAACGGGACAGTGCGGGTACCGCATAGGGCAGGATCTGTCCCCGTGCTTTTCCTCCTGATTTCCACGGGCCTCACGTACAAATGTTACAGTTTTCATTTCCAGATCAGGGGCCAAAAATAAAAACCGGAAGTGTTGTTGTTCTTTTAAAAAATCCTCGGTAAAATATTGCAGCACAGCTACCTGCTTGGGGATACTGGGCAGGGGAGAGGAATGAGGTCTCTCCCACGCCCAAAGCACCCTGCAGTTCCTTTCCTGCTGGGGTGCCCACGTGGCAAGGCTTCACAGCGCCACCCAGACACTCTCCGGAGATGCAGGGTTGTTTTGGGCCCAGGGCTGAACCCCTGGGAGCTCTTAGAAGGGCTTACAGGTACCTTTTCCTCCTGGCTGGAGCCCAGCAGGAGCAGCAGGGGATAGCGCAGCAGCTGACACTCGGTTATTGTTACAGTGACTCCATTCCTTGCCATAGGCTGGTGCCTGGGGCAACCCAGGTTGCTGTTGCTTTTGAATGAATTTGCATTGTATCTCCCACCATGTGTCTCCATATATTAGAACAAAATAGTGGCAATATTCAGGGAGCGAGCTCTCTGGGCAGTGTTTGTATGACTTCGGGGACCTCGGCCATAAGGCTGTGCTTTCTAACTTGGGAACCACTGAGATGGGATATTGCAAAGCTGAGCATAAATGGAAGCCATTAACTCAGTATCGGGGGACGAGCTCTTTAAATAAATCCTGGCGAATTCTCGCCATTCTGACGGCTCCCTGTCACTCCTACTCAAGATCCCGGCTGCCCTGTATCGCAAACCAGTCTCCCATGTCCTTTCTTCCTCCCCAGGCTGCATCCCGTAGTGAGCCCCATTTCCCTAAGCTCTGCTCTTAGCCAGCACGGTGCTTGTTTCCGATTCCGAGTCTTGGTTCCCTGCTCTCTGACTCGCAACCTTTGTCCCGTTAGTAATCTGGAGTCACCCTACACAGTTTAGCGCCCGTCTCAGAGCTGCCGGAAGCCTGTCAGGCGCCAGGCCCGAGTGAACTTCCCTTGGGAAGTGCCTGACATTTGCACTGCTGACACCGTCCAGTGGGACGAGCTCCATGTTGCGGGCTTGTTGCTTGTCCTCAGCCAGAGTAGGAGTTGCCTGATCTCAGCGATGTTCACAGTCTTCATACCCTTAAAGGAAGGTGCCAGACACGACATTGCGTGAGAATTGGACTCATGGCACAGAAAATGGCCCAATGTTGGGGGCGGGGTTTGGATCTTCATATATTGGATCTGCTTCAAGTAGTTCGTAGTTTTTTCTTTTTTTCAACACTGGAGATTGAACTCAGGGCCTTCACAGTGGGCCATGCCCTTAGATCTTTAATTCTTTTTTTTTTTTTTTAATATTTGAGTCAAGGTCCTGCTACGTTGCTACATTTCTAGGCTTGAACTGAAAAGTCCTCCTGCCTGCACCCCAAAAAGTGCTGTGATTTAAGCAGATTAAAAAAAAATATTTATTGCCACTCTCTTATCTGCCCACCCACCCAGTCATCCTGTACTGCTGGCCTCCACAGCAGTGGGTTCCTCATCCGTGAATTCAACTGGCTGTGGGTGGAAATACTTGAAAAGGATTGCATCCATATTAAGCATGCACAGATTTTTGTCATTATTCCCTGAACAATACAGTATGAAATTTACATAGCATTTGCTTTATATTAGGTATTAGAAGTCATTAAAAGGTGAGGGCACATACATGGGTAGTTCTATGCCATGCACCACTTTCCATAAGGGACATGAGTCCCTTTCAATTTCGGTACCTGCAGGAGGACCTGGAGGCCATTGCCCAAGGATGCTGACCATGCATGAAGTGTTGCTCACGTGCCAGGCAAGTGAAGGAAAACTTAGTTTTCTCGAAGGATGATCAGTGGGTAGCCCCTTCCCTGGGGATGCAACCCTTCTGGTCTGCCAGCGGTGGCTTTGAAGGTGCTGGTCCCCTGTTGTGTTTGTTGTGTTCTTGCTTGGGCCCTTAGACGGGGCAAGGGCCTGGGGCAGAGCTTCTGTGAGGAGCGGGCCAGCCAGCCTGCAAAGCCCAACCAGTTGCTCATAAAAATGTAGCCAGTCTGCCTGTGTGCAGGGCTGGGGAATCCCGACCCTTCACCCCTACAGTGCTGGTGCCCTGGAATTCAAGGTGACCGTACTTGTGAAGGTGAGGACTGGGCTTGCTCAGCCTCTGGCTGACTCTTCCTGTGTGGAAATGCTCCGCCAGCCTCTGTTAAAAGTAGTTATTTAATGCATACACGGACCAACAGGCAACTGCTAAATGGTACAAGTTTAAGGATCTAATATCTTGGGAGGATTTATACCAATTACTTAACTGCCTGAAAATACCAAGTTCCTTCATATTAGCTAAAGCTAATAAGATGAACTAGCTCTCACAGTTATCCCAAGAAGACAGGCTTATCCAAATCATCTATTTTTTAGCAGGAAGTGCCAAACTCCGGGACTCAGATACACATTTTAAATAATTCTTGCCATGCCATATATTTTAAGTATCATTAAAAAGCCATTTTCCTACTTTTAAAAATATGCGGGCAATATATTTTATGAAACCTATAACAAGTCTATGAAAAATTGATTATTTTTTCCACAGGGATACGTTCAAGTGATTTTCATTCTGCTCACCCAGTGAACAAGCTAGTATGCGTCATGTTCTTTATCTTATTTACTCCCTTTCCTGTGTATAACACCATGTTCCCAACAAAGAGAAATGGGTAGCCAAATAACTTTCTGGGGTGGGCCAAGGACTTGATGCAGATCTGAAGCAGGAGGTGTGGATTTCCCTTTCAAATGCCTTATTTTCCTACTTTGTTCCTTCTTGCCCAGTGTGCCAGGTTCAGGGTGGGTACTGAGAGAATGAGGGACACTGTGGGTGCTGGTAGAACATACATGTGATAGAAATTGTTGCTTTGGGATCCAAGGATGATGTCGAGTTTCACTGGCAAATAAAATAACTGCTCTTTCAGTGGGATCTTTTTGAGACAAAAGAGGGTCTCGCTATGTGGTTCAGGCCGGCCTTGAGCTCACGTTTGTATCCCTGACTCGCCTCAAACTCAGTGATCCTCTTGCCTCAGCTTCCCAAGTGCTGGGATGACAGGTCTGGGCCACCATGCCTGGTGGTTCAGTGGGATTTTAAAAAATTAAAAATGTGAAGACACCATTTGCCTTGTCTTTGTAGCCCTCTGGGGCGCAGGCTACTGGTGACCACAGCAGAGACTCCTTTCCCTGGCCTCCACCTCTTCCTTCTTCCTTGGGATGGGGCTAGGGCAGGAGGCAGAGTCTCGCCCAGTGCTTCTCCCTGGTTCTTCCATCGGAAGGTCCCGGTGTTTGCAAAGCCCCCTGCATGGAGAGGGGTGGATTGGGTGGATTGTGCAGCTTGGAGGGGGACTTGTGGGCAGTGAGAGCCCAGCCCCAGCTGAGGCTGAGGGAGAAGCCGCTTCTGACTGCCTCCCTGGATAAGCCCATGGCCTTGCTTCAAAGCAAGGAGGGAAGGGGCAATACAGAGAGGACCCGTGGACTGTCCTCATTAGTCCTGAGCTCAGCGGAAGGGGCCGGCCGAGCACAGGGCGCAGACACAAGGACATCGTGACGTCCGGTGTGCCAGGCTCTGACTGGAGGAGGAAAGGGCCGACCAGCTGCGGGTCGGTAGAGGCCACACGATGAAGGCCTCAAGGTCCCCAGGGGAGTGTGACTATTATACTTGGAGGGGCCGCGAGGATTTTCGAGATTGAGGTTTTGGAAGGGATGACTTGGCTTGACACGTGGAGTCCCCCAGAGAGCATTCAGAAGCTGCCCCCTTGGGGTGCGCGTGTGTACTCCGGGGACACTGGGGGCTGCTCAGGCGGGAAGAGTGGGGGCGTCTGGGATAAAAAGCACAGGGATGGGGTCCTGGGCTCCTATTCCTGCTAAATCAGGCAGTGCCTTGCCTATAATGTTCAGTGGGCTGCTAGGTACAGTCTCTTTTTTATTTTTCTTGTAAAAATCATACCACATAAAACGTATTATCTTAGCCATTTTAATTGTATGGTTCAGTAAAGCATATTCATGTTGTTGTGAAACAGATCTCTGGGGTACTTTCATCTCGTGAAACAAACTCTACACCCTTGGAATAGCAATTCCCCATTTCCCCCTAGTGCTCAGCCCCTATAACCACCACTTTTCTACCGTTTCTGGGAATTTGAGTAGGCAAGTTGGGCTTATGGGGGGAGGATCACTGATCTACCCTCACGCGGTGCAGGTGTCACACGCACCACACACATGAGCCCTTGTCAGGTGCAAGGTGTTTGCCTAGCTGTGTGCGAGACACTGGGTGCTTGCTGTATCTTGGCGTCCCTGGTGTGACAGCAGAGGGATGTGATTAGCGTGGTGGTGGTAGTGTGGGCCTCACCCCCTGTTGTGAGGACTCAGTCAGGCGATTTGAGTCAAGTGCCCAGAATAGGGTCTAACGCTTCCTAACCATTTGCTGTCACTGTGATCGCGTGACTTGCTAGTGTGGCTGCAGGTCCTTATTAGGACAGCTGTTCTCCAGGCCCACGCCAGTCCCCTTGCTGTCCCCTCCCTTGAGAGTTTCTCTTGTAAGAATTTAGCAATGGCTCTGCCTTAGCCTGACATCCTCCTGCACAGCCGACCTTCTAACCTGGGGCTCACCACTGACCTTGAGGGACACCCCCATCAGGACCTTAATCCTCAGGTTTCCCTGATGCAGGAGACCTTATATGACACAATAGTGACAGTCATCCTGTGACATTAACTCAACAATATCCATTGTATGATCTGGTGAAGGGGTACTGGGAGAGTGAAGGACAGAGCAGAAGTCCTTGCTGTCACAGAACTTGTGTTCAAGCGGGGCCAGCTTTGCCATGTGGACCTTTTAAGAAGTGAAATGTTTCGATTGGCCTCCTGTAGCTCAGGAAGAGGAAAAGTTTGCATAAAAGTGCTCAGATTTGGAAATGGGATGCCCTACACTTACTGCTAGTAATGCCTTTGAAAAATGGTTCGTAAAAATAGGATACTAAAAATGGTGCAGAAATACTGGTGCTTGCAGGTTGAGATAATTTTTCAGCTATGAAATTTCCAGGTTGATTTATCTCAAGTTCTTACTCAGGCTGTGCCCACAGAGCAGTTCATCTTACTCAGCACTTGGTGAGGTTGGCATCAGTCTTCTTTGACTTGTGCTTCTGTCAGCTGCCAGGAGGGAGCGAGATCCTGCCTGCCTCTGCTTCCCCAGGGCTCCGACCTTTCTGCCCCAGTGTGAGCCAGTGACATGGAGATACCGAGCAAGCACGGGCAGGATTCTGGGGACTCGTTTTGTTGAGGGAAGAAAACGGGAGCTGCCGTTGGACTGGTACACAGTGACCCTCACCTGTCGCAGGCTGGTGACTCCCCAGCCAGGGTCCCAGATGCACAGTGCAGGACATGTGTGCCATTTACTACTCCATGCTATGTGCTCTGGGGTCGCTGCTATCAAGCAGGACACTTGTTTCACTGTGTGTAACAAGCACAGCATGGCAGACATTGCCGGTCAGTCAGGGTTGGCGGTGGTGCTCATCCCCTGGACCAGCGATGTCAAATCTTAGAGAGAACAAGCGCCCCAAACTGCAACCTGACATCCACTCACTTATCACAAAGTTTCAGTGCTGCAATTAAACCTGAATACTGAAAAACAACTTATACATTCAAAGACAAACACAATAGCAGAGCTTTCACTGATACAGACAGCCCGCTGCACCACTGCCCTATACCATAAAGAACTGCTGGGGGTGGGACTAGTGTGGGGCTTATGCCTGTCATCCCGGCACTCAGGAGGCTGAGGCAGGAGGATCTCATGTGAGCAAGACCCTGTCTTAAAAAGCCAAGCTCCTACACACAAAGACCTGATGGTGGTGATTAAAGCCATTAACCAGACAATCTCTGATGGCCACAGCTGCTGTTGTCTCCACTTTTTTTCTGCTAACAGTGCCTTATTTTGCTCAGGTAGGCATGGAGATCATTTGACCCTAGGGTGTGGAAGTCTTTCTTCAGGCCTAGGGGAAGATGAGGGCAGCTGAATGCAGTTGGATCAACCCTACTCCGTGCTGCCAGCCTCCCTTGCAGCTCTAAGTGGCTGCATGGCACTAAGTGATGAGTCTACTGGCGGCTCTAGGAAAGATTTGGGTCCCAAATAATGGGATGGAGCCTTATGAGGAGAAGGCTTTGGCACCTCTCTCTTCCTTGCAATTCGGAGCACTCTTGGGGTGACATAAGTCGGGAGCAAGAGCAACCGATGTATGACCTTGAATTAATGAAAGACAAAGCCAGGGGCATCTTTGATCTTTGTGTGCTGTCATTAGTACAGGGCTGCTGGCTCCCAGGTTTCCTGTCCTGTGAGACAACTGGGTGTCTTTTCCACATTACCCCAGTTTGCTGTGGCTGGAAGCTGGAAGGATGGTAAGTGATAGAACTGGCCAAGTCTTGGTTGGATGTCACATCGTGTATGGATTTCCACCATCATGATTGTTACGTGACCAGAAGATGACGCGGCCTACGTATCTTAACTCACTCTGATTTGACCCAAGCTCCTCAAACTTTAGTGCTAGGGAGAAAAGTGTTAGAGAACACACATGCTCGGGTTTCCCAGAGTAGGTTCTGTTGAAGAGCCCTGTCAGGTACACATAGTTAAGAAGGTTCCGTGACCAAGCGGGTTTGAGAACACCTCCTGCCGCCTGCCGGCTCAGCGAGGAACAGGCTCTGGGTCTGCGGTTCTGTTGGTCACTGAGGTTCCGTTCTACTTCTCCTGAACCTGTGTGGCATCCGTACTTGTGCATCACTGCGTCTCATTATTCCCTGTCCTGTGCAAAGCCTCTTTCACTTCCGGTTCCTTGGCTATAGCTGAGCACAAGAGTTACACATGGTCTGGTTGTTGGGATATAAAAAACAGATCGCTGCCCTGCAGGAGCTCACATTCCTGATGGCAGTGAAGTGAGGAAATATAAGAAAAGCACCTAGTATGTTTGAAAATAAGAGCTTTGGAAAAAAGTCAGTCGGGAAGAGAGAGGACCATCCTTCCGAACAGAGTTCAGCTAGGCCTCGCCGAGAAGGCGACATTTCGGTGGAGGCCTGCTGGGAGGTGAAGGTATCCAGGGAACAGTGCTGTGGGGGGAGACAGGACAGCACATGCAAAGCCTTGGGGCGGGCCGGGGGCTGGTGTGAGGGAGATGAGTGAGGGATTGGGGGTCCTGAGAGCCACGGTCGTCCGAGGGGTGGGGGCCTGTCACTCAGCGCTTCAGGGACCACTGCTGTGGCCCTGAGATGGGACCCCATGGGGAAGTGGGGAGTGTGGGGGTGTGTGACGGTCTGGACATATACTTTTGCAGGAAAGGGGGGCTGGGGAGGAGTCTGATTATTCTCTGGACATTTAAAGAGAGAGAGGTGCATCCATTTTAGAAACTAAGCTGGAACCTTCCAGCACTGCATGTTCTTCCTGCTTCAGGCTGTGACCTGAGCTTCCCCGGGGGTGCTGGGCGGCTTTACTTTCTGTGGTGGTCAGGGGTGGTGTCAACCTGGTCTGCCGGTGTCCGCCTGGGGAGGGGAGGCTGTGGAGGTGTGGCCTTGGGGTCCGCCCCTGGTTCCTTGTCCCCGCCTCTCTGGTGCTCTTCACGACTCTGCTTCCTCGCTGCCATGGTCTCCACTCTCTTCTGCTACCGTGTTTCTCCTTTTGAGCCCATGGACTGATCTCTGAAATCCCTCCTGCAAGTCGAGGGGTTGGGTATTGTGTGCTAGGGCAGGACACTGGCCAGCACACCGTGCGAGCTGCCCCAGCCTCTTTGGTTACCTCTCGGGCGTCTCCTTTCCTGGTGCAGCTTTCTTCTTGTCTCCTGTTGGGGATTCTCCCTGACGTTCATCTCCAGCAGAATCAGTGATGACCTCCTCTGTGGGCTCCATGAGCTCCAAGAGTCTAAACCTCTTCTATGGCGCTGCCACGGGCTTTAGGGCCTTAGTTGATCTTTGAGCTCCTAAAGGGAACGAGCACCTGTACTCACCTTAGCGGTTCAGCCTGAGAAGAGTGTCTGGCCCTCGGTACCGTGTGTGGGGCTCGTTAGGTGGCTAAGCTTCTTAGTCAGAGGAGCTGTGGATCTTTCCTCCTCAGGAATAGATCTCATGGACTTGGAAAAAGGAGCATCGTGTTTTGTTTTCATTATTCGGCAGGTTCTGTGACCCTGTTTCTGGAGAACTCGGGTCTCAGAGCAGTTTCTGCTGCCTGGGAAGCGACAGCATGCACGGGCGTAGCTGCCTCCACGTCTGTTTAAGGACGAGGATTTCTTTCTCAGTGGCTGAGCCCCACTAGGAAAATGCTTATTCTGCCCCTGTGTAATGAATGTGCTTGTTGAGATCTGCATCACTGTGAGGCCTCACCTGCCTCCTGGCCGCAGAGTAAAGCGATCAGAGCCATTTGTACCTCAGATGCAAGGCAGAGGCATCTGGAGAGGCTGAGTCAGCACCAGTGAGCGTGTCTCTCTCTCCCCAAGCTGCCAGGAAGCTGGCAATTACTGACTGGCGAGTTGGTTTAATATCAACTCAAGAGGGGAGGTTTTAGCTAGAGAGTTGCTGGATTCAGGCAAGGCAGCATCACAGGTTCTAACAGGTTTTGGTTTGGCAGGAAGTTTCTTGGGATCTGGGGGCTTGGGGTTCAGCTTGGGAAGCCATGAGCACAGCTGATGTTGTCACCTGTAATTGTGCTGGGGGCGTCCCGTGATTACGGCTCCAGGCCTCTGAACGGGACTAGAGAGGGGAAAAAGGCTTTCAAATTAGCTGAAGAAAATGAACATGAAGACAAAAACCAATAAGCGGTCACAGAGCTGCCAAGAGTGAAGGCAGTAACGAGACAGAATTAGTTCTTATTGACAACTCGAAATTGCCTGGAACATTATAAAAATCAATCAGCGAGTTCAGAGCAGACTCACAGTGACCACAGGATGGTGTGATGTTTGCAATTTGTCTGGACACAAATTTAGAGAAGTCAGCAGAGATTTAGCCTAATACATAGCTTTTGGCCAGAACAAAGTTTTTGAAAAGAAGTCTCAAAATGAGCCGGACCCTGGGTTATTTCACTGCAGCAGTCCTAAAGCCAGTAGAACTGAAATTAGTTGATTACTCGTTTCTCCAACCTAATATTTGTGGTTTTGATGTTGTTACAATTATTTGAAAAAAATACATTTCTGTGTTCTTTCTTCCTGTTAAAGAATTTCTTTTGATGGATTATGTTTCTGTGCGATTGTTTCTTGACAGGCTTTTAACACTATTGTCAAAACCGCCCCCCCCATCAAAGAATTTCTAGAATTAGAAAGACATTAGAAAGCACATAAGGTTGCAAATTTACTTAAATTACAACTGAAATGTACAGAGAAAATGTAGTTTCTTCAATTTGCTTAGAGCTGATCTGATGTTCTTTATGAGCCCTGTTTATTGATTAGGAGAAAAGAAATGTAATCATATTTAGTTTCATGCAGTTTGGAACTTAGTAAGATCTAGCGAGTGTAAAAAAAGCCCTGTTAGAGAGTGATCAGTCTTTTGAGATAATTGTACAGGTCTGTCTGTGGAGCACCAGACTTTCCCTGGTCTAAGTTAAAATCTGAGTTTATAGGCGGAGAGTACTTGCAAACCTCATATGGCCTGAAAAGTTCTTTGGAGGGCTCAGGGGTCACGGCTGGGTGGAAAGAACCTGTGTCTTATTTTTTTTTTCCCAAGTCATTGGGGCTCAGCAATATTTTTATTTTTCTTTATGTATTTGGGTTCCATGTAAGATTTTGAGAAAAGCGTTTTTCTACTAAACATTTAAGCTACTAATGGGAAACGCCTTTGAAACCACCGAGGAACTACAGGCTCAGATCGATGTCCTGGGATGCCTGAAGTATTTTTATCGGCATCACGACATCTGCTTCTAGGTTTTGTTGCTGAGAATTGGGCCGCCTAAACCTTTTAGTCACATCCAATTTTGTCATCATCCTGTAGATATGGATAAAATCTTTCCAGCATGGTCACTATGTTCTTTACAAATGTAGCAATTTCTCATTGAAAACTGCCCTGCCAGGGGAATGTAATAGATTTCATGGCTCTCCACGAAGAGGAGAGGTGCTAGCCGTGGACCTCCAAGCCAGTCATTACAGTAACCACTTCCCTTTGAGGAATAAAGAACAGTCTGATAGCCTTAAAATTCCCTTTTAGTACCAATAAAAGGAAATTTTCACACTTGTTCTGTGAATAAAGTTTCTTTAGTAATTTCTCTGTATTGCTTGAGTCTCCTTAATAACTTTTCCCCCTTCTCTGATTGTACTTGTTAGATTGGAGGATTGAGAGAAAGGCTACATGGGGCTGAAAGGGTTTATTGTAGGAGGAATTAATAATAATGCCAGTTAAGTACAATATCCAGAATTTATCAAATGATTGTTAGTATTGAAACATTGCTCTGAACACTTCTTATTTAACTGCAATCTTTGCTTCGGCATTCTAAGTAAGTTCTCAGCCTGGAAACTGAGGCACAGGAGAGTTAAGTACCTGGTCAAGCTCACACTCAGCTGAGCATGATTCAAGCCAGGCAGGGCATCTGGTTCCAAAGCCTGAGTTCTTCACCAGTGCGCTTCGCAAGGTTGCTTTTTCACTCAAGGGTTGGACATTCAGCCTTTGCTTAAGCTTTCTGTGTTATGATCATCCATCTGGCACATTAAAAAAAAATCTCATCATCAGTGTCATTAAGCAAAAATTGGGAACATTTAGATCTCTAAAGAACAAGACAAAGTAGAGCCAGGAAGAGAGGTACGTTTTGTGAGGGAATTTGGTAAAAATTCTTGTGGAGAGTTATAGGCTCTGGAATTCTCATTTATGATCATCACGTTGTCACTGACTGTCTACTCTAGATGTATATAACTTGGAGAAGTGAGCCTAGAGGGGCATTGATTCATTCAAGCATTTTGCAAATATGTAAAGCGTGTGATGGATACAGCACCACGCTAGCTTCGAGACTGTGGGAAAGATGTATGCCGTCGTCTTCGTGAAGGTTTATAATATATTTGGTAAAAAGTGGGTGCACAGTAATTGAGCACCAGCTATGTGCCAAGCACTATGCTAAGCATTTCCTTTGTTTCTCCTTTGATTCTTCTGACATTTTGGGGGAGGTTACTGTTCTATTCATTGATGAACAGAAATTGAATCTCGGAAAGACTCAAGGAACTTGCCTATGTTCACACAGCCACAAGGGAAAGGCCAGCAGTAAATCCTTGGGATAAATAAAAGAAAAAAATTGTCCAGGGTTATGAGGTTTGTCTGTGATGACAGATCTCATAGGATCTAAACAAATGAAGAGCCAGTGTTTTTCAAGCCATGAAATAGGGGTTCCAGAGGATTTCCTTGAAGGGATAGGGGGCCAAATACACAGTTCTGTACAGTCACCTCCCCAATATCTGTGGGAGCCTTGGTTCCAGAATCCCTGGAAGATACAAATATGTTCAGTCTCTTTTGTAACATGGCACGGTATTTCCATAGAAGTCACACGCATCTTCCTTCATATCTCAAATCACGTCTAGATTACTTCACATCGCCTAGTGCAATGTCAGTGCTATGCAGATAGCTGTTGCACTGTGTTGCTTGGGAAACGTTGACAAAAACGCGATTTCCTCCCAAAGATTTCAGGCTGTGGATGGTAGGACTCACAGACACAGAGGGCTGGCTGTGGTTGAATAAATGCGAGAAGTGGATTCTGTTGGCTTCCCCATGTCGCATCATGCTCATTAGCAGGATGAGACGTGCCCAGACATGCTGCAGGAGGAAGGTTTTTAACTTTGCTTAATTCTTCTAGTGCATCTGAATTTCCTGAGGAAAGGAAGCAGCAGAACACTAGCTTATGGTTTGAGGGGACAGGGCCGAGGGGAGGAAGGCCGCTCATGGTGTGCCACTGAATGATTAAAGCACTGTTTCACCTGTGGCTGCAGCCTCCTGGGGCCACTCAGTCACCAAAGGGGAAGGCGCCAAAGTCATGCACCCAAACTGCTCCAGAGGGGAGTGTTCCTGTCAAGTCTCATTTGCTACCTTGAAAAAGAGCTTTGTTATAATTTTTAGTTCAGAAACTATAAAAGGTACCCTTTAAACTATGGGATTCAGTGATTTTCAGTGTATTTCCTAAATGTTGTGAAACTATTACCCTAATTTCAGAACATTTCCATCCCTCCCTCCCAAAGTAACTCCATACCCTCTGGCAGTCACCCCCAATCCCTGGCATCCCACCATGTTGGAATCACAGGCCTACTTTCTTCTGCAGTATGTGACTTGCTGTCGGAATTATTTCATTTAGCATAATGTCTTAAAGGTTTGTCCACATCGTCGCATGCATCAATACTTCACTGCTTTCCATGTGAGAACAGTGTTCCATTGTGTGCTTTGCACACGAAGGAAAATGGCAGTGGGAGGGGACCCAGCCCAAGCCCTGGCCGGGGAGGCTGTAAAGCAGGCATGTGCTGTGCTTGTGTCCTTCCCTCCTTGCTGGGAGGCCAGGTAGTCTTTGGGGTAACTTAATCCCACACACAGTGGGTGGGTCTGGTCAGGCCCGAGACCTAAGCTAGGCCACTGTTGGATTTGTCGGGAAGAGTCCTGCTCCCTGGCTGAGGCGGTGACTGTGGCCATGGCATCCTGAGGCGCTGCCTGATGACAGATAGGAGGCAAAGACACAGAGAAGCCTTTTCAAACCCACCTACAACAATTTGATCATGCAAAATTCATGCTGATATTACAGCCACCAAAATATTAAAGATGAACTACTCTGTAACATTGTTACAAGATTATAACAAAATAAATCTCTTACAAATTCTATCACACATATAGGCAGTTAATAAACATTTAATTGCAGGTAGGAGTCAAACAGTTCAATCTATCTTTATCAATTTCAAAATCTCTGTGCTTTTAGATCTTCAATAAAGAGCCTGCTTTCTTTTTCGCATGTTTGAGAGCTGACAAAAGCCTCCTTTTCCTTTTTCTTCTGTCCCGCTCTGAACATGATGACAAGAAAGCTGAGGGTCTTGCTTGACATGGTGGTGCCAGCCTGCAATCCCAGGACAGCACTGGGGAAGCTGAGGCAGCGCCACAAGTTCAGGACCAGCTCGGGCGACACAGCGAGACCTTGTCTCAAAAAGGAAAGCCCAAGTTGGAGGCTCACTGCCTTTGGGACAGGAGCAGATTCAGTGCACAGGGGCTCAGCTCTTGTGTGAAGCTGACACAGAGTCGTGACATAGTCAGAGCTCGGCCTAGGAATGAAGAACAAACTCCTGGGCCCTTAGCGTGTGACTCATCCCAAGCACGGTTTGCATTGCTGCCTGAGGCAGCTGGGCACTTAATGCATGGTTTGTGCTAAAAATCATTATTCTTTACTTGGGTCTGCAAGGGCCAAGTCGGTAACCAGTAGCAGAACAAAGCTTGACTTTCATGTTGCCAGACTTTGGGTCAAGTGCTTCCACTCTGCTCAGGCACGTCAGTCACTCTGGGAAGCTCTGTGCGTCAGCACTGAGTCTGCCTGGCCCACTTCAGCCTCCTGTGAGACTGAGAAGCCTGTGCCAGACATCGCTGCTCCCCTCAGTCTATGATCACCTTCAAGTCCCGCGGAGTCTTACAGGACTAGAATTGCCTATGAAGTCATAACGTTACTGGGTTTTTGGGTGCCAAAGTCTCCTAGAGGTGGATTCTAGGTTTTTTCTGTCTTGAGTAAAGAATTGGTCAAGGTAAGTGCAAATGGCAACAAGGTTTTACATTTATTAAAGGTAAGAAAGAGTGAGTTGGGGCCAGGAAGAAGTAGGAAAAGAAGTATACTCTACAGCAAGGAACGGGCAACTGTGGATGTGTACAGTACCTGATGCTCAGTGGAAACTGTCCTTTTTGTAACATTCTCTCCTCAGGCTGAGGTCAGGTCTAGGCCATCTTACCCAAAACTGCTTGAGTTCTTGTGAGAAGTCCATGTGCAGGGCTTTGGAAACTCACTCACTCTCTCATTCTCTCTCTGTCTCTGTCTCTCTCTCTCTCTGTGTCCTGGGATTTTGCAGTGAACAGGTCTCACCCACTTCCCCAGCCAGTTTGCTGTGCCCTAATCTCCTGTCTCTAAAGGGTTCCTCTCATAAATAATCAAGAGGATTCAATCTGAACTACAAACCAAGGCTGAGATAATAATCGACCAGATCCACCTCCGCTAGTCCTTAAAAGCTGGCCTCTTGCTGTTGTGGGTGGGCTAATCTGAAGCCTTGTGTCCCAGTGTTGCCCGTGTAACTGTCTTCTCTCTTACTTTCTGATTAAAGCTTTTTCTATGAATTAGTGCTTGAGATTCAATTTCCATTACCTCTAAAGCAAGAGCCCTAATCAGTGGCAAACCCCTCCCTGGCCCCTAAAAATTTAGGTCAGTATCTTTCCTTGTCTCTGATGGTAAATTTAGTGTATCTCTTGCCTGGGCTGAGGGATGCCTTGATGACTGGCAGGACACTTCTGGTTGTGTCCAAGAAGGAATTTCTGGAAGATATTGCATTGGAATGAGTAGACTGGGTAAAGAATTGAGGAGCAAGGATGAAGTCTGCGTGTCCTCGTGGCAGTTGGTGTGTGACTGTAATGGGTCAGTTTGGTGGTTTTGGGAGCCCCGCTGGGCCTGATTAGTAGAGTAGACTTCTGGATATATCTGAGTGAGTCACAACCATGGTCTGGGGGTTTGCATTTGGTGTCTAGCCCTTGACATCTGGCCCCGTTTCCCTGTCCTGCTTCCTGGAAGCCATGTGTTGCAGCTGTGGTCTTGCCCACCCTTCCGCCATGATGTTCCCACCTGGGAGTCGGCCACCCATGAACTGAACCCTGAGACACTGTGAACTGAATCAAATCTTTCCTCCTTTCCATTGTGGGTGTCGAGGATTGAGTCCTATTGTGGGAAAGTGACGTTATCTAATCTGTTGCGGAATGAATAGAACAAAAAGGCAGAAAGGAAGATAAATTCTCAAGCAGAGGCATCTGTTTTCTCCTGTTCTCAGACATCATAATTCTTGGTTCTTGGTCCTTCTGATCAGGACTGAATGACATCACATTTTTCCTTCCAGATCATAGGATTTCTTAACCTTCATAGTCATATAACTCAACTTCCATAATGGGTCTGTTATGTATCCATGTATATATCTCTCACTTGTGTTTCTTTGGAGAATCTAACTACTTTGGTGCTGAGAATTGTTCTAGAGGTACAAAGTGCTAAGGCTGAGTTTATTTATTTGTTTAATAGTGGTCTTGCTAAGTTTCCTCTGTCTGGCCTCGAACTTGCTATCCTCCAGTCTCAGTGTCATCTGTCACTGGAATTATAGGTGTGTACAGCTAATACTAAGGATGAATTTGCTGAATTGGTTTTGTGGCATCTGAAATTAGCTGTCTGATATAATTAGCTTTCAAGATATCAATTCCTATTTCTACCATTAAGAAGAACACTGATGTGGACTGTTCAGAGATGTACAAAATGTGTGCTCTTGGATATTCTTGATTGACCACTTATACAGAGCAGGTAGCTAAGTAACTTGGTAAGTTACTTTTGAAAGTGTATTTTTTGGAAACTAGGGAATCTAATAGCATTGGTTGGTTGCTCTTAATACCCCAGGACAAAGTGGTATAAGAAAAATTGGAACTGAGGAATGGGAATTCCCAGCTCCAATGCTGCAGAAATGATTTCCAGCTTTAGCTGGACCCTGTGGAGGGAAGGCCTCCTCTCCCATCGGGCTGTCAGGCTGAAACTGCAGGAAGTCAAGCACCAGGACTGTACCCTGTGAGCGACTGAATTACAGCACAACTTGAATCCCCAGTTGTGCAGGGGGACTGCTCTTAAAATAAGGTCACTGCTTGCGAAAGAATGGGGTCTTATGAGTTGGGATAGGGACATCTAGGGAACTAGGGTTTTCTTTGCCAGCTGCTGCCTCCTCACCCCTGCCTGAGGTACTAATCCTGCATTAGGTAAGGAAAGGGTAATGGTCTCCATGAGGCAGCTGCCATGCAAAACTACACCGATTCTCTTCAAGACCCATGCGCATTGTTATCTGAGCTCTAGGCCAACGAAAGTGTAAACTCAGTACCAATAATGAACTAAAAGAGTGCAGTTTAGGAAGGAAGACATTTCATTTGAAAGGGAGGAAAGGAGAAGATAGACAGCTGCCCTGAGGAGAACAGGGACAGGGGACAGTGGAGACATGGAGGACCCATGTGTCCTTTGTCTTTAATCTCTTTTATCAGGTGACAAAAACCCTGCCTCCCAGGTCGATACTTGTCACAACCAGAATGGCTTGCTGGACTGTCAGAGATGGATCCCAGGCCATAGGACCTTAGCCTGGGTGCCATCGCCTACATATACACTCCCACATGGGCTTGGTGTGACTTTCCTCTCACCTGCTTGTCCTGGTCAGAACCTTATCTCTGGGGTTTATAAGTTGTGTTATGGTTGATACACTGTGTCAACCTGAGAAGTTTAGAAGTTTAACTAAGAGACTCAGCAGGGAGCCAGGGTCCTTACTTTGTCAAATCCTCATCTCTTGCAAGAGGAGGTCAGGGAGATTTTGTGAGGCTCCACCTGTGCTGGAGTGGGTGACCTGTGTACAGCATAATGGAGGAAAAGAGGCTTGTTCTCCCCCTTTTTTGCTCTTGCTACTTTTACTGTCTTCTGCTACCTGGAAGTGTTGTCCCTGTGCCACACCACCCCACCTTGGAGCCAGCCGATTATGGACTGAAACCTCCACAAACTGTGAGCAAATAAACCTTTCTTTCTTTAATTTTGGGTGTCAGGTATTGTGTTGTAGCAATGAGAGAGAAGTAACCAAGACTGGTTGGTTAGGAGGGACCTTGCATACAAGGTCCTTGGAGTCAGTGATTAAGGAGGGGGATGTGTGATGTCTAGTGCAGTGTAGCAGAGCGGGCCCTAGCGTGATCTGCTGTGCATATGTATTTGATTTGGTATATGACTGTATTTTGATACAGTTTTCTTTTCAGTCAGCAGCCCCTTCTCTCTTATTTTCTTTGTACTTTATTGGAGGTAGGAATGGGCTCCTATCTTGCTTTTGTGCATCCGGCTTCCACTGCCCTCTGCCTCCCCTCTTGACTTGCCAATCACTCCCTCCAGTAATGTCCCAACCCTTTCTGGTCAGGATTAGCCAGAAAGCCTAGCGAGGCCCTTATTTTGCTCTTGCTCTGCTTACGCACTCCCCACCTCTGCCCCAGTGCTGTGTGACACTGGTGTTATTTTGCTCTTGCCCTGCTTATGCACTCCCCACCTCTGCCCCAGTGCTGTGTGACACTGGTGTTTCTGTGAACTTTTCAGTTACACAAGTGGTGCCAGCCACTTAGGTTGATCCACTTGGGTTCCTCCACTTGCTGCTGAGCAGCGGAGAGGGGGCCGTATATTTTGGTAAAAAGGAAGAAAGGATTTATTGAAAACTCACTCTGAGGAGATAGAAGGATCCATTTGCTTCAAATCAACATTTTATGTCTAGTTGGGTAAGAGCCTTCTACAGTAAGGAAGAGGCAGGAGGAAAGCGAAGAGAGGACACGGGTCCCCACACTGGCTCCGTCCCTTCCGGCCCCTGCCCCTCCTCCCTTTTCTTGTGGGAAGGGAACTGGGCTTTAGCCTCATGGCGCTGGCTTCTGCAGGTTCCGTCACTGCTTTTGGGCTGAGGAGAGGAGCGGGTGTTGGTTCTGTGCTCAACAGGAGGAAGTTTGGAGAAGCTGCTCATCTCTGAAAGAAAAAGATCTGAATTTTAATATTCCATTTTGCGGTGCCAATTATACACGCGTATCCTTTTCTCCTTTTCCACGAAGTTGGTATAAATGAAGTTCTGGTCAGTTATCCTAAGACAGAACAAAGCGGGCACACGTGTCACTGGATGGAGCCCAAGGAGGTCACCAGCGTAAGGGATGGGGACCTCACTTCACTGCAGATGGGCACTTGCCTTTGTTCACAGAAGAGCAGTTCGGGGTGCGTCCGTGAGAGGGACAGCTGGCTTCCAGGCAGAGTTAGGAAGCAGGAGAAAGTGGAGACAGACAGGAGCTTGCAAGGTGGACATGGGCACAGCTCTGCTTCTCAGCAGACCGGCCCCTCCATGAGAGAATGGCACCAGCTCTGAAAGGGTGGGGGATCGGCAAAACTCCAGGAGAGAGTTGTTATTTCTGTGTTGGTTTGCAAAGTGGCTTAGGGAGAAGCCCTTGTCACCTAACCTGCATCTCCCTGAGATGACTGTTTCTGCATGGGGTGCTCTCAGTTTTGCTGGGGCTCTGCTGGAGTCCAAAGTAACCACAGGTTTAGGGCCATGGCTTGAGATTTCTGGGCACTGACCGGCAGTTGAAGGTCCTGTAAATCTTGGTGTCCTTGGTACTGAAAGGGGCTGAGATAGGTTATGTCCACCTTGCACTACAGGCTTTGAGGTAGACACTCCCTAAATGATAAGTGTACTAATACAGTCATACCTTGGTGCTTGACTGCTGTGAAATGCAACAAGTTTGCATGTGACACATTTTGATGCAAACATTTTGTCCTGGTAATTGTTGTCTGGCTCTCAGTGTACAGACAGAGCTTCCTGGTGTGTCGAGTGCCTCCTAACTCATTACCCTTCCAGGCAAAATACTTTATTTTGTACCTGTCATTTTGTACTTATGCTCCCTGGAATCAATGGACAATAAATACCACTGTATGCGGCACTGAGCTGGAATCTGATCAAAGTTCTAAGACAATGAAGTAGACAGATACAAAGTAAAGGTCAAGCTTTGTTGTATTCTCCATTACCCATTGGACATCTGTAGGACCAAGTCAAGGGGAACTGATGTCTGTGTGTGCGTGTGTGTGTGTGTGTGTGTGGGGGGGGTTCTGAAGCATTAAAGATTGAGCCCAGGCATTTCACACTGAGTGACACACTGTTTTTCATTTTGAGACAGGGTCCCAAGCTCAGCTCAGGCTTGTGATCCTCCTGCCTTGTCCTCACATGCCTGGAAAAATTCATTGTTTTTAGCAAGAATAGCTTTTAAGTCCATGACTGCCTTGGAAGGGAACACACACCATGCTTTTAATGAGTAGCAGGTTGAGTCTAGCTAGGGTTTATTTGTCTTCTGTCCATATGGTGGGCTCTGACTGCATCACTAGAAATGCAGAGTGGAAGGGCGACAGGCCTGGGCTTGTAAACTGTTTTATTTTCTTAAATTAATCACTCTCATATTTGTGTAACTTAATGTGTCTTGAGGATAATAGTAGAATCTCCTTTAGTATCCTAATCTAGACCGAGTCTTTCCTGCCAGGAAATGCAAATTACAGCTGCTGCAACCTTAAGTATTGTTTTAAATTTCTAAGCTGCCTTAGCAAACTCATCTTTGAGCTTTTGAACTCCAAGCCAAACTTCATGGGTGGGCACTTTCTTAAACAGCTTATCCGAGAAGGTTTAAGCACTGAGGAGAAAATGGAAAGCTTGGCTCAGCCTTGGAACACATGTTAATAGAACAGCAGGCCCTAGGATCCTCAGAACTAAGGATCATCACACCAGAATGATGTTTGTTTGTTTTCATGCAAATCAGCACTTCCAGAGGCCGCCAGCATTTTAAAAACCAACAGGTTAAAAGTAGCTGAAGTGCTTGCCTCATAAATGTTTACTGTTGCTCCAAGATGAAAACATGGTACTTTCCATTAGCCCGCTGCCTTCTTGGCTCTTAGAGTTATTGGCGGTGTTTTGGTGGGAAGAATGGTGTTATGGCTCATGTCTAGATGTTCCCTCAAAACCTTGTGATGTCACGAAGGGGATATTGTGGAGGTGGCTGGATCTAGGGCTTGTGATGCTGTCATTCAGTGCCAAGATTAAAGGTGTGAGTGCTACCTGCCGGCAACCCGAGTGATAAGGAACAGAAAGACCTGTGCCCATGTCTTGTGACTGTAGTTAGTTTGCTTTCGCTGTCTTCTGCCTACCATGAACTGTTTCTCCTCCGTGATGCCCCTCTGCCGTGCCACTCTGCCCTGGAGCCAGATGATTATGGACTGAAATCTCTACAAACTGTGAGCTAAATAAACCTCTCCTCCCTTAACTTCTGTCAGGCATTTTGACTCAGCAATGAGAAAAAGTAACTAAGACAAATGTCACCAGAATTAAGGTCAGGATGCCTGAAGCCCAGAGGCCAGTATTCAGGAGGTAAGAGTTGGTAGGAAGGATTCGGGCTTATTCAGGGGCCAGAAATCCTGGCAAGGTAGTGGGGCTCAACCTCATGCTCCCCCTTGGGGGACTGAGGTATGCAAAGGGCTTTCACAAGGAGAAAAAGGAGGGGCTATGCACTAAGAGGGGTCCTCGTCTTCCAGGGCATGTGTCTCCTTTTCTTCTCCAAACATGGCAGTTATTACAGCTTGCTTTGGATGTCCCCTCAAAGCCTCATGTACTCAGAGCTTCCCAGAGGTGACTGGATCTAGGGTGTATGACTCTGGAGGAAGGGTGGTGATAGCTGGATGGGCCCCCTAACTGGGTTAGCACAGCTCTGGGTGTGGAGGATGAATTTACCGAAGATGGAAGACCCACCCTGGGTGCACTGGCACTAACTAGTAGGCTTGTAGCCTGCGTAGAATAAAGGGGAGATGAAGGGAGGCTCACTTCTGCTTCTTCACAGCAGTTCCAGTCTTCACCTTCACCTTGGACAGTGTCGCCTGGCTTCCAGCAGAGACCTTCAGCCGTCTATTGCAGACCCTTGGGACCCTGATATGGACTTGAGTGGGCCACTGCAGTGAGGCTTTCGACTGGGCCCTTCGGGTCTCCAGTACACAGGCAGCCCTTCTGCGCTCTCCCACACCTGACTCTGTGGGCGCCATTGTGAACCATTCTTGTAAACTCTTACATATTTGTATGTCTTGCATGAAATCTGTTTCTCCAGTGGGCACTGATGCAGCAATGGACTCCTACTTCCTAGGCCCAGCTCCCATAGTCCTTTGTGTCATCTGAGAAACAGAACTAAAGATTAAGTAGGGGTATTATAAAGGTTACCGGAGTTCCAAAATCTAAAAGAAGATGATAAACTTGGTGTGGCAGTAGATACCTATAATCCCAGCACTCAGCAGGCAGAGGCAGGAGGACTGCTGCCATTTTATTATTATTTTTTTTCTTGGTACCAGGGATTGAACTCATGACCTTGCGCTTGCCAGGCAGGCGCTTAAGCCAC
Organism: Hydrochoerus hydrochaeris; assembly: GCA_004027455.1. Taxonomy (NCBI): domain Eukaryota; kingdom Metazoa; phylum Chordata; class Mammalia; order Rodentia; family Hydrochaeridae; genus Hydrochoerus; species Hydrochoerus hydrochaeris. The sequence continues at coordinate 96,568 of PVLA01000838.1, read as the reverse complement.
TGAGCTAAATCCCCAGCCCTGACTGCTGCAATTTTGAGGCCAGTCTAGACTACATAGTGAGTTCAAGACCAGCTTAAGGGACATAGCCAAACCTTGTCTCAAAAAACCGACCAACAAAACAAAACAACAACAACAACAACAGCAGCAGCAGAAAAGGCAGATGATTTAGTAGTTAACATCCCTTTACTGGGGTTTGAACCCAGGGACATTGCTTTGAGTTACATTCCAGACCACTTTTTGCTTTGAGAAAGAACCTCACTAAGCACCCAAATGTAAGGCAGTGCATTCCGCAGGGGGAAGCAATGGGCCTGGCCAGATGTGCGGTCCTGGTCCTTATCCTCCAGGGGAAAGAGGAGCCAACAGGAAGTGGGAAGCAGGTCTGTGAACAGGAGAGTTTAGACTGAGCAGGGAATGTGTGGAGCAGCACGCTGTAGGAGGCGGAAGGCAGCAGCCAGGCCTGGGGTGAGTAACAGGCTGGGGTGGCCTCTCCGTGCATCACAGAGGGAGGAGGCTCTTGTTCCTGGATTTTATCCTAATAGGCAGCCGACATGTGTGGTGCTTTTCTGCAGGCATCCTGGAGAGGAGTGGTGCTGCGTGGACTCAGCGGCCAGTCACCTCTGGGGAGTGGGGTGGGAGGGAGGAAGCTGTGATTCCGGCCTTGCGCTGTATGCTGAGCATGGGGGCAGGACAGAGTCGCCTTGCACAGAAGTCACTTTGTGCCTGGCTGCGGCCCAGTGGCTCGGTAAGGGGCAGCTTTGGCACCCTGGGCATCGCTCAGAAATGCAGATGCTTGGGTGCACCCCTCATGGGCTGGAGCATCTTTTTAGAATTAAAGACATTACTAGCATAGATTTGTCATGGGGGATCGGTACACACACTTATCAGATCTTAATAAAGCATCTTTTAAAAGCAAGATCTTGGCGATTCTTGCTTATTGGCACCTTTGCTTTTGAGAAGCCTTGGGGTAGGCACTGTGGGTGAGAATGGGCCAAGCTAGAACTTGCCCTTGGCTGGGTCATAAGTTTATTTGGTGACGATGTGGGAGGCCGCAATATGTTTCCCACACAGGAAGGATTGTGGAGCTGAGGGCAGGCAGGGAGCAGGAGCGCCGTCCTTCTCCCTCCATTTGCCTAAGAGTGGAACATAGATTTACAGGGACAAAAGGTGTGCAGTCCTGTCTCTGCCACAGAGAGCCAGGGGAGGCCACCGAGACAGCTGTGGGCCCTCATCTGCCTGGGGACGGTGCCTGAGGAACTTTTATTAGCAACCTTTACTCATTAACCTTTGTTTGCCCCAGATCGTGCCCTCAGTGGGTAGGAACTTCTCTGGCCAAAATGGAATGGAGACAATGACCAACTAGACCCCATTCCACCACAGCCACGCCAGAAAATCCTTTGCGAACTGGCCAGTCTAACTTTCTCTTTTAAATTTTATTTTATTAGTACATATTTGAGGAACACACATTTTACAGCCTCCTTGGGGAGTTGATACATGTACGTAACACAGCTCATTTCTTTTAAAAGTCCCCTTTCCTTCCTCTCCCTGCCTCCTCCCCTGGTTCTCTTTCCTCCTCTTCATTCTTGTTGATATTATTAATCTCAGTTCACATTCATGGCATATAATGTCCATGTTCACTGAGGTTTCTGGGGTCTTGTACCTGGTGTGTCTTCACTCTACCTACTTCCCCATCTCCTTCCCTCGCCCTTGGTCCCCTGAACCCCTTTTCATTTGCAAGAAATCTACCCCCATGTCTTTTCTATATTTCCTTTATTTTTCTCTTGGTTTGTAGTTTGCCTTCATCAGAAGAGAGGTATCATATGGTATGTAAGTTTGTGTGTCTGATTCATTTCACTCAGCCTATTTTCTAGGTATATCCATTTTCCCAAAAATGTCTCAAATTTGTCGTTTTAACAAACTAAGTAGTATTCATTATATAGATGACACAATTTCCTTATCCAGTTGTCTGTTGATGGGTATACAGGCTGCTTCCAGCATTTAGTTATAATGAATTATGCTGCAAATACTGGTATGCATGTCTTGCTGTAATATGTTGTCTTAAGCTCTTTGGGGAAGATACCTTGCAGGGATATTCCTGGGTCATATGGAATTCTAATTTTAGTCCTTTCAGAAATTTTTGTATTGATCTCCAGAGTGGTTGTACTAATTTATGGCCCCACCAACAACGTAGGAGGATTCCTTTTTCACCACAACCACACTAACCTTTGTTATTTTTTAACTTCTTGATGATCACCATTCTTTCTTGAGTAAGTTGGTATTTTAGTGTTGTTTGACTTTGTATATATCTAAGGGGCAGAGATGCTGAATGCTTTTTAATATGTTTATTGGCCATTTGTACTTCTTTCTCTGTGAAGTATCTGTTCATTTCTCTTGCTTGTTTCTTGATTGGGTCTTTAATTTTAGGTAACTGAATTTTTTGAGTTCCTTTAACACTCTAGACATTAGTCCTGTGTCTAAAGAGTAGCTGGCAAGACTTTTTCCCATTCTGTAGATTCTCTTCACTTTAATAATTGATTCTTTGATGTACAGAAGCCTTTTATTCTGAAACACAGCAGGTCTTCAACTTGCTTTTGAGTTGTGAACTTTCACAGGTGCTGCATAAGACTCGCTTTGCTAGACTTATGAAGGAATCTGACTTCCACACATTCTCCCAGAACCAGTTTGTTTGCAGTAAGGGAATTAGTGTAATCCTATTTGTTGATTTTTGCTGTAATTTGTTGTGCAATTGATATTCTGCTCAAAAGATCTTTTCCTCCATCTGTGTTTTCAAATGTTTTACCTATGTTATCTTCCAGTGAGTGCACTGTTTCTGTTTTAATGTTTACATCTTTGATCCATTTTTATTATAACTTAGTACATGGTGAGAGGGATTGGTCCAGTTTCAATCTTCTGCAAACAAATAACCAGTTTTCTCAGGACCTCTTGTTGAACTAGGCTATGTCTCTTCTAACATATGCTTTTGGGATCTTTATCAAAGATTAAATAGCTGAACATGTCTGGTGATGCTTCTGTGTCCTCTATTCTGTTGCACTGATCCACACATCTTTTTTTTGTTCCATTAACATGCTGTTTTTATCACTGTTGCTTTGTAGTATAGTTTCAAGTCTGGTAAGGAAAGGCTTTACTCTCATTAACTCTTGTTTTTTTCCAAATTGCTTTTGCTATTCTGGATCTTTTCTGGTTCCATACAAAGAGCCAGTTTGATTTTCTTGACCTGAAGTCCCTTCGTCATCTCCTCTTATTATTGAACTCTGCCTAGTACATCATCCTTTGCCTCTCCAGATGCTTCCTGAAATGGTTTTGAGTTGCTACATCAAAAAACTGCCTGGGCATTAAATCCCATCTCTTTCAGGAGGGCTCCTCACACCCTTTCCAGTGACAGAACATGGAGTAGTAGTTTTCGGAAGCCCCTGGGAAGTTGATGTTTTGGTCTAAGATGTGCTAAGTCAAGTTCTACTGATGGAGATTAGGGCTGGGGCACACCAGAAAACCCACTGGGTAGACTCTACCAGAAGTGATTAAGAAACCAAAGGCTGACAGACTGAACAAGGCATTTCATAAAAAACAGAGGACACACACACAACATGGGACCCAAATCACTCCAGGGTTATGACTTTTCATCCTGTTCATGAGACCAGTCAGGAAGTGCTGTTTCTAATCCTTTATTTACAGCTGGGCATAACCAGTCAGCAGTCAGTCTGGAAGTACTCTTCCTGATTATTTACCTCTCCTGTGAGGCCAAATGAGTTTTTCGATGCGACAATTGTCCAACCCCATATTTATGTGAAATAAGGCCAGTTGAGGCATTTTGGACACAAAAGTTCCCTTTCCCTCACCCTTGGGGCCTCTGTGATCCTCTTCAGCAGCCTGCCGGAGTGGACTTCCTTTTCCCTTTAATCAATCCATACCCTCATCACCTTTTCCGTGCATCTTGTCAAATATTTGTTCTGTACCTCAGGGGCCTGGAAAGAAGCCCTTGGACCGCATCTAACACTATGTAGGTGATGACCGTTCACTGGTCCTGAAATTCTGTAAAACCACCTGTGAGGCCTTGCTGTAGAGTAGAACAATAAAACAGGCAAAAGATGAAACAGCTGGTTTATAAATACTTAAAAACTTGGCTTATAAAAAACCACATCTGCAGTAAACTGAGTGAAGAAAGGAAGTGAAAGTTCTTTGGAAGATAATCAGATGTCTCCATTGTCCATCTAATTCAGGACTTCCTGTGGGGAAGCCTGGGAGAGCGCAGCTCTGTTCTGCTACTTGGCTTTCTTTGACAATTTTGTCTTGGTGGGAGCAAAGCAGCCATGAATGAGCACAAGGTGAGCTGGCAGGTGTACCAGCAAATGGTTTTTCAGGCCAAGCCTGCCTGTGTCTTCAAGGTAGCAATTTGGAGGTTGTACTGGCAAAGTGGTTTGTTGCCTCCCACTCCCAAATCCCCAGTCTTCCCTCAAAGACAGAATTAGTTTAAAAAAAAAAAAAAGGAAGGAAGGAAATTCCCTTAAGAATCTTCTCTGAGAACAACAAAGGCATCCATTGTAAACAGCAGGTTCTTCTTCTGACAGGTTTTGTTTGCAAATGATAACAATTACAGGTAATTTTTCCTTTCAGCTGGAGGAGCAGGTATTAAAGGGGGTGGGCAGAGAAAGAATGAAAGCGGCCTGATCTCCCAAGTGCCTTATTGGCTCACAGGTCTACAACCTAACAGGAGTGTGGAGGGCCAGGTAGTGGCTCCTCACTCCATTAAGAGATCTAATTGTGGCTGCTCGGTCTGTTGGCAGATGCAGTTTCTACATAACAACAGCCTAGAGACAGAGCTGCGTGATTAATGCCTCCAGCTGTCATATGCCCCATTATCTGTGCATTTGCATAACTTAATGGTTTAGGACAGGGGAGAGAGGATGCTTAATTTAATGTTTAGCAGGCCCTTGATAGCTGAATAATTTAAGAACTGTCAAGGGGGGTCAGTTCTACAGCGATTCGGCAAGACAGCTATGATTTCTGCATATCGTTAAAATTCTTACTTGGGAGAGTTCTTTTTTTTTTTTTTTTAAAGGGAAAAGAAAAGAACAACAATGCCTGAAAGGAACAGTGATTTTTGTCTGTTAACCGTTTCCTCCCTGAAGCAAAGGGAAATGTGTTTTTGACAGCAGTCAGATGTCTGAAGATAAGTGGGCGCCCAAAGTTTGGACTTGGTCCCCTCTCTCCCTGCCTCTCTGGACCCCAGCAACCTCTCGCTCCCCTTTCCGCAGAGGCTTTGTCTCCTCCAGTTCTCTTTGTCCCCTCCATCTTGCCCTTCACGCCCCGTTTTATGACCCACTTACAATCCTCTCCCCTGGGCCCAGCCTCTCATTAGCTGAAAGGCAGGTGGGGGTGGGGGGTGTGAAGGGGTGGAGCGTGATTTGCTTAGAATCAACTAACAGCCCAACCTGCTTTCTGTAGGAAACACTGTCAGTTTCATTAGTTGCTAATGAATATTATTAAACTAATCTGTCATTTGTTTTCTAATTATGTGTCACCAGGCATCACAGTGGCAGCTGAGGTGACTGCTGGGGAATAATTTCTCCCCTTGAATTCCCCCGTTTTTAGACCAAGAGCAGCCAGGGTTGATTAGCAATAATTTGAACCTGAGCAAGCCTCCCCCACCCCCAGGCTTCCGATAACCATTTTTCTCCTGCGCACTGGCAGTGTGGTCAGTCAGGATCTCTGGCATCAGCTGGCTTTGGCGGCTCACTCCCAGGAGAGGCCTGGGCTCCTGGGAGGCCTGGGCCTGCGTCACTTCTGAAATTTCCACTCTGAGACTTCATCGCCTCCTTCTCCACTGTAATTCTGTGGGTCTGACTTTGGGATGGATGCTGTTGTTCTGCATTGAGCGGCTAAGTGGTTCTGGAGGTCTTGGTTGGTCTCGGAGATCTTGGTTGGTCTCAGAGGTCTAAGCAGGTTCTGCTCCGATATTTGACATCTTGGTAGGTGACTGGACAGCCTATGCCTGTCCCTCTCTGTGTGGTCTGTCTAGCAGGGCAGGTAGGCTTTTACATAGGGGCTCAGGGCTTTCTTTACCAATGGGTGTTCCAAAGGCCAGAAGTAGGAGCTGCTCCGTCTGAAGACCTGTCCTGGAAGGATTCCTGGTGCCATTTCAGCTCTGTCATTTTCTGTTAGAAAATAGTCACAGCACCCACCCAGACCTGAGAAGAGACACTGACTCCTAATGGAAGGTGTCTGGAGTGTGGCCCTCTCTGAGCTGCCCCAGTCCCACCCAGTGTCCACTGCTGGTCACAGCCCTTTGAACTGTTCCACCTTATGTGACCACTGGTTTCTTTCTCACCTCTTAGGACCTCCCATCGGAATTCTGTGAATCTCCAAACTGAAGCAACTTCTGCCTCTTGCTATGTTTATTTCAACTCCATACAGCCCCAAAAGTTGCACTTCCCCTTGAGTGGCCCTACTAAAAACAAAGGGATTCATCGAACAGGCAAGGTTGCCTGGTCGGCCTTCGGCATCTCTGATTTCTCTCCACTTTCCGGTGATGACTAGGAGAAAAGTTCCTCTTTCCCGGAATGCTCAGTCCAGCAGTTCATATTTCTAATCGTCTGCAGGGAGTATTGCTTTCTTCTTATAAACAGAACTTCCTCATTCCTGTCTCCTGTGCACACTTAAACCCCTTCCAGGTAGAGATGCATCCCCTCCTTTGACATCACTCTCTCACACTAACCCGTCCTTCACGACCACATTTTCCCCCAAGGACTGACCATGTCATGATTCCTTCCTGAGTCTGTTCTCTCGGCCTACAAACATGCTCAGCCTGAGTACTGAGATGATGATGGGGTGATGGTTTTTGAAAAAGTTGTCTCTGTAGCACCCACGATCTTCTTTTCCATCCACTTCCTGCTCCTTGCAGTCAAATGCCTGGATGTGGTGAAGTTGTCTTGGTGAAGGTTTTTAGGGCTCCTGAACCCCATATTCAGGGCCAGTTTTCAGTCCTTACCTTGCTCTATGACTTCTCCTTCTCAGTGAAACATTTTCCCTTAGCTGTAACTCTTCTATCATCTCTTGTGGCTTAGTTCCATTTAGGCAAATGTTAAAAAAATACCACAAACTGGGAGATCCAAGATGGCTGATTGATAGGTAGCATGATAGAGAGTCTCTCTGAGAAAAACAACTCAGATGCTAGAATCTGACACCATGAAGAAGACCAGAAGAAAGGAGAGAAATTCTCACAACCCAGGAAGAAACTGAGGAAAAAGAAAAAAAATAAAGAAGAAGCATGGACGGAGGGCTGGAGCTGGGCACGCTCTGGTAGCTGTGTTGGGTGTGTCTTAGAATCCGGCAACTCACGGTTGAGCTGAGTTTGCATCCCTGCTGAGAGTGGGTGTTGGTGAGCCCTAGAACCTTGGCAGGAGGAGGTGCTGTAATGGGGAGTGGAGATGGTGTGAGCCAAGCTACATGGACTTTGGTGAGTGCTGGGAACTGGATTCCCCAGAGTGAGATGACATATTGGATTTGGGCAGGACAGGCTTGAATCAATGGCTGAGGTGGCTTCAGTCAGTGGCTCCTGGCCCAAAGTGGATTGGTGGGATCTGCTTGGGCTGGGCCATGCCCTTGGTCAGGACCCAATAGCCAGGGATGAGGCTGTCCTGAACCTGTGACATCTGCAGGGCACAGAGTAATGTGTTGAAGACACTCACTGGTTGACTGGCTCAGAGGGGAGTGGCTGGCCCACACCGCCCCTGCATGCACCTCACAGATCAATACCAAACAGGGCAGCACTGCACTAGTCAGTAAGCTGCAGAGGGACTATAAGTAATACATAAAGGTCTAGAGACCTCCACCATTCACCTGTCTGAAAGAAACCAGAAACATGACAAGCAGAGAAACAATAACATGCCTCCAACCACCAAATCAGGAAAAATAAGCCCAGGAGAGGTAAATACAGAGGAGATTGAGGGCAGCAAACATGCAATATCAGACACGGCCTCATCAGAAATAAAGAAATACTTCTGTGACCTCATCGACAAATTTAAATCTGAAATTCTAACTCAGGTGAAGCCAGATATAAGAAGATTAATAAAAGAAATGCTGGATATTTCTCAAGAAGAAACAAATGGAAGAATGGAGGAACCCAGAGAAAGGAGAGAAGCCTTTGATGAAGAATATAAACAAAATCTAGAATACATGAAACAGATCCAAAGAGAATATCAGGAAATTAAAAACTCCATTGAAAGCTGGCAAAACTTCTTAACAGAAACTAAAGATGGACTTTCAAAACTTGAAGATAGATTGCAATGTATGATCATGAAAGGAAGGATCTCTTAAAAATAACAGGGAACCAGGAAACAACGATACAAAGGCTAGCAGATGTCAAGAGGATATATAACTTAAGAATAAAAAATGTGAATGAAGAAGCAGGGAAAAATACAAATGAAATAAAAAGGCTATTCACAGAAATAATTAAGGAAAACTTCCCAAGCATAGGAAGTGATGTTCAGATATATGAGGCATACAGAACTCCAGCCAGCTACAACCAAAACAGATCTACACCTAGACATTTAATAGTCAGGATCCCAGAAATCTATCATAAGAACAGAGTATTAAAAGTGGTCAGAGAAAAGAAACATTACTTATAAAGGAAAACTCATTAAAATCACAGCAGACTTCTCGATGCAAACTATCAAAGCAAGAAGAGATTGGAGTGAAATATTCCAAGCCCTGAAAGAAAATAACCTCAACCCAGATTGATGTACCCTGCAAAACTCTTTCTCAAAATTAATGGAGAGACAAGATATTTCCATGACAAAGAGGAACTGGGGGAGTTTGTGACCACCAATCCAACACTGCAAAGACTACTGAAGGACATTCTAGAGAGAGAGAAGAAAATCACCAGGATTCCAGGAACAATGGCAGAAAGGCCTCAATGAATGGGGCAGACAGTGGAATAAAGGAGAAAAGTAAACAACAATGACAGAAAAATAGCATAGCAGAGATGAGGCAGAGAAGATTGGCTGTATCACTGTTTTGTCTTGACTGATTTTATTCAAATCTGGTATGCCTGAGGATGTCAAGTCTGGGAGTAGGGGCACCTACTCTGGGGATGGCAGGATTCAGTAGGATACCCATTCTGGTTTTATTATTAACTGCCTTTGAAGTCCTATAATGTCTCCAATGTTTGGTTTTTATTAATAGTGCTATGTACTGCTAAGTTTAATTGTACTATGCCTGACGATATGGATAATTTTATTGAAAATAACGGGAGACATCATGATGACTACCATAGATCACCTAGTATTGTGGTTTTATATGTCTTCTTCATTTCGTGTTTCTCTAGAAATTTGTATTGTTGACGTGTTTTGGTTTGTTTTTCCCTATAATACAGAAAGGCTAGGTATGCATGTAGAGACTTATACAAGTGTAGAACTTCTAAACAGTTTACAAGAATTGATTATAGTTATTGTAAAAAAGAGAGAGGAAAGGAAAGTGTTCTAAAGGATATAACTGCATGTATGTTTGAGTGTGTAGGACTGATGACCATATTACTAAGTTTTTGTTGGATAGATGAACAGAGCTGATTGCAGTCTCACTGTTTAAATGTCTACTTTGTATGCTTTACTTTTGTAACTTGAACAACTATATCTAGGAGGAAAATATGTAATTGTCAAGTAGTGATTTCTTACTGGTTTTTGTTTTTGTTTTTTTTTTTTTGAAATTTTGTATTATTTCTACCCTCTTTCTGTTTCATTTTTTTCTTTAAATAAATAAAAAAATACCACAAAATAAGTGGCTTAAGAACAACAGAAACTTATTTCTCACAGCCCTGGAGCCTGGGAACCCCCAGATCAAAGCAGCAGTCAGGTAAAGGCCCATTTCCTGGTTCATGGATGGCACCTTCTTGCCTGGTCCTCCTGTGGCAAAAGGGGTGATTTCCCTGAGCCTTATTTTTAAGGACACTGATCCATTCATCTTCACGACCCAATCACCTCAAATACCACCACTTTGGAGCTTAGGTTTCAACCTGTGAATTTTGGGGTGACACAGACCTTTAGACCGTAACATCTTATTTCTTCTGTTGCTTTTCAGAATAGTTTTATAGTTTTCCTTGACTCTTTCCTTCCTGAAATGTTAATGACCCTCAAGTCTGTCCTGTGACCTTTCTTCTCCTCTGTGGTGCTGCTTGTGATGAAAACTCCCACAGACCCAGCGCAACCTCTCTGTTCTGGAGCCTGGGAAGTTCAAGGCCAGTGTCGGCAGTCGACTGAGGCCCGTTTCCTGGTTCATAGCTGGCGGCACCTTCTCACCTGCTACCATCTATTTCATTACAGGGAATTTCTCCAAAAATGCAAGTTTGAGTAAATCACTGCCCTGCTCAAAACACTTCAATGGCTTCCTATGGCAAAGAGTTTAAAGTTTAAGCTTTTTACCCGACATTTAAAAACTACTTGTTTCCAAATATCACATCCCTCTGTTTTCCACCCCATGCTCTTCAGGGCTATTTCATGGAGTTATCAGCAGGAAATCTCTCCCTTCCTCTTTTTTTTTTTTTGTGCTGAGGATCAAACCCAAGACCTTGATACATGCTAGATACGTTCCCAACATCTCCTCCTTCATTTGGCAATTTCTACCTCTCTGTTAACTTGCAGCTTAAATTAAAGGTATTTTAGATCTCACTCCCTTGGGGAATCTTGACAATGTCTGGAGAACTTTTTCCTGTCATAGTTTGGGGTACTAGTTGCCAGAAGTGTTACTAAGCATCCTACTAAGCACAAGACAGCTCCTTTCCCCTTCGTATCTACTCTAAAACATCAGTAGTGTGAAGGCTGAGAAGCTGCTTTTGATCCACTTTATGCTACTCTATCTTTGTACTCATTTCACTGATATCTTTCACATGGTATTTTGTTTATTTGAACTATATCTTTCTCTGCTTAGATTATGTGAGCTAGCCAGAGGAGAAGATTTTATTTCCTGACATTTAGAACACCTTAAGGATTATAGTATTTATTTTAAAAAAATGACTTTAGCTGATGTGACTCCCAAATTTCTCCTGCCCATCATACAGGGTTTGTGAAGCTGTTACCAATCATTTACACTTTCGAGTGTATGAGGCTTTGTTGGTTTCTTTGTTGATCAGTGAAGAACAGTAACTTGAGAAGAGATAGAATGTGAAGGAAGCCTTGGAGTGGTTATCTGGCCCTTGAGCTGTCCTCTTGCACTGCTTAGAAGTTGTATTTCTCTGCTTTCTTCCCTTTTGTTCCAAACACTTTGCAAAATATCTCCAGGCAGCCTTTATTTACCTTGGCTTCCGAAGATTTCTGACAGTAGAAATCTGAGGTGACATTTATTCATGCACTGCCTCTTGGCTCCATTTCTACCCTTCTCTACTTTTTCCTGTTTTCCTGAGGAGGGGAGCTAGATGCCTGCAAACTACATTTTAAAAATTCTCTTGCCAAATGACTTTAGTTATGTTCTGCAAATTGAAGTACCGGCAGGTAATTATGTAGCCAAAGAAAGAAGAAAATATTTTCTATTCTTCTGGAAATATGGTAGAAGTAGCCACGGTAGGTGAGTCTGGACTCTCGGTCTTCTGCCCTGGCAGCCATGACCCAGCAACCCTGTCAATGAAGCACCTATGGATGTGGGTCCTGGTGGCAACTGTCTGGATGAAAACATGGGTGTGGCCCAGTCATCCCAGCAGTGGGTGCTCAGGCAGCCTTGATAGCACAGAGATCATGGATCCCAAATGATGTTTTCCTCCAGTCTTATGAATGGGAGCAACTTGTTGAAACCACCAGCCTCTGGCTATGTTTACTTTTTCTCTTCTCTCCTTGGAACCTCTTCCCAGATTTCCTCTTTCTTGTATTAACCCATCCCAGCTAGCTTGCACCACCCGTGATATATACATAACTGCCCCTCAGATGGCTTGTACCATCCGATGGGACTGTCCCATGCCGCTCAGAGGGACAGTTGTGTATGGACCACGAGTGGTTCAGGGCTGCTCTGCTGTCAGATATATGGATTCTGGCCCAGTCCTTTGTTCAAAATATGTGGAGAATTCCTGTGTTCCTAATGTGACCCACGATAAAGTAGTCTGGAATAGTGCATCCACTTTCCCAGGCATTTTGTGTATATATGGATATTATGAGGTTTAGTTTCTTACAAAATTTTACTCTTGTGGGGGTTGGGCATGAACTTTGGTAAGTAAGGTGCTTGAATTTTAGCACGAGAACAAAGCTGTCACAGAGCTAAGATTCAGAGGACGTTTGGAATTCAAAGCAAGATTCCCACTTCTCTTCTACAAGCTTTATAGGCTTCTTCCCCTACATGGATTGTTAAGTTTGATCTAATTGTCACTTATCTAAAATTAAAAGCAAATTCTACTTTTTTCTAGTAGGGGAAATATATTCCTTGGATACAACAGCTCTGATTATCAGGTGAAGAAGTACCTGGGTGCTCTGACGATCTTGTGTCTTGTGTTGTGTGAAGCGGGTCCGCAGCAGCCCGCACGGCCTCACTCACTCCATCACATAATCACCCCCAGGAGGCATCTTTTGGGAGAAGCTGCTTAAACCTTCTGATGCCTTCTTGTCATAATTAGAATAAAATGTAAGCTGTTCGCATGAGCTCACCTCAGCCTCTCTTGCTGCTTCTGTTCTTCCCATCCCTCTACCCAGCTTCATTCACCTGGGGGCTGCTTTTCTGTACTTGAATACCTGGACCTGGCTCTGGGTTTTTACACTTGCTGCCAAAGCATTCTCTGTAGTTTTCTTGAATGTACAGCAGTTCCCATTGCTGTGTCACCTGACCTGTATCATTTCTGCCCCTTGCTACTGAAATGTGAATTCCATGAAGACATGGAATTTGTCTTTTCATTGTAGCTTTATCTCCAGAGTTTGTGACATCCCCGGGAATGTAATACTTTAGGAAGCTGACAGGTACCTGAGTGACTTAATTTACTGCACCCATGGTGCCACCTACCTGAGCCAGCCAGGACTTGTTCACACCCACTCTGTGTATGGGGCCATAGTATGAGCCAGAGGTAAGGGAGACGTGATGCTTCCCTTCACGAGGGTCCTGCGCAGTGGAAATGGACTTTGACAACAGCAGTGGCCCCACCCTGATTTATACCGAGTCTTCCTGACACACTGGGCACTTTGCCAAGTGTCTTCAGTCTCTGTCACATTTCATGACAGAGTTATTAATAACCCCATTTTCTGCGAGAAACCTGAAATTCAGAGGTTTAGTAATTACACCAAATCACACAGTGTAGCACTAAACTGAAGCCCAAGTCTAAAAGTGCTTGCAACTTTCTCCTGGCTCCTTCATCTTCTGGTGCCTTCTTTTGCTTTACAGGATACTTTTGTACAGAATAAGTAGGTTCTTAGAATAGGTTTTAGTGTTCCACAGCACAGTGCTGCAGTGACTATAGTTCAATGTATTTTATGGAGAACTGGAGGAGACAGACTCTCAAAGGCTCCAAACCTAGAGAAATGATGAGGTGGAAAGACAGACTGCCCTGATTCGATCAGTGCACACTGCAGATTCATGGTGAATCTCTGCTCTACATGCCACCCATTACTATGTGCAATTGTTATGTGTTAAAGAGGCTTGAGAAAACAGATACAGAATGGAGAGAATGATCAAGAGATCAGAGGTAAAAAACAGAAGACCTCTGATGTTTCTTAATATCCTTTGAATAAGTTTTCTAAAGCATATTTTAATTAAAACCACAAAAAATACAAATACAAGAAATATAGTAGTTCTTGGAACTTTTTAAATGAAAGTACAGTGTATTTCTTCCCCCATATTGCCTAAAAATATTTTTCCCATTTGTCCTACCCTTTCCTTTGTACTAATTATAAATTTCCTTTTCCCCCTTTCCTCCCTGCCCCACTTTGGCAGATTCCACTTAGGTAAACCAGACTGTCTTGAACTCACAATCCTCTTGTCCATTGCCATCAATCTACAGTGAAGTAGAAATTAGCTCCAGAATGCTGTAGGTCACTCTCACTTCATACTCAACTCTTCTTTCACTTAGCTGGTTCTGTTATTTACAGGAAATAGAAGATTAAAAAAATTGCAATCAATGTTCATTTCTACTGTTTAATACCCAGAATTTAAGAACATTAAGAAGACCTAGAATTTAAGAACAATTTAAGAGTTAACCATGTTTCTTAGAAGAGGTGTTATGGTTTGTGTGTGGATGGCCCCCCTAAGTCTCATGCAGTCATGAAGGCAGCTGAGTCTAGCATTTGTGATTGATTGCCACAAATGTTGTCTAGCCCTGGGATTGGCAGTGTGAGTGCTGCACTAGCCCAGGGGTGGAGCTGGCATGTTATATAAGGAAGAGAAGAAGGCATGTTTTCCCATTTTGCCCAGTTGGCTCTTGCTGTTTACACCTCCAGGAATGGCTGCCCCTCAGCCACACCATTCTGCCTTAGAGCCAGCTGAGTATAGACTGAAACCTTAAAAAAACTGTAAGCTAAATAAACCTTTTCTTCCTTAATTTTGGGCGTCAGGTATTTTGTCTCAGTAAAGAGAGAGAAGTAAGGAAAACAGGAGGCCTAGATACGAATTGAAAAAAAATTAATGTACTTTTTTTTTTAAACCAATATTGGAGATTGAATCCAGGGTCTCTGCACACTCCTATAATCCCAGACTTGGGAGTCTGAGGCAGAAGGATTGCCGTGAGCTTGAGGCCAGTTGAGGTTACATAGTGAGTTCAAGGGCAGCCTGAACTACATAGTGAGACCTTATCTAAAAAAAAAAAAAAAAAAAATTGAGCCAGAATCTTGCTGCATTGCTGAGTTGCTCAGGGTGGGCCTGATTTTGTGACCCTTCAGCTGCAGCTTCCCCGAGTGCTGGGATTGCCGGGGTGTACCTGCATGCCCCGCAACTCTGACATCTGGTTTTTCATCCTGAAAGCACTAATGTCCTTTATTTCTGTGTGCCAGCTGGGCCAATCCCTGCCTCATCCATGACTTTTACCTTTTCTTTTTTTTTGACCTCCTTCAGTGATGCTGCTGAAAATTAATTTCTGGTCAGAGAGGAGAGATCTGAACTTCTGCTCGGAAGAGGATGATTGTAGTGTTGTTTACATCCTTGACATTTTCCTGATTCCCCTTGTGAAATCTCTGAACTGTGGCCAGCGTTTCTCCTTGGGTGAGTAAAGGAATAGAGGAGGCCAGGATAAGCATCAGACGTGTGGTGTCTCGTCTCTGTGGTGTTTGTGCCTTGGCTCTTTCTTTGGTCGTGGTTCTAGGAGTGGGGTGGCAGTGAGCATAAGTCTGTTTTCATTTTAGGGAAAAGGGAGAGGGAGCTTCCAGATTTCTCCTGATTTTTGTAAGAAACAGATCTGCTTCTCCCTTCTGGAAACTTAGCAACTTTAAACAAACAAACTCTAGGAAGCCTCTTTGTAATGGCAGAATAAATCTACCCTTACATTTCTCTGAAATAGCAAGGAGATGAAATACGAACTAAAAAAACCATGCGCTCCGCCCCATAAACCAGGCCTCTCATTTCGATCAGCACATATGGTTACGGCACCGGGCCCTCTGCTTGGAGACCTGCTGATGGGGTACCAGATGTGCTTCCCAGAGATCAAAGCACAACACGCCCGGTTTAAGACTCCACGGCGGCCCCGACATGGAGCTCGCTTGCATTTATTGGTTTGTGTTTCTGCTTTAGCGCTATTCTTACCAGCTCCGGTCTCCCTCCTTCTTTTCTGTCAGGAGTTGAGGGGGCTGGGAATTTAAAACTTGTGTTTGGACACGGTAGAGTCCTTTTGGTGGGCAGAAGCTGAGAGAGAGGTGCGAGGGTCGGGAATGAGTCCCCAGGACAAAGCTGTCTTTTCCTGCTCGCAGCCTGGCCTTTTGGAAAGTACCAGTTACAAGGCATTAGGGATTCAGGTTTAAGCCAGGATGGAAAGCGGCATGACTGGGTTTCACCCCTACACTTTTTAACTGAAATACAGGAATATAGACTTTGGAAAACATGCACAGGCCCAGAATTTACTTTGCCTATATAAACAAAATGAATGAATTAGATCACGCAGCTTTTTATTATTGTGGGCACAGCACAGACGAAGGCCAGTGAAGGTATTATAGGACCAGATGGGCAGCACATCTTTCTTCCGGGAGCAAGAGGAACCTTGGGAACATAAGTGCATTTATCTGTGGGATGACCTTTTGAGAGGGGGGTCTGGGGAACAGGACTCTTGGACTTGTTATGGCTCAGGCTTCCTCAGGAGACCCTGAGAAGATCCGACCAGGCCCTGAGGTATGCCAGACCTCGTGTAAGACAAAGCTCTCTGATCGGGAAGGAATAAAACTATGCACCCATCCTAGTGACACAAAAGTTGGTTATTGGCTTTTGAATCAAAATAATATGCTCCAGGCATGGTGCTGCACGCTTGTAATTCTAGCACCTAGGAAGCTGGGCCAGGAGGATTGTGAGATCAAAACCAGCCGGGGCCACCTAGCCAGTTCCAGGACAGTCCACACTGTAGAGTGAGACCCTGTCCACAAAACCCAAAATCCCTGCTTGTCACCCTGATGAAGACCTAATTTAATTATTTGCTGAATTTTGGACCGTGAAATCTGTCAGGACCTTTTCTGTGTAGAGCAGGGATGGTGAACCTCCAAGAGCTTTCAGTGCTAACGAGTGGCTCACTGTGGCACGTGTGCCATCAGTTGGTGCAGACCACGTGGCCTCTCACAGTCAGTCTCCGTAGTCGAGGTTCTGTTATGAAAACCTGTCTGTCTGTCTTTCTTGATAGTTAACCCTATCTGTGCCTTTGCAGTCTTGCAGTTCTGTTGTTTTAGTCAACACTCCCTCTCGAATTCAGGTCAGATTTAAAAACTGGGACCATGCCAGGTGTGGTAGTACTCATCTACAATCTCAGCTACTCCAGAGGCTGAGGCAGGAGGCTTGCAAACTGAAGGCCAACCTAAGTGACTTTTGTGAGTCCATCACAAAATACAAAATAAAAAAAGCTGGAGATGTAGTCAGTTTAGAGCACCCTGAATTTGATTTTTAGTACTGTAACCTCTCCATCTCCAGAAAAAGTGGTGACTGCCTTAGGTTTTGTTCTGTGTTTAGAAAAACTCCAGTCATGATTTATGAGACCATTCATTCCCCAGATCTAATGCTCGATGATTGAGGACAAACATGCAAAAGTCTGAGAAATAAAATACTACTGCATTAGCACCCCCAAGAGGGGGTGATTGCTATCTGAAACGGGGAATAGATGCCAAGGTTCTAGGTATGCGGGACGTCAAGAGGTGACTTTCTTCAGCTGGACCTCCCATTCCTAGGTGGTTTTCCTCAAGTGGGTACCAGGTGGGTGGGCGAGGATGTGCTAACAAGCTTGCTGAGGTGATTCTGATGGTGTTCCTGGGCCTTGGGAAGTGCTGGTCATAAACCCTTGTCCCGAGTTTTAGTTGGGGCTTTCCCATGGATTTGCTCAACTAACCCGGTTACATGGCAGGTGTGGGCTGAGCGCAGGACCACAGAGACTGACAAGACAAGCCAGCAGGCCATGCTGTGTAATGGCCCTGGGCATTATTTCCTCACCTCTGGTCCCACTCAGCTCAAGCAGTCCATGATGTTTAAGAAACGGAGCTGCCGACCTCCTGAATGCCTTTCAATTTCTGTTCCTTCTTGCTGCCAAGCTGGCTCTCTCCCAGCCAGTTTTCTCCTTGCCTGAGACTCCACCTTCAGCAATAATCACAACAATGGTGGTGTCAACCTGAAGGAGGGTTTCCTGTCTTCCTCCAGGGGCTGCTGGGCTGAGAAGTTAACCCCGGCTTCACTGGGGCTGTGTGTCTTCCTGATCCTCAGTGTAATGTGGAAGGCGGCCGTCTACCACTGACACAGAAGAGCTCTTGCACTTTGCAGTTCCGGTCAGAGGTCCAGTGGAACTAGCTGAACAGTCCCAGATATCAGGGGCACACATGGACCTCCACACTGCAGGAGGCCAGAGGAGGCTGGGGTGCATGGTTTCAGCAGGCAGGGCACTGGGACAGAGAGGAAGAGAAAGGGTGATCAGAGACCCATTTTGACTTTAGCGCGAAGGGAAGGGTAAAGCAACATGTCACCTCAAAGTTTAAGGAGTTTTTGTAAAACAACGTGATGTGAACTTGAAACTCTGAAGTTCTTGTTCTGAGCGGGCATGCACTTTGAAAACTCAGTTTCCTTCAGGAGTTTTCTTATAATTCAGTAGAACTGATACCACATTTTATGGTCAAGGGAATTTTCTCCTAATAATGATGGTCCAAATATTTTCAGTGTTCCTCAGAGTGCAAAGTCAAGGTCTCTGTGTCCACCAACAACCAGTATTTTGTGGTTCTTTCCTGAGGCAGGAGAAGTGGTGGTCAGGGAACTCAGGTCGTGGATGCTGGCCCACCCGGGCCCACCCAGTGTCAGAGGTCGTCAGTGAGCCAGGGGTAGAGACAGGCAAGGGCGGGTACATGCCTAACCCAAAAGGCCAGGCTGCTGCTAGCCTCAGTGACCGTGTCTTTTTGGGAGTTAGGACCTGATATTACCTGATATTCTACTTTTTTCAAAAGAAGCCGGAGATGAGGACTTTTAGATTTCTGCCTTTCCTTGTTTATGACTATAGAGGCGAAGGAGTCTTGTGAGTCCTGATGATTGGAAGTGAGTTGGGGTCGAAAGCAGCCTGGCACCTGGTCTTGCTGATATTCCAGTGTGCCGTGTGGGAGTGCAGGGTCTGAGTGCCAGCCCTTTGGCACTGGGCCTGGGGGCTTCCCTGGAGCAGCATACTGTGCAGAAGTCCTTAGGGTTGTGAGCTGGAAAAGACGCAGAACCATCTGTGGTCACCTGGGATCACGGCATCTCCATGGGGCTGCTCCTTCTGTGGCAGACACATTTCTTTCTCTTGTATCCTATCCTATGTCTCTGACCCCAGGGTTAGGTCCTTAATGCACTGCCTGTACCTGAAGTTACCACCTCCCTTCTGTTCCTCAGGCTTTCCCCAGGCTCCTCTGCCATCAATCTGCAAAGCTGACAGTCATTCTCCCTGCCTCAGTCACAGTCTCTCCTGTTTTCACTTGTAGGTGGGAGAAACCATGACTTATAATCCTGAGGGTGGTGGGGAGAGAAGACTATTGGGTGGCCAGCCTTTCCACTGGGAAGCGACTTAAAAATATTTTTACTTATGGTTTGCATGGAAGTCTAAAATATAATTAAGTGTGTCTAGTGTGAGACTTAATACCTTGCTATGTCAATATGACATGCATCTTCCACTACTGAAATGCTTTTAGGACTTATTTTGCTTGGAAAGAATCTATCAGGCTGCATTAGGGTGCCATGTGTCTATCAGTCAGGGGGCTGGCAAAATAAAATGTTACACCATAATCGAGTAATTTGTAAAGAATGCAAATGGATTATTTATATGGGTGTAGAGCAGAATTACAAGAAATTGTGCAATATACTAGTGCTAAAAACAGTGGGAATCTGCTATCACTCCCTGGCCTGACAGTGTTGGAGGAGACGGTGGCTCCTGTAATCTGGGGATGGCCCAGGCTGCATGCAAGACGCTGCAGACAGGAGACAGCTGGCTTGAGGACTGCCTCATGGGGAAGCCAGGGACAAGTGCCCACCTTGGTTCTCTTGCTATCTGGCCTCACTTGCCTGTGTTCACACAGGTCAGCAGGATGGAGAAGGGTGGAGAGTGAGTCCACAGTGCATACAAATTATGGAGCACTGTTTTAAAAGATCAAGGACTTCCAGATACAGTTATGAGTTGCCAGTTGGATCTGGATTGTTTGGTCAAGTGTAATTGTTAGCATTTCCATGCTGATATGCTTGAACTGAACTCTCAGTAGGAGCATTTGAATAAACACTACTAAAAAACCGAAATATATTGCAAATGAGAGACTTTGTGTATGAAAGCAACTCAAACCTCTAAGTGGGACTGAAAGGAAATTTAAAAATTTAAATAAAAGCCTTCTAGTATGCCTGTCAGGACCAAGCAGACCTGTCTGGTCAACCTGACAACAGAACATTCCTCCCTTTGTGTCCACTTGTCTAACAGATCGTTTTAAATGTAACTTCAAATGGTCCTTTGTATAACTAGTGCTAACAGTCTTGTATTGTAACTTAAAATGGAACAGAACACGTCTTTCTCTGTGTAACCCATGCTTTGTATAACTGATAGTCTTATGCTACAACCTGTGATGTTTAAACTCCCTCACAACCTCTGATGTTACCGGACCCTCCAAGCCCATCAGCACACCTGCCTTTTGTGCACCCCCACTAACTTTTCCCCTTACAAGTCTTGAAGCCCCACTGGAAGGTGGGGCTGTGACTCTTGGAGGAACCCTAGTCTGAAGCTCACCCCTCTTTACCATTTCTTCCCTGTTTGGTCTCTTTTCTGCACCAGGCTGAGCGTGAGGAATTCAGAGCCTTGCTGTCTTTTCCTCCTGCCCTCTGCCCTTGGGTCAGTGCCTACCGGGCCCAGCATGGCTGCTCCTGTTCCTGGTTTTGTGCCTCTGTGTGAAGTGTCCCAGTCAGTTTGGCTGCTGTAACAAACCATCAGATTAGGAGGCTTGAACACAAGGGCTTGCTTTCTCCTCGTTCTGGAGACTGCAGTCCAGGGTGAGGTGCTGGGAGGTTAGTGTCTGCAGTGACCTCTCCCACGTGGCTCTCCATCCATACAATGGAGTGGTGGTGGGAGGAAATGGCTGTCAGGAGGGAGGGAATGCAGGTCCCCTGGGGTCTGTCTTCCTAAAGACACTGTTGGCATCACAAAGGCTTTACCCTCATGACCGCACCCAAACCCAGCTACCTCCCACAGTTCTCATTTTGCAGTACCAGGATCACAGTAGGAGTTGGGACATCAACATAGGAGTTTTGGGGGACAAATTAATCATGCTGGGACAGAGGTCTTCTCCCCAGGCTGCCCAGTGGAAGCTCTATCTTCGCTTTGATGGGATGAAGGTAAATCAGTCATGGTAGCCAGGGAAGCCGTAAGTTTGATTCTGCCTGTGGCTAACGGCAGAGGCGGGGGTAAGGGATCGCATGGCCCCTGTGAGGCTGCTGCGCTTGCGCTGGGGATTCTGCCCGTCCAGCGCCCTGCCACAAGGTGGGGAGGATGGCGGAGAAAGGTGTCCGTGGTGTCAGTTACTCACACCCGAACTGTCAGACATTCGGCTTGTTTTTAGTGTTTGATTCCTGTTCAATAACACAGCTAAATTGGATTTCAAATTTTCTCATGAAAATCCATTAATGTTGGGCTCTCAGTATTTTTGTCTGACATGCTCAGCAGTGGCTGCTGTTTAATGGACAAAAGCTTGTACTATGGAAGGCAAGTGTTCCAGAAAATCAATGTTACTAAAACAGTGGAGCCCTTGTTTCCACACAGGTCTCCCCGGAAAGAAACCCAGGCAAGGCGTGATTTCTGAGCTGCTTTTTGCAGTCCACATTGCTCTAGAGAATGTGTCAGTAGGTCACATCAAAGCCCAGGGCCGGAACCTTTCGTCCCCTTCTAGAAGCAATGGACATCGTAAAATCATTCAGTTATGGATCTTACCTGACTAATCAGGTCACTGGAGCTGAGTTGGCCACGGTGATATTGCTGAAATTGAGGACACTGGACTTTAATTCCTATGTTTCTGCTTTTTTGATGCTTCATTACTATAACAACTTACTCAAACAATATGTTTCAGCCGGGTTCCTGCCACATGATCAAATAACACTAGATGCACCTGGGAGAGAATGATGTATAACAGACAAACCACACAGAATGCTTTCCAGAGAACCCCAACCCAAGGGTCTCGTGAAAGAAGATTTTGGGGTAAAGTAACACAGCAGCCAGCTCAGTCACAGGCACTTGTACGAGTCAGGGTAGGCTAATGGTGTTGTGGTGACAGCTCAGGGATTTATTTTTCATCCACCCGATGTTGGCTGTAGGTCTGAGAGAACCCGCCAAGGCATGTCTCAGTGATCAAGGCTACATCAAAGCCATGGTGCTTCCATCTCAGTTCACATTGCTGTGGTTCGTGTGGGCGTGGGCAGCTGGAGTCTCTCACTGGCAGTTAAGTTTTCAAATTATGTATCAGAAAAGTAGCCTAGTGTGAAGGCCCCTAGTTTTAGTCCCTAGTTCTGCAAGAATGAACAAACAAGCAAATAAAGTGATCTTCCCAGATGTTCGGAGGTGGGCAGGCTCAAGGCTTAGAGCAGGTATTCAGGAAGGAAACAGCACAGCACTCAATAGATCAGGAAGATACCTTCCTGGGGGTCTGCTGCAGTGAGAGCCAGAGATTGTACCCTGAGACCCAAGATCTCGCATTTCCTCTAATCCTCAGGATTCTAGGTCTTCACGTTGAGTGGAATTCTGAAATAATGGCCTAAATTTCAAGTAAATGTGCCACCCCATAGAACATGCACAAGGGGACAACATGAGTGCATTTCCTGCGGTTTTGAGAAATTTGGTGCTGGTAGTGTGACATTCTTTTTCTAATCATCATCTGACTAGTTCACCAAGAACAGATCTGGTATTCTGATCTTCCTCCTAAGCTGTATTTATTTTCAAGGGCCAGGATGGACTTCCTTGGGTGGGAGGAGCAAAGACAGCCTAGTCTTTGGGTTTCTGAGCTGAGAGAGATCTCTGCTTTGTGACAGTTGGCTTGGTTCCGTCACAGTGGAACTCATAAAGGAAGAGTGAGAAAACGGTGCTTGGGAGCAGAGTCAGACCTCAGGCTCCAACAGGACTCTCACCAGATGTTAGCTGTGCCTCGCTTCAGTGCAGCATGGTGAACCCCCCTTGTAGGTGTCACTAACTGCTCTGGCATCGGGGGCTTGATTAGGTGACTGCTGGGATGGAAGAATGGACCAGCAGGCCTTTGGAATGGAGAGCTCTTTGGCGACTGATGGAGAGGCTTTGTCACAGCTGGTTTTGCCTGGAGAAACAGGATGAAAGATGTGAATGTTCTTTACCTGCTAAGAGGAGGCAAGTTAGAACATGGGAAATAGCACCAGAGTTGCAAAGCCAGCCGGGATACCTCGATTTTCATATCAGCTCCTGTAGTGGTGACTTACTGCGAAGTTTTGGGCATGTCGCTTTATTTTACTGAATCTGTTTTTTCCATTAAAAAAAAAAAAGCTGGACATAGTGGTGCAGGCTTGTAATTCTAGCACTGGGGAGGCTGAGGCAGAAGGATCACAAGTTTAAACCCAGCCTGGGCTACACAGCAGGTTCAAGGCCAGCCTGGAGTCAGACTGTGTCCCTGCCTCAAAAAACAAAAACACAAAACTTAAGGAATGAATGCTAGCTCACTGATTTTAGAGGATTAATAGGAAAATCAAAGGGTTTGAGAAATATGGATAAAGATAGTTCAAAAAAAAGCATAAAGATAATTCAAATGAACATTTTTCTCTTTAAAAAATGTAAGTCAAATAGCCCTAATCTGAAAATTCCAAATATCCAATGTTTCAGCATCCAAAAGTCTTTGAGCATGGATATATCCCATGAATGGGAAATTCCACACTTGACCTCCAGTGATAGACCACAGTCCAATGTGGGTGAACAAAAACATGGTGGAAATTGACCTGTGGTATAGCATTGCCACTCAGTGTAAAGTGTATACGGAACAGAAGTGAATTTCATGTTTGGTCTTGGTTCCCCCCTAAGCTATCATGCAAATCTTCAAAACCCCAAAACAAAACAAAGCTAAACCACTCTGGTCCCAAGCATTTTGGTTAAGGGGTTTTCACCCTGCAATATATTTTGTTGTAAATTTCCTGAAAATGTGAATAAACACATCTAAAAGTTTGGCATTGAAATCAAATCAAATGCCACCACATAGAGATAATGACTATTAATGAATTGATGTGTAGCCTTCAAGACTTTTATAGTCTACTCTTTGTTTTGTTTTGTTTTGTTTTTATGAGATATGGTCTCACTGGGTACCCAAGGCTGTCCTCAAAATTGGGATCCTCCTGTCTCCGTCTTCCAAGTGCTAAGTTATAAACTACTCTTTCCATATTAAACACATGGTTAACATCTTTCCATACCATTACAGCTTTAAATGAATACTCATGGCTTTGCTGAATGATTGTATTTCAACTTGTAAACCGTTGAGTTATTTATTTATGAACACATGGGCTGTCTTCCTGTTGGCCCTGTGCTGTGGCTGTTGTGTATCCCCTCCTGTCCATTGTTTGTCAGCCGTGTGGTTTGACCAGGGGAGATTTTCTTTTTCCTTTGTTCTGTCCTCCAAATTAATCCTGTTTGGGGGTCTGGGCTAGGGGTCAGTGGTAGAGCTCTTGCCTAGTGTGTGTGAGACCCTGGGTACTATCACCACCACAACCCAAGACTAAATAACTGATTCCTATTCACTGCAAACCAGTGATATAGCCCTGCAGCAGCCCAGAGTGAGCAGGAGACCCGTGCTAACTCAGTTGGACAGAGCTCGATGCTTCTGCTCTATGACTGAGGAGAGATGAAATCCCTCTTCTGTGACAGCTGCAGTCCTGCGGAGCTGGGTAAAGGACAAAATCAGATTACAGGGTGGGGCAGAGCCGGGAGAGCTGGTGAATGAGCTGAACCCAGATGAAGCCATGGTGGAAACTCTACTTCCAAGCCTTCTAATGTGTGACCTGCAGCTCCTATTACCAAACCTAGTCTGACTCGTGTTTTCTTGTCACTTGAAGCCAAATGCATCCTAGGTGGTGCATGCATTTACAATGGCACGGCAGTAAGTGTCCTTGTGCCTCAGTTTTTCTGCACATCCAGCCATCCGTTTGCCCTTGGCATGTGTGTTAGCAGAACTAGGATTGTGGAGCGGGCAGCACTGCTTCCAAGAGCCCCTTAGTTCACTTTTATGCCTTTTGTGTTCCCACTGGCTTTGCTGTGCTTTTATTGACATCACTAGGTCCCTGGGGCTCCTTTAGGAAAATTGTATTTAGGCTGCCGGGGAGACAGAAATGTGGGAAATCACTGTGGTGCTGCCCTCAGTGCATGGCAGGGGGGGAAGGAGCTGGAAGCCACTCCTTTGCCCTGACTCCTGAGTCTCCCGAGGGACCAGGATAAAATTGCCCTCTGTGTGACTTGTCTGGCAAAGCACTCCTTGCTGGATTTCACCCTATTTCTGTCCTGCTTTCTCCTACTCATGCCCGGCTTCCCCTAGAAGCATGCATTTAATAAATGATATAGGGGCTGAATGTGTTACCCAAGCTCTCTCTTATCATAGTATGCTGGTGTTTGAAGGTGGGAGCTTGGTGAGGTGATCAGGTCATGATCAGGTCATGGAGGGTGGTACCTTTGTGACTGGATTAGTACCCTTCTAAGAAGAGACCAGATGAGTGTCTTGCCCTGTCTTTGGTGTGTGAGGATGCAATGAGAAGATGGCTTCTGTAGCCTAGGAGAGGATCTCACTGGAACCTGACTGTGGGCATCCTGACCCGGGCCTTCCAGAGCTCTAGGAAACGAATCTCTGTTCTTTATAAGCCACCTGATCTGCGGCTCTTTGTTCAGGTAACTCAGACTGACTAAGATATGGCATGAATTCTCACTGCAGGATTTGCTTCTGGTGAATCCAATCTAAGACAGCTTGGGAAGGATTTTCAAGTATATGATTGAATTAACTCTTAGCTTAAATAGTGCATAGCTATTACAGCTGCTCTGCAGTGGTCTGACCAACAGCTGGATCTTGGGCCCTTTGGTAATAAGATGAGAAAGGAGGGAATTTAGGGCTTCTTACAGTGTTTGATGAACACAGGCCTACACTTCTGAACCTGGTTTTGGCTGATAGAATAAGTCTCGTAGTTCTTACTTCTTTGGGAAACATCACATACTATCCTGTCTGGCGGATCTCGGTGTCATCTTGCCCCACTACCCTGAAGTCTATATCTTCCCCCATTTAGTTTCATCTTATTTTCCAAAGTTATAATTTCTTACAAAATTCTAAGACTTCTTTATACTTCACATTGAGTTACTTCCCAAGTGTTTTAAAATTTGTAATTTTGAGACACAGCTTCACTAAACTGCCCAGCCTGGGGTCAAATTGCAATCCTCCTGCCTCAGTCTCCCAGAGTACTGGGATTATAGGCACATGTCACCATGCAAATCTTTGTTTCTGAGATAGGATCTTTCTGTGTTCTAGGCTGGCCTTGAACTTGCCATGTTGCTCAGGTTGATCTTGAGCCCCAAGTCCCCTGTGTCAGTCTCCTGAGGGCTGGGATTGCAGGTGGACATCACCACACCCAGTTTCTGTGATCCCACCTGTTCTTTAGTTTTATCTTGGAAACTTCATCTAACAGGTTTTGTCTTTATCACATGAATGTATACTTAATCAAAGTTTGGATTTTAAGTATTTTACGTCTCTTTCCAGTTAAGATACCTAGACTGTGGTGTCTGTAGTGATAACTCTAAGGAGAGGCAAACACAGTTGGACAGGGAGGGATAGTGGGACTTGTATAGACTGAGCTGGGCCTAGAGTCCCATCGTGCACAGAGTAGGGAGCTAAAAGCCCCAAGAAGGTTGCTGTGCCATTGTTGCATCAGGTCCACCTGAGTTGCTGAAGTCTTTGGCTTATGCTGCGTTCAGCCTGAATTCCTTGTACCTAATGAGCCATGTGACCGTGGTGAGAAGGTGGCTTATGTCGTGCTGTGCTTCTCATCCCCTTCCACTGTTATGACCTGGTTTTCTTCTTTTGCTATCTAGGCTGCAAAATAGAATCAGTTCTTCACAGGAATTCAACAGACAGGTCACTATTAAGGCCATTGGTACCTGGAGTGTCCTAGAGGTGAGCATCTTCTGCATGTGCCTAGCATAAAACTATAGACAATGACTTTGTAGCTTATGAACATTAATACATTGTGTCAACTTAAGAAGTTTAGAAGTTTAAGTGACTTAGCACTTTGTGAACATCCTGAGCCTGTGCAAGAGGAGGGCAGGGAGATGGTGTGGGTGTAAAGGGCCACTGTAGGGTGGAGAGCCTACAAACAGTGTAAGGGAGGAAGAGTGGCTTGCTCTTCCCCCACCCTTTTGTGCTCTCACTGATTTTGCTGTCTTCTGTTGCTTTCAAATGTTGCCTCTGTGTCATGCCACCCTGCCTTGGAGCCAGCTGATTATGACTGAAACCTCCACAAACTGTGAGCTAAATAAACTTTTCCTTACTTAATTTTGGGCATCAGGTATTTTATCCCAGCATTGAGAGAAGAGTAACTAAGACACAGCCTAATCTGAGAATACAGATATGACTTCATGTGTGTGTATGTGTGCGTGCATGTGCATGTATAAACATAGAGATGTAAGTCTGTGATCTTTGTGTAAGGCCCATTCATTTAAAGCAAAATGCGCCTACTCCAAACTTTCCTTCTGGGCCTGGGAGCCGATGTGGTAGTTAAGAAAGGGGTCTGAGATGGGCCGCTCTTCCTGCCATAGACCAGAAGCTGCTTCCATGGACTAAGAACTGATCCAAGACAGGCTCCTGCCCCTGCCATTGACAGGAGCTGCTGAAACTGGTGATAAGGGGTCTGAGACAGGCATGTGCTCCTTCCACTGATGAGACTCAGGTACCTGAGACTGACAGGAAAGCTAGGGACACAGTAGGACCCTAGCTAGAGCACACATGATAGACAGGCATGGCTAGTGGTTCAAAAAAGTGCAAAGCAATAATAACAACATGAGACAGCAGGTAACTGGGGGCAGTGCAGGATGGGAGAAGCAGCCAACTATGCCCTTATGAGCCCACCAGCTGCCATTGCCATGGGGGACTGGTAACCTGTGCAGGCAAGGTGAAGCAGTCAGTCAAGCACCTGCATGCCTGCTGCCATCAGGGGAGTCTCAGTGTAGACATGCATGTCTGGAGAAGCCCACCCTGTACCCCATCACCTCCCTGGGAACCTAGGATAGGAGAAACCCAGGAGCCTGGCCCATTCTCCTACACTGTGGATGGGCAGCCAATGCGGGAAGTGCCTGAGACCCCACAACTGGCTCATCCAGAGGAACCCAGGAAAATGTCAAGACGAAGGAGCAAAAGGACCTCTAGCCCACAGAGAACAAGTCTAGGAGACATAGACATAGAAGAAATTGGAAATCTAACACTTGAAATCTCTGAAAGGATGGTAACTGAAGTAAATAAACAGCTTTATGAGGCTATAAAAGCAATGAGATCAGAAATAATACCTCAGGTAAAAGAATAAATGGCAAATATAATGAAAGGAATGCTGAGTATGTCTAATGAAGACATAGATAAAAAAGAGGATCATAGGAAAATGATAGAAACCTTGAATGAACAATGTAGGAAGGAATTACAATGCATGGAACAGATTACAGGAAATTATCCAGGAAGTTAAAAACTCCATTGAAAGCTGGCAAAACTGCTTGAAAGAAACTGAATGTAGACTTTCAGAACTTGAAGACAGGATTGCAACTAGTGATCACAAAAGGAAAGCTCTCTTCAAAGTTATAAGGTACCAGGAAATAACTAAACAGCTGCAACATGATGCAAAGAAAAATAATTTAAGACTCATAGGTATCAGTGAAAAAGCAGGGGTCAACACAAGTGACATAAAAAGACTATTTACAGAAGTAATAGCAGAGAACTTCCTAAGCATGGGAGATGGACCTGACATACAGATAAGCGAGGCATCACTCCACCTAGCCATAACAAAATAAATCTATACCCAGACATATAATAATCAAGATACTAGAAATTCAGCACAAGAACAGAATATTAAAGGATGTTAGAGAAAAGAAACAGATCACCTATAAAGGAAAACTTATCAGAATCACAGTAGACTTCTCAACACAAACCATCAAGTCAAGAAGAGCTTGGAGTGAAGTATTTCAAGTCCTGAAAGAAAACAACTTACAATGCAGATTGATTTACCCTGCAAAATTTCCTTTCAAAATTGATGGAGAAATAAGATACTTCCATGATAAAGAACAACCAAAAGAATTCACAACTACCAAACCAACCCTACAAGGAATGCTGAAGGATATTCTAGAGAGAGATAAAGATGACCATGATTCCAGGAACTGCAGCAGAGGGGGATCACTGAGCAGGACCAGCAATTGAAGGAGAGGAAAAGTGGGGGGGGGGCAATGGCAGGAGGATAGACTGGCAGAGGTGATCTAGTGTATATTAGCTATAACTATGAGTGAAGATGGCCTCAGTTTATCAATAAAGAGAAACTCGGGCAGAGTAGATCAAGAAACAAGATCCATCAATATGCTGTATGCAAGAAACATATTTGATTTGAAGGAAAATTCATGGAATGAAGATTGGAGGATAGAAGACAATACTCCATGTGACAGGGGCCCCTCAAAGAGCAGGGACAACTTACCAATCAACCACAGAATAGATAAGAAAGATATTGTATTTTTATACAATGCAAAGCTACTCAGCTCTAAAGAAGGGTAATCTCAAGGTTTTTGTAGGTAATGGATACAACTTGAGATCATGCTTATGGGTGAAATGGTTCGACTCATGTTGTCTCCCTAGTATAAAAGACTGAAGGAGTTGATGGGATGCAAAATGTACAATAGATATTGTGAAAGTAAAAGGGAAGAAAATGTCTAAAAATGGAAGGTGGTAGTCATTGTTAACTTTCTACTATCTTGTTTTGAAATCTTGTACCATTTTCAATGTTTCATGTTGTTTGGTTTTATTCTATTTTGTTTTATTTGATTTTATTATGTTTGATGGTAGGGGCAGCTATTTTGAAGATAACAAGGGGTTTATGGTAGCCATTGTTGATTCCCTATTATCTTGTTTTGAAGTCCTGTATCACTTTCATTGTTTTGTTTTGATTAGCTTTATTCAGTTTCATTTTATTTGGTTTTATTCTCTTTAAAACCAAACCAAACAAAAACCAAACAAAAAACAAAACAGCCCACAAATGTCCCTTCTGGATCTAGAAAGCTTGTCTTTCATGAAAACACAGGTTATATAAGACTGATATAGAGGGAGAATGACACATTATCTTTCTTAGAAGAATGTCATATAGATTGTTAGAGGTAGGAGGAAATCAAATGTCACCACAGTAACTATCTTTTTTTTTTAAACCTTA
The DNA here is from genome assembly GCA_004027455.1 of Hydrochoerus hydrochaeris. Classification (NCBI taxonomy): domain Eukaryota; kingdom Metazoa; phylum Chordata; class Mammalia; order Rodentia; family Hydrochaeridae; genus Hydrochoerus; species Hydrochoerus hydrochaeris. The sequence goes on along the minus strand of PVLA01000838.1, from coordinate 66,523 downwards.
TTCACATTTCATTAGAGGCAATGCTTAGATGCACCATGAAGTTCTTTTTAGTAATGCATGTGGAATTCCACATATGGAAATCCATACTAGCAATCCATTTCATCGGTGTCATGGAAACTTCTGGGCAGCTCAGGGGTAGAGACAGTTGATGAAGGTTTGAGACAGCACCTATGTTCACTGAATCTTCCTTGCTTGTGTGAGAGGTGGGCTGTCATGTGCTACACCTGTTATCCTTGCTGTGACCATAATATCCAAGAAATCACAGGGTTGGTGGGTTACTTATGCTGCCTGTCTTATGTCCTGAGAAACACATTCTGAGTTGAAAATATTAAAAGTGCATTCATGCACTGAACCTATTGAATTTCAGAGCTGGGCAGCACCATGCACTGTAGAGCATGTGTGCTTCTTGCATGACCCAGCATCTGTCTGGCTGGAGCTGTGGCTCACTGGCCCGGTCTGGCATGGTGGCATGGTGGCATGGTAAGGATATCATAGCACCTTTCCATAGCCTGGCAGAAGATCCCAATCTGAAGTCTCTATTTTATGTGTATCATTTTTGTACAGTTGTAAAGCTGGTAAATTACAGGTGAAACCATTTTAAGCTAGAGGCTGTGTCTGCTTTTATGCTGGATAGAAAATTGTGGCATATTGACATATTCATCTATGTTTTACCTATTGGTTAATTTTCTAGTGGTGAACACACCATACTTTGGGAAATGTTGATGTTGTTCAGCTCTCATTTGAGGATGACAAAGGGAAGGTCCACAACTCCTTGTTGAAGGCCATTAAGATGTTCAATGGCAGAAGTGGAGTTTTTGCCTCCAGAGCAATAATGCTATTTAATCTCTTAGGACAGGCATAAATCACACATTAGTGGCCTCTTGGTGTGGGAGCCCCATAATGAAATGCAGATCAGTGGTTGGCTATTCCCACAAACTCTTAAGAAATTAGGGTCTTGAAAAGCTCATCATGGAACCATATTTGCTGAGATGGAAGGGAATCCACAGTCATCTATTTCAAAGTTGGGTGGAATCCTAGAAGTCAAGGTGTAAGAGGATATCAAACAGGCATGTTTGGGGTCCCTGGTCCTCATATCAATCATAGCTGTGCTGTTTTTATTTTCTACATATCATTTTCTTATAAGGTAGCCCTGAAAATATCTTAGGACTAATGCTGGAAATGTGTGGTGTGTTTCCATTTTCATTTAAGAATAAGCATAGGATTTTCTCATAACGTGATGCTCCTTTTCTAGAATACATAGATCTTTTGAAAAAAGCAAGTGGGCCTGTGTGTGTGGGCTTCGCGATCATGGAAATTTGAACCTAAACTCAATGGACTTTTTCGCTGGTTAGGAGTTTGATATTGCTCCTCTCTCCAGATGAGAGAATCCATCCTTCTGTGGGCTCCAGGGCTTCCTGATGCTGGAGGCTTCACTGCTGTTGGGCTGAGAGTAATGGAAAAAGACATCCTCACTCTGGTGAAGGATGTACGAAGAGGGAATAAACAAAGATGACAGCGTCCCTAAAATCTCCCTTGTAATTCCAGCTGTGCCCTTGCAGCTTCCTCGGGTAAACAGAATGGCTGGTGCTGGGGGGGTTGGGGAAATAGGGAGTAGTGTGTAATGGACCTAGATTTGCAGTTTTGTAGTATGAAAAATTTCCAGAGGTTTTGGAGCAGTGTGAATGTGCTTAACACTACTGAGCTGTACACTTAAAGATGGTTAAGAGAGTAAATATTGTTTTGCATATTTTACCACAATTAACAAACAACAGTGAAATGTCCCTTGGTGGCACAGTGGGCATTTTTGTCACTTGCACCGTGGACAGGTCTGAAGGAGCAGTCCTAGTAGATGTGGAGTCGGGGGAACATTGTAGACATAGCAATATTAAGCAAGAGGGCTGAGAAGGGCTCTAAGGGAACTGCAGGGAGGCCAGGTGTGCAGGAAGGTGTGATGGAGTGTGGGGAACAGTGAGGGGGTGGGGGAACAGGGCCCGTGTGTGCATGCTTGTGCACATGTGTGTGCACTTCGGGGAGTGTTCTAGTGTAAAGGAGCTGCGAAGGAGGAAGGGAAAACAGAAACATGCAGGAAGCGAGGTCTTTCCTTTTCCTAGGAGCTGGATGGGAGCCTTTGGAGGCTGCTGAGCTAAGGAAAGTCCTGGTCTGACCTGAGGTTTTTCAGGATCGCTCTGCCCACTGTACTGCAAAGGGCTGATGGGAGTGAGGGTAGAGCAGCGGGGGGCTTGCAGAGCTGTGGAGGAGGGGCCCGAGGAAACTGAGGCACACAGCTGGGCTAAGTGTGCTGCTGCCAGCAGTGGAGCAGGGTTTAGCTGGGTTTAGCTGCCTTCCTTCTCCACATACCCTCTGACTTCCCCACTTCTTGGAGGTGGAGGTTAAAAATGACCCTGAATTTTTCCCAGAGAGTGCTGGCCATGCCTTGAAATAGTCCCCATCCACAGCCTCCGGAAGCTCCTGTCCAGAAGGCTAACTTCCCTCAGGATTAGAATCATCACTCAGCAGGGAGAAAATGGATATCTTATAGCTGTGGGCTCTTAACTGCCTTCAAGCTGCAGGGCAAATGGCTTGACTGAGCATACTTCACGCAGGCAAGAATGAGTAATCTCTGGGAAGGAACACGGGGCCTCACAGTTCTGCATCTGGGGAATTTGTGAAGGAGCCTGCTTCTTCTCCAGTGTGTGTCAAGTGTGGAAGGGATGGGTGGATACAACCACAAGTTGTATAGGCCAGGTACGCTGAGGGCAAGTTCCTCTTGACAGTGTTTTATTTTTTGATTTATAAAAATGCCCAGTATTGAGATGGGGAAGAAGAGTGTGGTAGTTGACAGTGGATATGGTCATCTGGTTACTCATGAATTAAGCATGTGGGGAAGGGAAGATTGTACAAACTTTTATCTGTACAAGGAGAGAAAATCACCATCCACTAACACAGGGCTTCTCAACCTCTGTGCTCATCTTTTGGAGCAGATAGCTCTTTAGTGTGTGTGTGTACACTATTCTGTGTTGGGGGGTATTTTGCAGTATCTCTGGTCTCTGAACACTGCATGCAAGGACCATTTCCCCAAACGTGGCATTAAAAATCTCTCCAGACAGTGCAGATGTCCCCTGGGGAGAAGGTGCCTCTGATCAGAGTCTGCTGACCTCACCTTATGCAGGGACATTGATGAAGTCATGAGATTTTCTTTATTCTCTAGCTAGTGCCAATGAAGTTAAAACCAGGAGTGCTTTTGGGTAGGGTTGCACAGGGCAGTGGAGCATTTTCTTAGCATGGTCAAGGTGCCAGGCCCACCCCCAGCACCACACAACCACACCACACCACAGCACACCACACTGCACCATACCATACCATACCATACCACAGCACACCACACAACAGGAAAGTCCTAGTGATTTGTACCTTGTCACTGGGACAGTAGGGCTGTCCTCCTTGAAGGATCAGTTTTCCTGTGTTTTAACTAATAAGGTCTTTGTGATGCCTATATTTTGGGCATTCCAGCAAATAAGTGTGCCTGAAAGGCAAAGAAACCAAAACCAGCGCACTTCCTGATCGCCAGGGAGGGGCACACTTCCTTTCCTTCTCGTTCCTGGATCCGTGCAATAATTAGCCAAAGTAAAATGAATATTAGCTCATGCTTAACTGCTTTTACTGTGCGCTCGCGGCACTGACCCAGTAGTGCTAAACCAATTATTTTTTGAACTTTATGGCTTTAAATAATCCTTTGCTCTAAAATTCCCTGTACCCCTCAGCTACTTAACCACAGGCCCCTCTGCCCTAAATCCTTTTCTTATACTTTGTAGCTTTTTAAGCAAGGCCCCTCTTTAAGAAGACATAATCCCTTCTCTGTAGAAAACATGAAAGACCTTGAACAAATCAAGATTTCTCCATGGAGAATTCAGCTAATCCTGTGCTTAGCTCCTAACAAGGAAATCCATCTCTCCACCAGGCACGCCATTACCCGGACTAATGCCTGACTTGAATAACAAGCAAATTATTGTGCTTTTAATTGTAGCCTGCCTGGTCACAAAGCACATCTGAGAGAGGAATGCACCGAGCTCTTCCCTGAGAAACAGGTCATGCTTCTAATCCTCCTTTTCTGTTGCCTTCCCCTCCCCCCAATCCTTTTCTCTTCCCAGCAGCACAGAGGAATAGGAGGAGAAGAAAAAAAGACAGCTAAATTATGTTTAAAATGGAAGAGTCTAAAAGATGAAAAGAGGTGGGAAATACTGACTCGAGAGAGGAGGAATTATCCAGTCTCTGCAGTGTGGCTCATTGGAGGACAATCAGTGTTATCATAACCCCGTTACTGAAGGGCAATCTTTGTTACCCTAAAGCAGCTTCCTGAGCTTCAGCACTGTTGAGACTTTGGGCTAGCTAATTCTTTGGTGTGTGTGTGTGGTGGCTGTCCTGTATCTTATGGGCTATTTAATAGCCTACCAAGTTATGACAATCCAAAAATGTCCCGAGACATGACTGGATGTATCCTGGGAGATGGGGGAGGGATGCCCCACAGGGGCCCTGCTGGATAACCACCAACTGAAACCTTTCTCTACTGGGATTTATTTCCTCTCACCATCTTCCTGCATCACACAAAACCCAATAAAATCCTGCTTCTGATGTAAAACAGGGAGAGACAACCGAGCTCTTTGTACGCGGCCGATGATTAAAAAATCGCAGAAGCACCTGTCGTTAGGGGTTGGAGAATGGCACCCCCTCCTGTCACCCCGACTGAAGTCTTGGGGTTTGGCTGTGTTCCTGCCTTCCATCAGGAAGCATCCACGCCTCCGGGTGAAGAAGCCAACTTCTGAGTGCCTTTACCCTGTGATTTTGGGGATTGGCTTGCTATGGGTAACACAGGGTGACGAGAGGTTGCTGAGGGAAGCTGGGAGAGCTGTCTGCCTCCCGGGGACTCCCCAAGGGAAGGGAGCGCTCTCCCCAGCTTCTGGGGTGAAGACAATGCCAGCCAGCAGTTCTGCTGCAGACCTGCAAATCAGGACCATGGAGAGCGACCCAAAAGCCACGTTTTGCACCGTGAGTCGCAAGTTCAGGGCAGCCCCCCAAGCCTCTCTCCTGCCCGGGGCAGAGCGCTCTGTTTTTAGTCGCCTGTTAGGGCTGCGGGTCCTTCCCGCCCCGAGCGCTGCAGCCGCCCAGGCGCGCACTAGATGGCGATGCGCATCTTCCGAGGAGGAGCGGCCCGCAGGCCTGGGGCTGAGACCACAAGTGCCACTCGTCCCGGGGCGGGGCCGTCTCCTCTCATTGTTGGCACAGACAGCTCCAAACAATTGTCTTGGCCACACAGCTCTGAGCCGCATTCCAGGGCGCTGCCCTCGCTCGGGGGCGGACACTGGGAAAGTGAACCGAGCGGCTGGTCCGCTAGATTAGGGGAGGAGGAAAAAGAGACCCGGAGTGACGATGGGCGTAATTTATCTTTCCAACAGGAGTGGGGCAGCGCCCCTCCCCGCTGCTCGGTAAATGAAAGCAATCAGCTAATTGGTCCTGAATCACCGGCTGGCAGGGCTGGGCTCTGCTGGGGTCGGGCTGGGCTCGGGCTGGGGGAGGGGAGCGGTGGGGGAGGGGAGGCCCATTGTGGGGCGCGGGGCTACGCCCGCCCTGACCCTGCGGGAACTGGGGCCCAGCGATTCTCCGCTTTCATTGTGTGAAGGCGCCTGACTTTCTAACCCAGCGGAAAGGCCGCGCCCAGCTCCTCCCCAGGCTCCGGGGACGCAGAGGGCCTGGCCGGGGAAAGGGAGCGCGGCGGCGGGTGCCCACCCCTCGGGCAGACCCCACGGGGAGGCTGCGACCCCGCAGGCTCTCGAAGAGCACGCGGGGAACCTGGGACCGAGTCTAGATTCGGGTCAGCACTGCATGGGGGCGGGATCAACGCCTGGTTACAGGTCTTCTGCCAGCCTTTAGGGGGCCCCTGCTCCCGGTCCAAGGACCCCACCCCGTGTCCCGCTCCTGGGAGGGGCGCAACCCACGGCTGGGCGGGCGGGCGCTGCCGCTCTCGGTTCGCGAACTGAGGGGCTCCCCGATTTGTTCAGGGTTGGCTTCTCGTTTCTTACTTAGCTATCGCTTTAATTGAAATACTTTGCTAATGCGATTTATCACAACTGTAAACTGTCGGTCTCCACAGCTGCTGCTTTTTTCGCGCAATCTGGCAAGTGCGTGTGGTAAAAACACAAAGTTGGGAGGTCGGGAAGAGCCGTGCAGACGCCCTTCCCACCGCGCTGGTCCCCGGGCCACCCCCCGCCGAAGCATATGCTCCCCTTCCGGAGAGGCGCCCACTTCGGCTGTAGAGCACATCTGTCGCTCTTGGCGGCTGAAGAGCCAGCCTTCCCTCTCCTGGGAGGAGCACCTGCTTCGCTCTGAGGGCGGAAGCTTCTCCCCGCATCATGTGGGGTGCATGCATGGACTCCCCTCTTCTGCAGAGGGGTGGGTGGGGTTCGCACCTCACCCAACTCTGGCTAAAATCTTCCCTTATTTCGTGCCTCTTGACCACGTGATTGGCTCTTGGGGTTTTGCCGGAATTAGCAAAACAACAAGCGCAACACTGAAACAGAATAACCCGTGAAATTTGAATTTCGGATTAGCTGCTGTTTTTACTGTGTCTCACATAGTACATGGCACATAATTACACTAAAAATTATTTGTTGTCTATTAGGAATTCAAATTTAATGAAGCATCCTATATCCTGCTACTTTATTGGTTCAATGGAAGGTATTTGACCAAAAATTAGTCTAATCAAAATCGGCTGGAACTGAGCTTCCCAGGAACTTTAGGGAAAGAATTTAAACGAACAAACAAACAAACAAACAAAAACTTATCTTTTGGGGTTGCACAGCTGGTAGGAAGCACATACTTAGAACTGTTGGTGGCCGCCTTTGCTACCATGTTGGAGCAGCTGCCACAGATGGGAGCCAATGTCCCCAAACCCAACCTGTCTCACGGCCTTTCAAACTGGGTCTGGGCTCAGTGGAGCCAGTGCCAATGGCCAGGTTGGGAGCCCTGCTTCCTACCCTTAAACCAGGCAACTGCAAAAATGTTAGCACGGGGGTGCACCCATGGGCTTAGCTTCTATGTGATCAAAAGAGTAGCGGGTGGATGTCAGGCAGCACAGATAACTGATGCCCAAAGCACCCTTCTCTCGTTTGCTAATCGACTCATTTCTTGTAAACATTAGCTCTTCAAGAGGGCAGGCTGGAGACAGGGTCAGAAATACTTGAGTGGAAGCTTGAATTTCAGATCTGCCTCTGCTTGGTTGAGTGGCTTTGGAGTTGGTGTGACTTCTGCAAAGTTTAATATTTTTTTTTTTGGGGGGAGATCTCATTATGTAGTTCAGGCCTTGAGCTCACAATGTGACCCAGGTCACTGTGATCCTCCTGCCTCAGCCTCCCCAATACTGGCCTCCTAAGTCCCGGCTTGCAAAGTTTAATTTTTAGGTCTGAAAACCAAAGGCTGAAGTCCTTTCCTCACAAGACAGGGACAAACAGATATCCGTGAGATCAACTGGTAAGCACTGCCGGAGGCCTCCGCCCCTTCTCTCCTACATAACCCAAAGGCTGGAGAATCAAAGCCTCAGGACAGGGCTTGTAGCACCGAAGCTGCTTCAGTCATCAACGGGCAGGGCGTCAGGTGACCATTTGTGTACAAGTGGAGGTTTCAAAGCATTGTCTTGTACATTTTGTCATTTTCAGTGTTTTTACAAACACTCTTGTCCCTTTATATTGGTTTCGTGCCTTGTGTACTTTCAGGATGAGAGCTTGGCCTCCTGTTGTCCTGTATGTAGTGATGTCTTTGAAACTTGCTTGCTGTTTTTCTTGCTCTCCTGGCATTCACTCGATTTTAATTATGTGAGCATCTGAGATCACTCGACAAGCCATTTCTTTTTCTTAAAGTTGGTCCACGTAATGGAAATGAAGCGGGGAAGAGGACCAGTGTTTACCTTGGTCAGTGGTGAATTCTACACGCCTTGCAGTTTTTCAGAACTTAGAGGTGGGTTTGGGCCACGGTGGGAGAAGTCAGGTGTGGAACTTTTGGAGGTAGGAGAATCACACGAGCACCTCTGCTCCTCCGTTTAGAGGGTGTGTGATGTGCATGTTGTACGGGGCTCCTCAGCCTCACAGGGTGTCCTGACTCAGTGAGCTGGTGACAGTCAGGACTGGAATCCAGAACCCTAGCTCAGAGGTGCTGGGTCTGGGCAGCCATCGATTCTACATAGCCTGGTAGCACACTCCTTGGGGACACTGCAGGGGCCATGTTCAGACCTTCCAGCCTCTTGGCTCTGTCCTTCTGCTCTGAGGGAGTAGCCTGGGCCTGCTGGGCAAGGTAGATCTGCTGTCAGAAAGTGAGGAGAGGAAGGAGCTGGGAGGATGGTGTGCTCTGCGCTGTTGGTGGGGCTTTCACCTCTACCTGATTGGGTTGAGTGAGCTGGGGTCAGTTGCAGGTGACCGGCAGGTAGACAATCAAGCTAGAATGACTTTCAGGGCTAGAAAGGGCCCCTCTGATGTACTTTGGGTCAACTCTCTTCATGGTGTTTGGGAGCATAAGAAGTGCATCTCTGAACCAGGAGTGGTGGTGCACGCCTGTAATCCCAGCAGTTGGGGGGCTGGGGGATTGCAAATTCCAGCCCAGCCCAGGCAATGTAACAGCTTAGGGAGAGTCTATCAAAAACAGTCTTGTTTCCCAGAGCTGTTATCCCATGGATTAGTGGGACAGTGGTACAGCTCACCTCTTCTCCCAGCAAGTGGCATAGCATAGTCTTTAAGTTCTCACTCAGGGGCCGGTAAAATCTCGGTATCATGAATTGAGCAGAAGTGAGGAACATTTGAAAGCCAGCTCACACAGAAATGCTACAAAGAAAGAGACCGGACCCTCCCTCGGCAGTCTGCAAACACCTCTGCAGCCTTGTGAAGCCAACCCCATCCTGTCCAAGGGTCCTGGGTGCTGCTGACTCAGTGCAGTTGTGGGGTAGTCCTTCCCCTCATCCCAGGCCGAGGAGCAGTAACAGACTGGCCCAGCCAGGCCTGGTCGCGGGGATTGCTGTCCTTCTGTGGAATGTCGTCTTGGTAGTTGGCCTGTGCCTATCTGAGTGCAAGTCTGGATTCCCACACAGGCCTGGCGATGTCAGAGCTGCTGCTTTGTTTGGCTGGTGCTTGTGTGGAGCACGTTGTCTGTGCTCTGTCCTCCGTGAAGCCTGCCGTGCCGAAATAGTCTTTCTATCAGCTGGGTCACTGAGTGTGGTGGTGAGCAGAGCCATCCTACCAATCCAAGCTGGGACAGTGCCTGGAAGAGGATCAACCTCTGCCGCTGTTTAGGCCATGGAGAAACTCAGGTTATTCATTATTGCAGCATGGTTTATAGATCCTGACTGATACTACCCCATGAAGCTACCTCTGGAAATCCTCTGTTCCCTGGAAGCTTCAGCCCTCAAATTCTTGCTATGACCTAATAAATTCTACATACTTATTGGTCTACATTGACATTACTGAGAAGGGCTACTTCAGCATCCAAATACAGATCAAACCAAGAGCAACTTTCGTGTGGACTTAGAGACGACTTTAGTATTTTTTTCCAATGCAAGAGATTGAATTCAGGGCCTCACCCATGCTAGGCAAGTATACTACCATTGAGCCTCACCTCCAGCCCTTTTTAAAATTTTAAGATAAGTTCTTATAATGTTCCTTGGGATGGTCTCAAACTTGCAATCCTGCCTCAGCCTCCTGAGTACCCAGGGTTACACCTTGTGCCACTGTATCTGGTTAGAGATTTCTTAAATATTTAAAAAAATGAAAATAGCCTATGGTGCTATTGGGAGGTGAAAGGACCTTGCTGAAGTATAGCCTGGTAGGAGGTTAGTTTTGGGGGTGTCCTGAATGGGGACATGGGGTCTGTCTCTCCCACCTCCACGGGGTGAGCTGCTGTGCTGTGAGGTCCTGCATAGCCACAGACCTGAAAACAGTGACATCAAGTGACCATGGCCTGAAGCCTTTGAAACTATGAGCCAAAATAAATCTTTCTTCCTCTGAAGTGGATTATCTCAGGTAGACGGTCACAGCGACAGAAGGCTGAGCAACGTCTATACCTCACCAACCTCCCACCCTTCTAGTTTGTGAGGGACTATATAATGTATTTCCTGAGTTTATAAAACCCTTCAAGAGAAGAGAGCTGAGCTAACTCTTAAAATAGACAGTCATAAAGTATTTGCCGAGTGGGTTAGTATATTGTTGCTGCTGCAGTGATGCAAGATTTTTTGTTTTACTGAGAAGATGGTAATAATCATCAGGTTAATTCCTGAGATTAATTATGGATTTGTAAAAGTGCCTTTTCCGTTTGGAAGTAGAAACATGATCCAGCCTATGGCCTGGTTTAATCGGTCAGCAAAGAGACCGAGATCTTTCTTCTTATGTTAGTGCATCTGTGTCACAGATGAGCAATTTGAAGCAGGATTGTATACATCTCCCAGCATACGAGAAATGCACTCCTCAAAACAAAGGTGTTGAGAGGTGGACCTTTAAGAAACATGAGGCCACGTGGCAGGGTTAATTCCTTTCCACAGGGGTGCAGTGGTTATCTGAGGAGTACTTGCTGATGAAGGATGAATGAACCCCACCCCACCTCACACTGCTGCCCCTCTGCTTTCCACCAGGGATGGCACCGCAAGAAGGCCCTCGACAGCTGCAGGCACCAGGACCTTGGACCTCCTGACCTCCAGAACGATGAGAATCATATCTGTTTGAACTCTGGTATTCTATTAAAGCAGCACAAAATGGACTAGGGCAGTAAACTATGGTCTGTGAGCCAGATTTACTTCACTGTCTGTTTTTTCAATTAAAGTTTTTTTTTTGACACCATTGAGCCATTTATTAATGTACCATCTATGGCTTGTTTTTATACTGCAGTGGAATTAAGAATTTGGAACAGAGATGATGTCCCACAAAGCCTCAGTTGTTTTCTACCTTATTCTTTAGGAAAAACTTTGCCAAACTCTGATCTGAAACAGAGTTTTTAGTGACTTTTTTAATCTCACAGAATGTTGCAAGTGGAAATGCTTTTTTATAATTCTCCATTTTTAGTGTGCTTTCTTTTTGCTTAAAATTATATGTCTTGTTTCAAGTATTATAAAAAAGATCTAAGCCACTGTAGATCCCAGTGGAGAAGTAGACATTGAGTAAAACTTCTATACCATAAAAATAAAGGTGAGCTAAAATATCGTCAAGGCAAGTGAAACCCAGAAGCCCCAAGGAATATGGGGAAATAATAATAATGTAAGTGAAGAATATACATCACATCCCCTAGCTATCTTAGGTGTAAATGATAACTTTGAGAGTTTATGACACAGGATTGTTGTGGTTTTGTGATTTTTCAATTGTGGGGTATTAACTCTCTTTCCGTTACTCCGGAGTGCAATTAGCCCCATTTCATGGGAAAAAACCAGCCCTGTTCCTTTGTAGTACTTCCTCCCAGTTTCTGAAGAAGCTCAAGGTCATCAGAAAATTGGGGATGTTAAGCTTCACAAATACCTACAGTGAAACGACAGGTTAGGACCTCAAACCTCAGGAGGTATCCGAGGTTTTGAAAGTGATGCTTGAATTTCTTTTCAGGAGTGTGTCGGGGATTTAACTCCAGTATATTTGACAGGCACTTGCACAACCAGAGATTGCTTTACTTCACTGCATAAATAACAAAGGTCCTCTGTACATCGCTTTATTTCCCCTCTAGCTACAAGAATTTCGAGAGATCTGTGCACTTACGCTTGATAGAAACGTATAGCAACGGAGGGGTAATAAGGACTTTCATTGACCTCTCTCATTATGACTCACCTTCAAAAACCACGCTCCCACCTTCCATATAATCAAATGATGCCTTGTAATCACCTAACCATTTTTAATATTCCCCAGGTTCCACTGAACCGCGCCAGTACTCAGACACCGTCTAGCTAGTCAGGGAAAGGAGTCTACCGTCATATTTAAAAGCAGAGAGTGGGACCGGTTTTACAGGCTGTGGACTAGAACAATTCAGAAACAATTGCTTATGTGATCGTTGGAGGATTTGTCCCTGTCAAACAGTTAATATTGCTTTAATACATGAAGTAGGCTGTATAAGATGGCAATAATGAAAAATGTCAGGAAAGACAATATCAATTGTTATTCAACATCCACATCAAAGATTACTTTTTTGTCAGTAGCTTTCAGAAAATGCATTTTCCATCAGATCTGATTGCGTTCCTCTTTGAAGTGCTCCATCCTCCCAGTAGATTTAATGTGACATCTAGGCACTTTGTAGTCCCTGGGCCTCTGAGGCGATTCAGAGAGGCACAACAAGCCATCACAGGTTTATCCTCAAAGGCCGACACTGTCTGTCTGATTTATTGTAACTTTAAGAATCATCTCCAGCAAAGCATGAGCCCTGCTACCCAGCCCGAGTGTCAGACTTTTATCAATTCATTTGTATGCAGCCGGTGGCTCTTGGAACCGAGAGCCCTATAGCCACTCATGGAAAATGCATTACCTGCGACTAAACCTTTTTATCTTTAAAGTCTGTATTTTTTATGTATAAGTCATTTTGGGTTATCATAAAATATACATAATTCTCCCTCCCCCCTCAAAAGGAAAAAAAAAGACAAAATGGAAAGAGAATATATAATAAGTTATGAACCTGTGGTGCCCTTATCAGCAAGGATTCTAAATAAACATCTCTCTTTATGTAAACACAGAGGGATATAAGGCTGTGATTACTTTCAATGGGAGACGGGAAGGCTTCCCTCCCCCTCGTCCCCTTTTAGGTTTCAAAGTGAAACATTGAGATTAATCATGGAGAATACGCTGGTCCGTGCTTCTGCTTTCCAGCGTGCGGGTCTGGGAGAGCGGGCGTCGGCGGCGGGCTGTGGTCGTCTGTTCCATTTCATAGACTCCCGCATGGCTTCACTCTGCAAATGTTTTCCGAGCCATTTGTGAGTGGCCTTAATTAAGAGGACTAGAAATGTGTGTCCTGGGGAGGAAGAAGGGAACCTTCTTCACCAGCTCCAACCCAGTGTGGCTCTGATGTCTGAATTTGTGGGGGTACGGAGTGCCTGGCATCCCCAACACGGCACATGCCATTTGCTGTCTCATGGGGCTCTGTAATTGTTTCAGATATTTAGATTCTGCTCAGGTCTGAATCTTCACAAGCACAGGATGCTCTCTTCTACCTTAAACCAAAGGTAACCACTGACAGATGGGGTTCTGCCCCCTCGACCCCACCAGGGACCGATGCACCTCCTGCCCAGGGTCCTGGTGGGCTGTGGCCTGTCAGGGTGGGCAGAGGCCTGCAGGCCTGGCTGGCCTCTCTGGGCCCAGTCTGTCTGGGCCTGCTTTAGGCCACGGCAGCAGAGTTAATGGAGTGACCGGGTGCAGCCCACAGGGCCCCAAGTGTTTACCATCAGGCCCTTTCTGGGAGCTTTATGGACCCTTGCCTTGGAACCATACCTGCAATTTTAAATTAATGAAGTTAATTAACCCCATCTGAGATATACTCTGCTCGTGAGTGGAAGGGGCCCTCGGGGGTGGAAGAAATGGTCCTGAAAGGAGATATTCTAACTGCTGAGAAAAGCTTCTGAGTGGATTCATACAATGGACGAAGATTAAAGGAGTGTTTTTTTGTTTTTTGCTACTTTGGGTTATGACACAGCATGATAGATATTTTTTTAGAATCTGCATGGTTTTAAGGCGTGTCGTTCCTTTCTGGGCTGGATCCCACTTAAATCTTTCTGCTTGCAGTGTGAAGTTTTTAAGACATCAAAAGATAGTACCCAAATGCAGAGATTTTATTGACCTTTTTTTTAAAAGGTAAACTTGATGTTCAGATATTTTTTAGCCCTTAGCCAAAGGTGGGGTTTCTTTGTATCTAACCAATCCTGGACCCTAAGCTGGTGTGATTTAAAATTCAGATAGACCAGGAGGGGTGTGCTTACAAGCCCAGCTAGGCTCTGGGAGTTTCCTGAAGGGACCCCCAGAAGGGTCTTTCCCAGTGTGCCCCAGATGCCTGTGTGGGAAGCTCGGTCCTCCAGGGGGCAGTGCGGGGAGGAGGGCCTGGTGGGGGCTTCCGTCCTCATGAAGGCCCATCATGGAAATGTGCGAGGAAGTGGGCTTGGGCTCCTGTTCTCCCTGCTCCCTCCTGATGCTGTGCATAGCAAGAAGGCCTCACGGAAGAGTCTGACCTACAGAACCGTGAGCCAAACACACTTCTCCTGCTTCCAAAGGACCCAGGCGTGGGATTGCGTCACAACAGCACACGCGGACGTGGATGGCGGGGCAGGTGTGCTCTGGGGCAGAAAGTGGGGATAACTCACTTTTTTCAGAACTGTGGTGGACCCATTTGACCCAGTTATTTCTTATCTTGCAGACAGCGGAAGCAAAGCTGCATGATCTCTGGATGGAGGGGGAGGACTTTAATCAGACAATGGGCAGCTGTTACAAGTCCCCCTCTGTTATTTCATTTCTATGTGCAGCTGTCTTTTGGGAAAGGAGTGCAGGGATCTTGCTGGATAGAACTTGTTTAAAAACAAAAGGCTGAGCTTGTCAGCATTCTGTTTTCCACAAGAAAGAGGAAAATCAGTTTAGAGCAATGTCAGAAGATGTTAACATTTTATGAGGGGATTCGAAATCATTCCCATGCATCACTTTGCCAATGAAAAAAATTAGATTTGTTTTCACAGATGTTGCTGACACATTAGCGTCTTATAAAACCATACTGCATACAAGGCTGCACTGCTTGGTGTGATGTAGAAAGTCACCTTTCAGCCCTATACACACACACACACACACACACACACACACGATATATGTGTTTCTTGTACAGGCAAATATACTTAAGATTTATATTCAACCAGGTGCTTCAAAATCCTAGGATAGCAGACTGAAGCTATGCTAATTTAAGACATTCATTCTAGAAGAGAGGAAGGCAGTTCCTTGGCCTCCTGGCAGTGGCCCCAGGTTCAGACCTGTGAGGCTTCTCGTGGGCATTTCTGGAGGATGTCTAGTGCTCGGCAGGCACCAAACCCTCTCATGTAAGAAGACAAGATGTTGGGAGGCAGTAGACTCTGCAAACTGCTTTCTAGTCCCATGCAGAAAACTCTTCTAGACCTCGTCGTGGTCCAGGAAAACCCATGTTTGTAATTCTGAGGGAAAGTTATCAGAATTCTAATGAGTTAATTCCAGTCTACCACTTCCAGCGCAACCCATAGTGCAAATAAATACACAAATATGTATCTATTTAATAACCCATAGTGCAAATAAATACACAAATATGTATCTGGTGGGGAGCCAAGGGCAGTCAGAACAAAGGCCTTGACCAGCACCCAGCTGGGATTTTATTAGAGGGGAATGGCCCAAGGATGAGTGACTGAAGTTGAGGTAATGATCTGGGGTAGTGGGAGGCCTGAAATCACCTTTGTAGTATGGAGAGAGAAAGACAGCCAGAGAGACACACACACAGATATCTGCATAACACAATTTGAGACAGTGTCTACTGTTTTGGGCTTGGTGCTTCAGCTTTGATGTGTACTTTTTATACCTCAAGGCTCAATCCCAGCTCACATGTACTTCTTGGGAGCTGTGGTGGGTAAGGCAGGCAACTGTGTCTGCTTCAAAGACTACATACACATCAGCACCTGGGCTAGACCCATTTACATTGCTTAAAGCCAGGTGAGGGGCTAAGGAAATGGCCTAGCCAATTCTGTACATATCAGGATATAGAAATAGGGACAGGTGTTACGGTTTATGTTCGGAGCCCCCTACCTCATGCAGCCATGGATGCAGCTGAATCTAGTGTTTGTGATTGGTTCATTATCTAGCACTGTGATTGGTGGTGTGAGGCTACACCTGCCCAGGGGTGGAGTAAGCATACAGTGTAACAGTGGGAAGAAGACGTGTCTTCTCTTTGGTGGTTTGCACTTGCTGTTTGCGGCTGCCACCATGCCACCTTGCCCCTTGGAGCCAACTGAGTATGGACTGAAACCTCAAGCCTGTAAGAAATAAACCTTCCCTTCCCTAATTTTGGATGTCAGGTATTTTGTCTCAACAACAAGAGAGAAAAGTAAGACAGAAATTGGTACCGAGAGAGTGGGTTCATTGCTGTTATGTTGCCTGGCCATTTGGCTTAAGAGGCTTGGAAATTAATTTGGAAAGTTTTGAGAGACTGGCCAAAAAGACAGCTCCTGAATGCTGGGAGCTTATTGGAGACTCTTGCTTGGAGCCTGGAAACTCAGAGCACAGATGGAAATGCTGCTGGTTAAGATGAAGCTCAGGAGGCTTCTGTTGAGAAGGACTACAAAGGCTGCTAGAGTCCAGGTAGGATATTGTGCTTTGCTGAAAGTTGTTTTGCATTTTGCTTGTGTTTAGAAATATTACCTGGGTGGCAGAAAAATTTCAGTGCAGTCTACTGTTGGATGGTAGTACGGTTACTTCTGAGAGCTTTCGACCAGATCTGTGTTGGAAACTTAGAGCAAAGAGTCAGTAGAGTAATTTAAAACATTTGGCCAAAAGAAGGCTCCAGTGGAACTGTGGGTTGTAAAGATAAAACAAAGGAGAATATAGTTGTTTAGAGGAACAGGACAATGGAAAAATG
The DNA here is from genome assembly GCA_004027455.1 of Hydrochoerus hydrochaeris. Lineage (NCBI taxonomy): Eukaryota > Metazoa > Chordata > Mammalia > Rodentia > Hydrochaeridae > Hydrochoerus > Hydrochoerus hydrochaeris. Next base: position 49,909 of record PVLA01000838.1, on the reverse strand, counting down.
AATTGAAGTCTTTCACCTGAAGCTACGAGTATATTTAAATTGTAGGATTCTTGTTTTGTTGTCTTGCCAGTCTACGTTAAAAGTTAATGGGAAGCAAGGACTGAGATTGTAATCTTTTAGTTTGATTTTAATGTTGTTTTTATATGTTTGTAACCAGGTTAATTAAAGTATTGTGTTTTAGTGTTGAACCTTGGTCACCCTTTGAATATTTTGCTTTGGTGCAGGAATAAGTGTAAAAAGAATGGTATATATGTAATTGTATTGATGTAAATCTGAATAGACCAAGATATGTTAACTTTCTCAAATCTGCCAGTAAAGACTACTATAGTTTAAGGAAATGTGTATAGTTATCAAGTTGACCAGGGGTGGATTTTTATGGATTAAAACCTGATGGTCACTTAATGCAGCTGAATGAAGTCAGCATGGTGCTGCGTGTAGATGGCCCAGCTGAGGAATCCAGCATAAGGAGCGATATGGTGAATAGTAGCAAGGCATTGTGGGTTCTCCTATGTGTTGCTACTTTTGGCTGTTGGTTTTCTTGGAGGAGCTCGTCACGACTGGCTTCCCTAATGTGAGTTTGACCATTATCATCAGAGGAACTTGTGACCTTGTTGCTGAGAATGGCTCTGGCTCACTTTGGGGGAGCTCTGCTTCTTACACTGAACATCGCTTCCTGGCTCCGGAGGGGAAGATTGTGCTGTTTAATTTCCTGGAGAACCTTGTCACACTGGCTTCCTGGCATGTACTCAACTGTTCTCATCATTGGAGGAGCTCGGGACCTCTGTGTCACTGAGGATGGCCGTGGTACTTTTCAGGGCAGCCCTGGTCCTTTTTTGAGCTGTATTCTCAGTTCCAGTATGGAACCCTCAACCTACCAGCACAGCTCCTTCATGCCATTGGCATAGACTTTCTGGCTTCCACTGCTGACCTTTGGGCCTTCCCATCACACATCTGTAAAACAGACTGGCGTGAGTCCTCCTTCTGGGCTCTAGGCCTCCAGTTGGGCTCGTGGAGGCATTGTCATGGGCTCTAGGTTTTCATCTGGAGTCTAGCAGGACAGTGCTCTGGGATCCATGCCCTTGGCTGAATATTCCGGGTCTTTAGTGTTGTGGACAGATTTTCTGCACTTTGTGTTTAACTCTGGGTGACCATCATAAAAAACTATTATAAATTCTGTGCCCTGATTGTAATTGTTCTCACAACCCCTGACTACAATACCAGGTTTAACCACAATGGAGACAATTGCTCCTCTTCCAGGGAGAGTGGTCCAAGTGTCCTCTGTGGTCTTACTTTTGCCCCAAATAGCTATGGGGCCCTGAGCAACCTGACCTCTCTGGGGCTCTACTTTTATATTTGTGGGAAGAAAAAGTTAGACTAGATGATGTGTGATATTCTTTCCAGTTCTAATGTTTAGGATTCTATGAGTTTTGCTAAGACTTTAAAGGAATTAGATCAATTATTCTTATATGGGGAAGTTTTGGCAGTATTCAGCAGAGGCATATGAAAAAAAATCCCTTCCTCCAGTTTCTGTTCCTGAGTGGATGGTTGCCATTATTTATCTGCAAAAAGGCAATCAAACTCTTGAGAGAATTTCTGAAGAGCAGATTTTATTTCCCTTGCTATGGCCCTTAAATGCTACACTTATTACATCTGAGTGCTAATTACTCGAGATTAATTAGTCAGCATGAAAGTGCTTCTGCCGCAGCACCCCAGTTACTGAACTGCGCTTGATCCGTGCTACCTGTAAGCTCTCGGCACCACCCTGGGAGGTGACTGTTAGGAGGCCACAGGCGAGCCTTTGACAACACTGGTGTTTCCAGAAGAACATCGTCAAAGGTAGGTGTCCTAAAGGTAAGTGAACAGAAAGCACAGCTAAATCCAAAAATGGGGGGACCCTGGCTAACAAGCCCAGGGGCCAGGCTATGTCCGGATGATGAAAGGTAGGTGGGTGAGACCGTTGTCTTGGCTTCATTTCTGGCTTTGTGACAGCCCTGTGATCAGAACCTGGGTGATCTGATGCACTCACGTCTCTCTGCTTCTATCTTGGCCCTCAGAAGAGATTTCCAGTAAAGATACTGTGAGATTTAATCAATGACTATTTAAGGATGGGAAGATCCTTGGATGAAAGGCATAAAGATAAAAGCGAAGTCCAGGTGTTATCATCAGTCTCCTCTGCTCTTCTCGGGACTGCAGCTGAGACACGCTCTGGTGTGTTTTGCACGATATAGAGCAAGTAAGGGTGTAACAGGATTTTCAAAACCAAGTGCCCATTCTTCTTTGTAACTTGTGTACGGTGGCTTGGCCAGCCTTCCTATCTCATTTATCTCTCTGCAGTGGTTTGTCTGCTGTGTCTAATTTTCCCTTATTAATGAATCTCCCCTTTGTCCTGTACAAATCGAGGAGGATGACATTTATACAAGGTAATCATTTTCATGCATTACCAAAAGGGTTATTTATTGGTGGTTATCCAGCAAAAGTAAGCATATCTGTCACTGACATCTGACCTAGAAGAGGCTGTTATTTTTTTTTCTTTTTAGCAGAATTATTTGCTGATCAGATTTCTTTTTGGTCTTTAGATTTGTGGTTTAGGGGCAAAAGATTCATAAATCTCTGAATTTTGAAGAGAAAATGCTCTTGGTAAGGTACTCAACTTCTTGGATGTACATCTCCTCAGTGAAGAGGGGCTTGTCAAAGCCACGTTTCCAACTGTAGATATTTTAAAAGAAAACAAGCTGTATGGGTAGAATTGCAGGGACCTAGGGAAGCAGTGCTTCACCAGCTCTGGAGTATCTCGTCTAGGATGAATGCCTCAAACTGGCACAGCTTCAGTATGTAATCTTAGGGCTTTGTAAGTACTTACTGGATATAAATCTCAAGCATACTTGCCTTACAAGAAATGTGTGTATATATATGTGAGTGTGAGTGTGTGTGTGTATTTTTTGTTTTTTGAGATAGTCTTGCTATGTACTTCAAGCTGGCTTTTGAACTCATTATGTAGTTCAAGCTGATCTCAAACTCATGGCAATCCTCCTGCCTCAGCCTCCTGAGTGCTTGGGTCACAGGTGTGCACCACCATACCTGGCAAGAAACATGTATCCCTTAGTTTTTCTGAAGTTCAACTCCATTTTTATTGCTTGGTGTGCCTGTCTTGTCAGTCTGTGTCCTCACCCTTTGCCCTGAACTTTGGCTGAGTCCAGGGCTTGGTGATGAGTTAGATGCCTTGGGGCTCTGCTTGGTGCTCCTCTGCCATCCGCCTGGCACATCTGTCCTGCAGGGTGGCATCGGATAGCTGCAGGGCTACTCCATGGCGAGGCCACGGGGATGGCTCTGTGACTGCCGCTTGCTTTCTAAGTGAGGAGTGGGGTGCGGGTCCTTTCCACTCTTGGATCCTTCAAAACTGTCCAGTCTCTGAGGTCTTACACGGAAAAGAAGAAGCTGCATACTGTTATCAGGATCTCAGTCTTTTCTCTTTAAATTTATTTGTTTTAAAATTGATTTTATTAGCACAGTTTAGATAAACAGAACGATCACATTCACCGCAGGGCATTTGCACCTGTATGTACTGTACCTTCATTTCCCTATTCCCCACCCCTCTCCCCGGCCTTCACCCTCTGTTACCTCCTTATTTACAAAGTCTTTGTTTCTATCTTATCCTCCCCTTCTCAGTTTTCCTTTTCCCTTCATTTCTCCCTAGTTTTTAACCAGTTAAGCAGTGTCTTCCTGTGTCATATTTTCTCCTGTACATTTTGGTCTGTCTTTCACTTCCCCAGTTTCCTCACACCAGACAGAAATGCAACCTTCACACAAGTGTGTCCAATTTACTTCATTTAAAAAGTATGTTCTCAAGGTGCATCTATTTACCAAAAATGTCTCAAGTTTATCCTCCTTTATGGCTGAGTAATACTCCATGGTATTACAAACATACACCGTCTTCATACATTCATTGGTTGGTGGGCATTTGGGCTGTTTCTAAGATCTAGGTGTTACAAACTGCGCTGTTATAAACATATATTGCCATGTTATTATGCTTTTAGTTTTTTGGGGAAGTTACCAAGAAGGGGAATAATTGGGTAGAATAGAATCTCTAATCCTAGTTTTTAAATGAATCTCCACTGATTTCCACCGTGGTTGCACCAGCCTACACTCCCACCAGCAGTGGAGAAGGGTTTGCTCCCAGGTGCTTCAGCAGGGGAAGGACTAGGAGAAAGCCCAGAGAGTAGGGGTCTGCTCGGTGCCGTCTCCTCCCTCACTTTCATCTTTACCATCCCTGGAGAGTGCTGCTTATTGGCTTGCAGAGCTGAGCTTGAGGCTAGATTTTCCTCAGGTTTCTTTGGCTCTGGTGCAGGTCTAGAGTCTTGACCTTTTTGCCATCTTTCCTGTCTGACTCCTTTGGTGGTCTTTGGTCCGTCCCTCTCCTGGGCCACGGTAGGACTTTGGCCTTTATGGGCCCTCAGCCCACTGTTTCCATCTTGCCTTGCTGACCCTTCTTCAGAAGTCTGGGATGGAGCTCCTTCCACCTCCCTGCCTTTGGGTTTGGTGCACTGTGTCTGACCCTGAGACAGAGCAGGAGGTTTGGACTTCACATCTCCATGCACCGAATTCCCCTTTGCTGTAGAGGCTGGCATGACCTTTAGAGGCACATGGGTCTGGGAGGCTTGAACGGGGAGAGTGACCGTCTTCCTCCTCACTGAGTGCTTCATTTTCTGGAGACTCCTCACACTCTCTACTTGGGCCACCCTGACCTGACTGACTTCTGCCAAGTGGAGCTGAGGTCACAGGCTGTAATGATTCACTTCCTGCCCTGGACCTTTCCCATTCCTGAGTTTCTTCACTTTGCCAGCTCCAGGTCATCTGTTAGGTCAGCCCAGCTGACTGGTTTGGCGTCCTCCTCCTCAGCAGAAAGTCTCTTAGGGAGCTGAGGTTCCCCTTCTTCTTCTTTCTTGGTGAGGCTGCCATGTTGGGAGGGGGAGGGAAAACCCAGAGGCTCTAGGTCTCTTCTGGTTCCAAATGAATTTTAGGGAAGTTTTCTCTAGATTGTGAGGTGTGCTCATGGTATTAATTGGGGCTGCATTGAATCTGTGTGACAGTTTTGGAAGAATGGCCATTTTCACTATGTTGGTTCTTCCTACCAAAGAGCAAGGGATGTCTCTCATTTACCCTTCAACTAAAGATACCAGGATAAGAGATCTACAGGGACATTGAGCTACACCCAGAAACCTCCACTCCCCTAAACCTACAGTCACCTTGAATTCCAGCAGAGCTTTACATGATTGACACTGCTCCAAACTGGGCATGGTGGTGCATGCCTGTAACCCCAGGACTCAGGAGGATCATTGCAATTTCTGGATCAGCTTGGGTTACAAAATGAGTTCAAGGCCAACCTGAACTGCATAGCGAGACCCTGTCTCAAAGACCCCCCCTCAAAAAAAAGAAAAATTGAAGATCCTTTTCAATCTCCTTTTTCAGAGTTCTGTAGTTTTCAGTGTAAAGGCCTTTTACTTCATTTTCAGATTGATTCCTAAGTATTTCATTTTTTTCAGTGCTGTTGTAAAAGGTGTTATCTCCTTAATTTCTCTCAGTGAGTTTATGATTTGTTTTTAGTAATGTCATTGAGGGTTTTTTTTTTTTACGGTAATGGGAATCAAACTCACAACCTCATCCTTGCTACACAGGCCCTGTGCTGCTGAGCTACATCCCCAGCTGCTGTTGAATTTTGAGTGCTGACTTTGTATCCAGCTATACAACTGAATCTGGTTATTACATCTACAAGTATTTTGGTGGAGTCTTTGGGGTCTTCTATGTGGAGTGTCATATCATCTGCGAATAATAATTTAACTTCTTCCCTTCCTATCTTTATTCCTTTTATTTCTTTTTCTTATCTAATTGCTCTCACTAGTATTTCCAGCACTGTGTTGAATAGGAGTATTGATAGTGAACATCCTTGTCTTGTTCCTGATTTTGGACTGAAAGCTTTCAGTTTTTAACCATTTAGTCTGATGTTGGCTGTTAGTTTGTTATAGATGGTTTTTATCAGATTGAGATAAAGACCATCTATTCCAGTTTTTTGTAGATTTTTGGGGGGCTTTTAAAATCATGAATGGGTACTGGACTTGTCAAATGTTTTTTCTGTGTCTGTTGAGAGGATCATATGGTTTTTGTCCTTGGCTCTGTTGATATGGTGTATTACATTTATTGATTTGCATAAGTTGAAACATTCCTGCATCCCTGGGATGAATCCCACTTGGTCAAGGTGTATAATCCTCTAGATGATTTTCTGCATTCTGTTTGTCAGTATCTTATTGAGGATTTTGGCATCTATGCTCATCAGGGAGATGGGCCTGTAGTTCTCTTTTTCATTTGGATCCCTTCTCTGGCTTTTGTGTCAGGGTAACGTTTGCTTCCAGGAATGGTTTTGGGAGTATTGCTTCCATTTCAGTTTCATTAAGGAGTTTGAGAAGTAATGGCATTAGATCTCTACATTTCCTATGGAATTCAGCAGTGAATCCATCAGGATGTGAGCTTTTCTTTGTTGGTAAGTTTTTAATTACCTTTTCAATTTCATTGACTGCTATTGGGTTACTTGGCATTTTTATATCATCTTGGTAATTCATGTGTATCTAGGAACCTGTCCATTTCTTCTGTATTTTCCATCTTACTAGATTAAAAGTTGTTGAAGTAGGTATTGATGATTTGAATTTGTACAAAATTCATTGTGAGGGCTGGGGACTTAGCTCAGTGGCTCAGGTTCTTAACTGATAAGCATGAGGTCATGAGTTTAATTCCTGGTACAAAAAAAAAATCCATTGTGATTTCAACAGACAACTTTAGGGTTAAAAGTTACTGTAAACTACCTCAGGACGGTAGTGCAATGTATTTCGAAAGCGTGACAGGCATTACTGCGAAGCCAAGGAATCTTAAACTTTAGGACGTTTGATTTGTGTGGGTTTCCTCAAAGGATGTTACCTAATTTGATCTATTCAAAGAGAAAAGGAAAGGAAAGAAAAGAACTTTCTCGAAGTTATATTAGCCCCAGGGCCCCAAACTCTTCCATTTCTGATGATGAGAAAGCTTTTTTATAGTTTTGGGCTTCACTGACGTTTTCAATCACCTAACTGTCTAGGTATTGGGGCAAAGGAGGGCGTGAAGGAGATGGTAACATCCCAGGTACCGGAGGCAGCAGTGGGATGTGAAGACTCATGAGGGGAAGTAGAAACTGGCTGGAGGTGAGAAGGCTTGAGGAGGTCAAGTGAAGTCAGCGCTGTGGTTTAGGTCTGGGGGGTCCCCAGAGCCTCACGGGTTCAGAGGTGGGAGCTGTGGACGTGATCGGATCTGGGGGTGCTGCACTGTTTTGTTTATTTTTTCTTTTTGAGACAGGGTCTCACTACGCAGTTCGGGCTGGCTCTGGGCTCGCTTTGTAGCCCAGGCTGGTTTCCAGCCTCTGTGCTGCTGGTGGTGCGCTGGTGGGGTGCACCCCTGGAGGTGTACCCGGGAAGGGAGGGGCGTCTCTCTCCAGGTCCCTCCCTGCACTCTACCTAGGTTTCCTGGGCCCAGCCCCCCATTTCACCAGGCTCTTCCTGCCTTGGAGCTGGCCTTCCACGGACTGAAAACGTGAGCCCACGTCAACTTCTCCTTTGAACACAGGTCTTAGGTATTGTGTGCCAGTGAGGACAGAGTGACTCCCCAGTCAGTGACAAGGACCCAGGCTGCAGGCGGGAGAGAGGCAGAGACGGGAGGGAGTGGTGGGGCTGGGGGTTGGTGGAGGAAAGATGGCATTTATTTGGACAAACCAGATTCTCTCTCTATGTACCCTTCAGGCAGGTAAAATGTAGGCCCAGGATTCTTAGGACTATTAGGAGGCAAAGATGGAGAGAGCATTGTTCGCAGGAGTCACGGAGGCTGTGGGAATGGGGAGCAGACAGACAGGGGCTGCTGAGCCCGGAAGACAGATGCAGGCAGAGCGAGGCGAGGTGCAGCTCCTGTGAAGCATCCAGTGAGCCTGGACTCTAGGTCTGACCATGAGGAGGACAGTGGAGAGGCTGAGACAAGGACTCAGCCAGGTGTCAGCACAGGGCAGCAGGGTCCGAGGCAGGCAGCGAGGGCCCTGGGGAAGGGGTGAGGCTGGTGGGTGCTTGGCCTTCCACCGAGCAGAGGCCCTAGGGTTGGACAGGGTGGGTGGGGACAGTGGGCGGTCCTGAGGCCAGCAGAGCAGGGCGGGAGAACTGAGCTCCCGTGGAGGCCTCGTGCACAGTGGGGACGGCCAGTGAGAAGAGCGTTGTGCTGTCCTGTGTGTGTGGCACTCAGTGCGTAGTTTTGCCGGGCTGACCGTCCTGCCAGTTGGGCTGCAGCTCATTTGCCAGCTGGGATGATGGGAGGCTCGTAGCCTGCATTTCTTTAATACTTCTATAAGCCCAGTAATAGCTAACCCGGTGCTAGGGCTAAAATAGATTTTCAGCAAATATCTATTTCTTATGTTTTTAAGATAACTGAGTCCTCAGATTTATAGACTAATTAAAATCTATTTTTAATCATGAATTATGCCCCAAACACAGATTAAAATGTAATGATTAACATATTACATTTTCTATCCTAGCTACACATATAATTATGAAAATGTTTCTCAGGGTGAAGATGCATTTTATTCACCTTTGTGTTATCAATATCACGCCTGCTACTCAAAACAAAATGGGCCTCTCACGAAGGTGGGTTAGGATTTATACATGCCCAAGTTGTAATTCGAATTGTAAATGAATTTAAAGCACTCTCCTTTCTTGATACTGAGGACTGAACCCAGGGCCTTTGTACTAATTGGGGTCACCAGCCTTTCCTTTTATTTATTTAGTCATTTATTTTTATTTTGAGATGGGGTCTTGCTAAGTTTTCTGGGCTAGATTCAAAACTTGTGACCTTCCTACCTCGGCCTCCCACATGTATGCCACCATCCCTGGTTTTGTGGTGGTTTGCTTATTTTTTTATGGTACTGGGCACTGATTGATTGAAGCCAGGATGTTTGCACTGAGCCATATCCCCAGAAATCGAGTCTGGATAACCCAGTAAATTTGCTTAGGCTGGTCTTGGACTCCCAATCCTTCTGCCTCAGCCTCCATTACCATTTTATTAATAAAAATAATTCTCCAGAGTCAATAACATAGCATGGTTGTTATAGTAGAGATAAAGTCTGTATCTAGCCTCCTTTGATAGCTTGCAATATTATCACCAGAAAGGTGACATGGCACACTGTGTCTGCTGAAAACAAGGACCCACTTCCATCTTAGGTTCAGTGTTCTTCAATCATTCTTTAAGGCTCTTTGTTTCCATTCTATTCATCTGAACTGAGAGGAACAGCACTGGACCAAGTAGACACTTGAGGTTCCAGAGTCAGACTGAAAAGAGAGCCATCCTGCAGGAAGCTTCACACCCTATAATCTGTAAAATGGGCGCAGTACCTCCTGGGTTGGAGTGAGGTGTTAGGCATCAATGGTTACAAGGGCTGATACTGTGTTGGGAGTAGTGGGCCAGTGGCAAGTGTTTCTTCACCTTTCTCCTGCTCAGAGAGGCTCGAAATAAACCTGGAGAATATTCCAAAGGTCCAGTGGGAAAGGCTGATTGTACAGTGGAAACCAAGAACCTCTCTGTTGTGTAGAGGTTGGTTTAGCGTTTCTCAAGGTCCTCCGTGATGGGGAAAAGCGAATATGCGCTGTTTGTATCTCCGGGAGGGCTACGGGGTGTTAGGCCGAGGTCAGCATCCCATTGCTCGTGTTAAACACAGGCACGCAGCCAGGTGCAGTGCGACATGCCTCTAATCCCAGCTACTGGGAAGGCTGAGACAGGAGGACTCTGAGGCCAGCCTGGGCAATTCAGCAAGACCCTATCTGAAAGACAAAACAAAGCAACCCACCCCAACCCAACCCATTCCAAACCGAATAGCAAAAGCAAACCCCAAGAACCCTCCTGAGGTATAACGAGAATCCCTTGACCAAGCGCATGCCCGTGCTTCTTGGTCACCACAAGGTCACATCGTTGGTGAAGATGAAGTCAGAGGCTCACTTGCTGTCCCTGACAGTCTGCACTTGCCCAGGGCGTTGGTGGTTCCTCCTCATGACCCAGCGGCTGGCTAGCTCTGGGCTGTGGCTTCCCGCCTCTGCCCCGCGTTGAGAGAGAGAGCGCATCCTCTGCGCGTCCTCCCTGGGCTGTGAGAAAGATGCCCACCGGCTCTGCAGCACGCACAGCGCTTTTGCACCGCTGTGTGAGAATCCTGTGAACCGACCCGTGCTCAGCGGGGACTTAGCTCCTCTTCCCTCTTCTCTGCCTCTGGCTTCTCTCACAGAAGCCCATTTACCACCACAGGGCAGGATATTTGTTCTAACGCTCTCTGAGTACATTTCTAAAGTACTTTGTACTTCTCCAGAGAATCTGTTTGTGGCCCAGTCCCATCAAGAATGTGTTTGTTTATCTGTGGAGAATGTGAGTGATGAGCTTAATTAAAAGAATTAACTCTTTTTCAGATTTTAGTGGAATAAACAGGACTTACTATAATTGAGATGGAATTTTAAAAAAATAAACATTTTATTTCTCTCTTGGTTTCTGATTTCCCCTCTATAAAGCAATTATATCGTAAGGTTTGCTCCACCACAAGTGAATGAATGAATGAATGGATGGATGAATGAATGACTTCTCCATGGCTGCATTCCATACTACTGTCCTTTCTTAGGGGTTATACGTCAGTGCCAGTGGTTAAACTGAGCTACATAATGAATACAAGATCGCTGGATAATTTTTGCAAAGGTCAAGTGATAGCCATGATGTCCAGAGAAGAGACAATCTATCTATAAATATGTCTGTCACATGCCTCTCGGGATCTCTTGCCATTCTGTGTGAATGGTGACTCTGAAAGGCCCAGACCTAAACTGTAGTTTCTTCCCATATTGATTTATTTTTGGTTTATAAATAATGCTTGCAGAATCACATTGAATTGGGATAAGTTTAAAGTACCAGTGTATTTGTCTTGATTTGATGTCACAGTTTAGAGTCAGATTCAGGTTGCATTTTTGCAAGGCACAGTCCCATACATTTTAAAACAACTCTTTCGTTCTGGTGCTTTTTAGATAACTTTGCATTAGCGTTTGGGAAGGTAAATGATGATTTGTTTATTTTCCAGTGGTAACTGAGCAGACCCTGCATACTATAGTGCCAACAAAAGACTGTGGGGTTTTGTTATTGTAGTCATTGTTACTTTTGCTTTACTATATTAAGAAAACAACCTTCTCCCCAAACTGATAAGTGGCTTGGTGGTTGGCTCCCTAAAGTGTTTTAATTATTGAAAGCAAGCCTGACTCTGAGAAAGCTGATTGGAGATGAAGCGGGGGCTCAGGGCTGAGTTCCAGTCTGTCTTGATGTGTGCTGGGAAGAACTCAGGGCTGGGTTAAGCTGGTACTGGTTGTTTACTCGGGGGCCCCTTCTGACTGACTGCAGCCTGCTCAGCTACTGCTCCATCCTGGTTAAGAGAGATGGTAACAGCCTCATCCTAGCTCCTAGCTCCTAAAATCCTAGCTCCGTAGCTATGTGCCTGTGTTTACTAAGTAACCCTTCTGAGCTCTGTTCTTCTCATCAATAAAATGGGGAAAATGTTTCGGTTAGAACCATTGACTCTGACACTGTGCATAGAACGTTCGCTGTCTTCCTTGGCAAATAGTAAGTGATTGACAATGCTGATCCTCAACTACTGTTCATTTGTTTTCCTGATGTCAAGGGCTCCCTCCCTCCTCCCTCTCTCCTCCCTCCCTCCTCCCTCCCTCTTTGCCTTCTTTTCTTTTTTCTGGCACTGGGGATTAAATCCAGGACCTTTGCTCAGAGCAATATCTCCAGGCTCTTTTATATTATTTTTAAAATTCTGAGCCAAGATCTAGCTAAGTAATCCAGGCTGGGCTTGAACACTGCGATCCTCCTGCCTCAGCCTCGCCGAATGCTGGCGTTTTACCAGTGTGCACCACTACACTTGGCCCCTCCTTGCTTATTCCGGGAGCCATGTAGTCACAGGTTTCAGAGACTGAAGAGGGTGCCAGCATTCTCAAGAGACCTTCTGCACAGAGATCTCATCTTGTTGGTGAATCTTTTGACTGTAGTCTAGATTGCTTTCCTGAGCAGCTTTTCTGCTTGTATGCATTTGTGATTCAAGATGAGCCCTTGTTTATTGTGTACTATGTTCCACATTTGTTTTTTGTTTGTTTGTTTTGACTTTCTGAAGCAGGGTCTTTGTGCGTAGCCCAGCCTAGCCTTGAACTCCTGGCAGTCCTCCTGCCTCAGCCTCCCAACTGCTGGGATTGCAGGTGTGCGCCCCTCACTCAGCTGTCCTGTACTTGTTTGGAGACTCATTGCAACATCACAAGCCAACTTTCACACATGTGCTACCATTAGAGAAGTGGAGCTAGAGGTGGGTGAAAGATCAAAGTAAACTGATCCCCGTTACTGGGAAGAACTTTAACATTTTTCGTTTTTCTTTTTTTTTTTTTTTCTTTTTTGGCACTGGGGATTGAACCTGGGCCTTTTGCAGGCTCTACATGTGCTCCTGAGCTATGACAGATCTAGGCCTCAGTATTTAACCTCCTGTGGAGAGAGGATCAGTAGCATAGTTTCAGATGATAGCACTCTGGTCTGTCTGTCTGTCTTTCTTTCAAAATTCTTTTACCTGTGCTTTTCTCATTCTAGAAAGAGCCTATTTTTGTTCTACAACTGTCTTGGTTACTTTTTTCTCCTTGCTGGGACAAAATACTCAACACTCCAAGGAATCAGTGGCCTGATTGCCCCAGGTCACAATACCCAAAGTGAAGGAAGGAAAGGTTTATTTAGTTCACTGTTTGTGGAGGTTTCAGTCCACAATCAGCCGGCTCCAAGGCAGGGTGGCATGGCACTGGGGCAGCACGTCAAGGCAGCAGCAGATCTAAAGGAAAACAAGCCTCTCCTCCCTTATATTGCATGCAGGCCTCCCGGCACCCAGGGCAGAGGTAGCACTCACAAAATCTCTTGCACAAGCTGAGGATGTTTTCAAAGTTAGGGCCCTGGCCCCCTGCTGGGTCTCATAGTTAAACTTCTAAACTTCTCAGGTTTATACAATATATCGACAATAACAACAACTAATTTTTCTGATGGAAAAGTGTTTCTTTGTATAGTTTCTGCTGCCAGATTATGTGGCAATTCCTTGGCAATAGGTGTTGTGAACCTGGAGTTACTGTTTCTTTTCTTACCTGGTATCTGTTGGAACAAAGCTAAACAGATGAATCTAGTGATGTAAATACAATAGAGAAAAAAAATCAAAATTTGAAAAAGCTTAATTTTAGCATTTGTTTTACCATAAGCTGTGGAAAAATGTCATCATGAAATCCAAAACCATCAAAACTACAGTCAGCTGTAGGTCTAAGCCAGATTAGATTTGTTTATATAAATCCAAAATATATCTGTATTTAGTGTCAAATGGTACTAAGCCTAATAGGTTCAATGAAAAAGTGTGATGAATACTTGGATTTTGGTAATTTTATCTGTGTATACATATACGTGTGCTTCAGTTTAAAAATATGGTTCTACCTAATTTGATTCACAATGTTACACTGTGTGTGTGTGTGTGTGTGTGTGTGTGTGTGTGTGTGTGGTCGGTCCCTGGGGACTGAACCCAGGATGCCTTTGCACTGAGCTACACACCCAGCCCTTTTCCAAAACGGTTTTTTATTTTTTTATTCATTTATTTTATTTTGAGATAGGGTCTCACCAAGGGACTCAGTTGCAGAGGCTGGATTTGAACTTGTAGCCTTGGCCTCCCAGAGTACTGCAATTACGGCTATGTGCCAGCATACCTGGGTTACTTAGCTGTTTTTATGCACATGTCTTTCCACTGCTGTTACGTTCCCTCCTGGTCCTATTACCTCATGACTGACAGCTTCGTGGTGGGTGGCATCATTGCTTAAGCATGTGAGGAGAGGGAGTGATCACATGGAGAGATGGGAAGCCAGGAAGGGGAACCGGTCTTGCCCTTTTATGTCACCCTGCTGGAAAGAACTTACCAGGGCCCAAGAGATCGCATTCATCCCTCCCAAGGAATCAGTGACCTGATTGCCCCAGGCCCGCTCTGGCCTCTCTGGGGTACCTGCTTCCAGCACCTGAGCCCTTGGGTCCAAGCTTCTCCCAACCCTCTGGACTTCCCCACTTCTGTGTGGGTGATTCACATTCAGCCGCTTTATGGGGGATCTGTTGTTCACTCCTGTTTATCTTGCTTCCTGGTATCTAGATCTCTAGTATCAGTTTTCTGTGCTAGTTTCCCCTCTCCGTTTTGAGTCTCGAGTTAAGGATCTGGTCCACTGAATCTAGAGGTCGCAGCAGCATTGTGAGAATGAAAGGGAAACCCGCTCCTTGGCCTAATCCGGATATACATCAGCAACCATGGGCATAGCGGGAGGCCAAGCTTTCAAGTGGAGCTGGTGAAGCGCTGGGGGAAGCGTCAGAAATTCCCCCCAAATTGACTTGGCATCTGTCGCCTGGGACAGCCTCGGCTGTGAATGGAAAACTCTTGTAGAACAGAGGAGGGGACCCAGGCAGCAAGAGTACTCCAAACTCTGTGTCCTTTACTGAATCCCTGAGAAGTGGTTGACCTTAACGGGGACTCGTGATCATACGCCTAAGACTTCTCAACCTGTTCTTCCTATTTGCACTTGTGCTTTTGGATTCCGTCAGGAAGCAGAGTTTTACAGGAATACAAAAAGCATCTGCCCCAGAGACGCTCAAGGGTGGAAGGTCAGGCGGCCTGCATTCCTGTCTTTGCTAGTTTCCTTCCAGGATGCAATGTTTTTTCTTTCAGAGCATCTGGATTTTGTGATCTGAGACATGCTCAGATTTAACAGCTTGAACTTTACAAATAATTACTATATTTTTTTTGGGGGGGGGACATCTTTTATCTGTAGAGAGACTTGGAAATAGAGTTACTTCTGTAGCTTTTAAAAAGCTTAGCTTTCCCAAAGTGCTGTTTTTTAAAGTATCATAAGTCAAATTTATCATGGGGATAATGTAATAAAGACAAATATTCAGTCAATAATGAAAAGCTAAGTAAACGGGTATGTTTAAGCTCTATTATGTGCAGAGGAGTACATTAAGGCGGGTCTAAGAGACACTTTAATGGATTTAACATTAGCAGTCAGACCTGGGCTTGGTATAAATCAAACACCATCGCATTCTGGTCTAACGCACATCCACTCATTCATTAGCACCGTCCAATGCAGATTATAAATATTAGCCAAGAAACCTTCAGTTCTTGAGATTCTTTCCACAGACACAGCAATAACTGAACAATAATGATGACAATTTTATTTTTATGAATCGCTATGGCTTTCATTGATTTGCTCCTGGGTCTGGAGAAGGCTTCCTCAGCCAGCATTCAGCAGAACGGTTATGGCGTTATCAGATGGCCGTAAGAGATAAATAAAATAAAGGAGGTGCGAATGAGGGTGGGACTCTGGCAAACTGCTGATGGAAGCAAGATTCCGCCCTTTACTCCCAACAATAGAGCACCTTAAATTACCGCCTCTCTCCCGTCCTCCCTCTCCGGTTCACTGAAAGGAAAATACTCCCAGGCTATAAATGCGCATTAACTTTGGAGCAGAAGGTTTTTTGGGTTCTTGGTAGCAGCTGAAGGAAAATGAATAAGATGGGAATAAATGAGCCTGCTTAGGCAGTGAGTGGGCAGGAGGCCGAGTCCCGCAGGAACGTGGCCTTTCATGGCTCCTTTGATGATGTAGGGGTTCCTAGTAACAAAAGCAAGTGGAGCCTTCCGAAAATATTTCACCTGTGACCGCAGCAAGGGGCAGGCCCCTCCCTGCCTACCCCTCTGCAGGGTGCGAGGTGTCCTGGCAGCCCGGGTCAGCCCTCCCTGCCTTTCACTCCTCAGTGTTAAGGATCTGAAGGTCGTGGTTTATCAGTAAGAAGGAAGCGCAGATGTGCATCTATACCTGTGTTTCCAGGACTGCCTTTGTTTTTCCCTTTTCAGTGACAAATTTTAGGGGTTTATTTGGCGCCTATGCGCTCCCATCCTCAGGAAAACGTGGACTTGTATCTCGCTCGATGCACTGGATTGAGACCTCACTGGGCTTTCAGTGAACACAGAGAACAAATACGTCTTTGAGAGCCTGTCTGTGGTCTGCAAGGTCTGTGCCCTGACGCCGATTAGTGGATTCCCCTGAGACAGAGGCAGTGGAAAGAGATTCTTTTTGCAGCGATTCCTCTATTTGCAATCAGCCTTTCTCTCCTGGCCCCAGGTTTCGGCAACAGTTTGTAGAGAGGTGTGGACAAGCCGGGGTCTCAGCACCTGTCTGGCTTCAGCGTTTGCTGGGTCAGTGAGTCCTCTGTGTCTCCACCGAAGAGCGGGGTGGAAGCTGCCCTACAGACGGAAGAGGCGCGCTTGTAGAGGTAGCTGATGTCACCTGTTATTTTTTCCAGATCGCCTTTACTTTTTATGTTAGTTTTAGTTTTTGAGGTGAGAGCTTGCGGGGTAGTCTAGCCCGAGCTTGAGCTCTTTGGTAGGTGGCCTTGAACTTGTCCTTCTGTTGGTCTCCCGAGCGCTGGGACCGCAGAGTGCACCACTTCGCGTGGCTCTGCATGTCATCTTACTACATCTCTCAGACCAACCTGCCTATGTGCTTTCATTCTACTCTTGCCCAGCAGATGTGTTCTTTAGACTTAATTAAACCATCATCACAATTTGAAAGAATTCTGAGTTATTGGTCACACACTGAGCTGCCAAGTAACAATACTGGAAGACCTCAGATATGGTAGCATTAAAAGATTTCCTCTTGTTCAGCATCATAGTGGCTAATGGAGAAAAGGAAAGCAAATTCATGACTGTGTTTAAATGGGAGATCATGTATCACTGAGGGAACAAAAAAAATCACTCCATAAACCGAAAAACATTGCAGGAACCACAGTGTCTGTCAGGCCTAACCACAAGTCTGTGGCGGTTTGTAAGCCACTTTGATGAACATGAGTTCAATAAGCTCACTGGTTTCCAAATGCATAAATGGGATTATAGACATGCTCAGTCCCAGGAGGTGACTGAGAAAGTGATTGCTGGGGATTCCCAGTGGGCAGATAGAAATGGGTGAAATAGAACACGCTGCCCCACTTTCCAGGAGTGTTCACTAAGCGTGAGGGCCGTGGAAAGGGTTTGGATCTGGAGAGCGCCTCAGCAGGCGCCTGTGTCCTGAGGCTGAGCTTCTGGGAGGGAACTGAATCAGGAGGGCACTGTACACCTGGCTTCATAGCTGCTGCCCGGAAACTGGCCCTGGCAGGAAGAGGCAGACCATGGACCGAAGCTTCTGAATCTGTGAGCAAAAATAAACCTCTCCTCCTCTACACTGTGGGTGTCAAGCATTGGGTCCAGCAATGAGAAAGCGACTAAGACACGGAGGTATTTTTCTTTTCTTAACAAAACAACTCATTCAAATACAGCAGTGCCCATGATGAGCCAGCTGCGTGAGGCAGCCATGGGCACTGCCGTCAAGGAGCTTACCATTGCTCGTTTTTTAAGGAGCTAGGAAGTTGATTATTAAAATGATAAGTGGTAGAAAATTATGTGCTAGAAGTATGAAGGAGACTAGCTGGGAAGTATAGTTTTACAGAGGGTGAAGACCTAATGATTTCAAGGAAAAAATATGGATTTCCTTCTAAGAGAAAAAAGAAGAGTGACATGACCTTATTCACAATTTACAGAGATCGCCGTGGCTGCTTGATGGGAAATCTGCCAAGATTTAATAAACCTTCAGAAGAGCTCATTAGTGATTAATGGCAGACTGAAGGGACTCTCACTCTTGCTGGTTTCTGGTCATTCTGAAGTTCAGGGAAGCAAGCTGGCTGGCTTGGAGGACAAGTATTATTTTCATTTCTTCTGGTTGTCAGTGGTGTCTTTAGGAGGAAAAGGTGTTCTAGGAGGTGAATGACAATGCAATTTCACAGCTCAATTTAATTTTCTGCATGGTGCTTGCAGTGATCAAATAGTGGGCCCTGGGACAGAGTGTCAGGGATTCTCCGTTTAGCATTTGCATGCAGGGTGGAGGGGGCAGCTGTGCAAATCTGGCAGCAGCTAATTGTAAAATCTAATGAGGAATCTAATAGCTGATGTGACGCATGGTAGATATTCAGTCTACCTGTGCTGTAGAGGTGAAGGCAGGGTTGTTATTAACTAAGAACAAGCTTCTGAAAGGCAGCAAAGGACAAGAAACAAATTCAGAAGGTTTGAAAAGATTATTAAAATTCCCCAAATGAGATAGGTCCTGATCTGATAATTATGCCCCTTTGTGATTTGCTAGAAGTGTGTGTGTGCACATGTGTGCAGTGCAGGGAGCCAAGCCTAGATCTCTAGGAGCATGCCTAGACTCGGGAAGCCATCAGTAGCGATTGCTGCCCAAATATGAGAAGGATTGTTTGACTTCATTACGCTTGGCCCTGTGAACACAGCCCTTGTCTGGTGATGAGGCAGCTCTTGTATCCCATGGCGCTGTAGCCAATCAGTAGCCAGGATCAGAAAACGTAAGTGTGAAGGGTACCACGAACGCCTTGGCCTCTTGGTTACGGGGCTGTGATGTTTGGGAAGTTCTGCCAGGAGGTGTGGATGATCAAGGAGAAGTCCAGCATCGTTATGCCCTTCTTCAGGTCAAGCCTAGTAGCACAGGTGATTTCTCTTCCAAATGGTAGGTGCTTCTCCATGACAGAGACACTAGAATTTTATAAGTGTTCTTGGCTGGCTGGCTGCCTCTCCTATGTTATTGCAAGGTGGAGAATTGAGTATTACTTTCACAACTTTGTAAGGGCTTCTGAAATTTGTCACACAGTCTATTGCTTTCCATCAGTATGCACGTGGCAATGTGTCAGCCGGGCTAGGTGACAAAGGACAACATGGAGTAGGAGGGACGGGCGCCATGCCATCATTCTGCCTCATGTTCTGGGCAGATGCTGGAAAAGGGCATTTGTCCCCGCAGGCTGATTTTTTTCCTGTAGACCATCGGGTGAAGTTGCAGTGAGTAGGTGCCATCTGCAAACAGCTATGGACAGAGGCTTTTCAGCAGGAGGGTGCAGTGAAGATGAACGCAAACAGACTTGGTCCTGACAAGGTGTAGGCAGCAACCCGGCCTGGGGTCCTGACAGGTGTAGGGCCACCTGTCCTGGGGAGGGGAGGTTTGTGGCTCTCAGTGGGAATCAGCATGGGTGTGAGGATGGGGCGGAGAGAGCTGGAAGCAGCTGACTAGGGAAGCCAGAAACCCGGGAGGACCTGCCCGGAAGTGGGTCACGGAGGGAGGCCTCGTTTCGTCAGTCCGAGGCCCTCACTGTTACCCTGAGGCTGTGAAGGCAGGCGCAGGGTGGAACATCTGATTTTCTAGAGATGGTGTCCTGGGGCTCCCATTTAAGGGGCCCTCACTTAATAAAATGAGGAAATCAGTGCATGGTTTCAGGCCGAGCCCAGGGCACAGCCCTGCTGTGACCCCCAAGGCCATCAGCTGCTTTCTGTAAGCATCCTAACACCGGGAAGTCTCACGGCATAGCGGGGTGTGGGCTCACAGCCGCTCCTGCGCGCGTCTTACTCGGGCCCCTCTTGGGTTTTGTGGTTCTCACCGGAAGGACCCTGGAGGTCCATGCTCCTGCCAGCTTTTCCTGCTGAGTTGTACGGGGGACACCCGGGGATCCTGAGCCTGTGGAAGTGATGTTCACGCCTGGTGATTAGCTGCTGCCTGTTGCGCTCCTGCTCCCGGCCTGCGGCAGCCATCATGCCACTCCTGGATTTCCTGAGTCTGGCTTCTTCAGAACCTTCCTACTTGTGTCAAAAATACAGTTGCCTGACCGGAAAAGCATGTCAGGAATAAGGCTGAGTGACACCAACGGGGCCCCCAGCAGCCCAGCGCCTTGGAGATGGAGAATCCTGTGGGCCGAGGTGGTGGCTGTGTGCTTTTCTGGCCAGCACTGTACATTTATACTCCCTTGGCATTGTGCTGCTGTGTTTTTTTTCTATATAAAACAAAAATATTAGGAGATTACTGCAGCAAGTTGAAAAGTGTCTTAAATGGCACAAATGTTAAGAACAGCAACAAAAAACTTCGTGAGATGGAGGGCAGGGCAAGCGACAGGACTTCCACCATCAGGGGCTCAGTGTTACTAATGAGGATGGATCTTCTCAGGGTCAGTTTGGCTTCTTCATGGTGGCAGGATGGCTGCTGCAGGTCCGTGTGTCGCTTCTGGAATTCCTTTATGATGTAGTTCTTTTAAGCATTAGAAAATTCTCTCTCTGATACTCTGCTTAGCCAAACATTTCACTGACCTATTGCCATAATAATGCAGAAGGGTGAACTATCCCAAACTTTGTGCCTTTTGGAAAGGATATACTCTCATGCTCACAGGTCTAGGGTGAGTTAGGGGCTGGAAAGCTCAGCTTCAGGCTTCAGGGTCTGCTGGCAATAGCTTTAGGCTGTGGGTTGGGTCAAGTCTTCTTCACCTGTGTGTGTTGCGGGCTGGGGGCTGAAGGACGGCAGTCACTACAGATGTCTCTTGATAGTGGTCAGTGGCGAGGAGGTCACACCGCACAGGAGGTGTAGGTCCTGCACTTCCCGTTCTGAAACTCCACTGGCCCACACAAGTCACAGAGCCAGCCGAGCCCAAGAGGGTGGGGCGGGGAGAGGCAGGCGGAAGCTGCATTACGGGTTACTCCTCTGTTACCCCTCCTCTTCCCTGAGCTGACTCGTGTCTCATGTGACCTAAGCTAGAAATACATCAGATTCTGACTTCTAAGCCAGTTGCCAGAAAGGGAGATGATTTTTACCTATCATGATTCAAAGTCAACACCAGGAATGGTCGGAGTCAACCAGCATGACCAGTAAGGACCCTGTGGTCATGCTCTTGGCCGAGTAGTCCATCGATGAAGTCCATTTCTCGTGACGGGGACCTCAGAGACAGAGGTGCATAGGTACAAAGTCCAGTGCCAGCTGGTGTCCAGTACCTTCCCCACAAATGGACTGGGAGAGGTCAGACGTGGTCATCCTGGGGGGTCTGCTTGATTCCTGCCATGGTGCCTCTCGCCCTGGCCCAGCCCCAGATCCCTGGCTGTGCCTCCGCATCCTGTCTGGTCTTCAGTTTTCTATCACTTGTCATCTCCTGCTTGGGTCCCTGTGCAGCCTCTGCCATAGAACCAAGGGAGTAATCCTGGGAGAAGAAGGCTGCTGGGAGGGGTCCTACAACGCTTGTGGTTTCTGATAACAGACGTCTCCCAGTGCTTTTAAAATGCAGAAATGTTATCTGCAGTTATAACTTGCAGTTATCACTGGAACCCAGAGTGAGAGATGCTATTAATATTCCCATTTTATAGATTAGGACATGGAGACCCAAAGAGGACAAAGTGTTGAAGGTTACAGAGCTAAAGGAGTAGAATTGTAACTTTGGCCTGGGTGCGTCTGATGGCAAAAGCAGCTCTCTTGACTGCTAGGCAATTTTGTGTACTAAGACTTTATCATTGAAGAACATATTAGAATTACTCAAGATAGGAAGAAAAATTTCTTTTTTTGGTCCTGGAAATCATAAAGTTTACTGATACCTGCCCCCCAATACAGATCTAGTAGAAGCCTGTATGTGAAAATAACAATCCTAAAAGTATTATTTTTATGGCATTGTTAATTGTTTTATGGTCATAAAAGTCACAGGCCACAAAGCATAATTACAAAATGCACTTAACATCAATTATAGGTGCTGTTGCTTTCATTAACTCGCACCTTGTCTAGAATTATGAATCATGGGGAACAGGGGAATGTGTGTACCTCCTTTCTGAATATCTAGCCATGTATCTTTCAGGATTGACTTACTGTGGGGATGGTGCTGAGGCTGGAGCTCCCCACGTTGCACGACACTGGAGGAGTCAGAGAAGCGTGGTTTTTCTTCAGCTGTCACTCTTTGAAACACTGCACACTTCTTACTTGTTTTTGCCTTATGGGATCTACGGTTCTTGTAACCTCTGTGATGCTTCAAAGTGTATTTCAGGGATCAGTTGAGGGAAGACCCACCAGTCCTGGAAGTTAAAACAGTGCTCCTAAAAGTGTGAAGCAGTCTTTTGACTTTTGCCCCCTGTAACCTCCTAAATACACAGCGGAGCTTTCTGGAGGCGGCAGCGTGTGTGGTAGGACAGAGTGTTCAGTGTGGAGGCATATAGGGGACTCCAGCTGTCTTCCATAGACCAGATATTGACAGGCATGCAAAATGTAAAACAGTGCCAATCTTTTTATTTTTGGTAGGGGAGAGGTTAATCTAGTTATTTTCCATAAAAGATGCTATTTATGTTAACATGTAATAGGCTTATTATTTTAATAAACATTCATAAATATTTAAATTTTTTGGTTTGATAGCTAATAAGATAAATGTTGGCAAAAATAATCCACATAATCCAAAGCTCTTTGTGAACCACCTTAAACTTTAAAAGTGTAAATAGGTAGGAAGGTGTAGTGGTGGGTGGTTGCAATCCCAGCGCTCTGGGAGGCTGAAGCAGGAGGATGGCAAGTTCAAGTCCTACCTGTGGGATTGAGCAAACTCCTGCCTCCAAACACCAAACCAAAGCAAACCAGACCAAACCAGACCAGACCAGACCAGACCAAACCAGACCAGACCAGACCAGACCAAACCAGACCAGAGCAGACCAAACCAGACCAGAGCAGACCAGACCAGAGCAGACCAGACCAGACCAGACCAAACCAAACCAAACCAAACCAAAACAGACCAAACCAGACCGTATGTAAATAAGCGTTGAAGCCAGAAAACTTGTGAGTTAATGCTGTAACCTACTGTGTATTTCCTCTTTGCTGTGGAAGCCAGCAGGTCCAGATCAAAGTTATAGTCTATTTTCAGTACTTTATCTCAATCCCAGGACATAGTAATTTTTCTCCATGTGTCTTATTTTTTAACCCTTATTTTTCCCATGCAACATTTTCATCTTTATTATTCATAAAATTTTTTAAAAATTTTATTTAAAGAGAAAACAAAACAAAACAAAAAAGGGGTAGAAACAATACAGAATTCAGAAAAAAAAGCAGTAAGAAATCACTAGTTAATAAATTACATATTGTCTTCTTAGACCTAGTTGTTAAAATTACAAAATTAAAGCATACAAAATGGACAATGAGACTGCAAAGAAGTTCAATGATCCAGTAACAACTTAGCAACATGGTTATCAATCCTACACACTTAAACACACATGCAGCCATATCCTCTAGAGCACTTTCTTTTCTTCTTTTTACTTTTTAAGTCCATTATCTGCTTAGTTATATCCTGTTTCAGGTTGCTCAGTACCTTACTGACTTGTTTCGTTGTTGTTATATACTTTTAATCACCTTATATAATTCTGTTGCCTTGTTTTTGAGTTTCTCCTCATCCATGCTCCATGGATCAGCTTTGGTGGAGTTGGGAGATTTTTGGAGGTATTTTGTTACTTTCTAATATACTTTTTTTTTTTTTTGAAGGTAGCAGAATACAGCAGAACAAGACAGAACAAACCCATGCCACCACACTGCAATAAAACTACCACAGAATAGCAGAGCAGGTCACCAGGACACGAGCAATGGGCTCAATAGTAAAGCCCATTTTGTTCACATTAGCTGTTCTTTGAATCAAGTAGAGGAAAATGGAAGGAAATATATAACTTTTAAAAATAGAATATTGAATAAAGCAGTACCATTAATCAAAACTGAGCAAAACAGTGATAAAAATATTTGCCTTCAAAGAGATAGTAAAAGGAAATCCCCCTTACTTGCCACGTTGTATACATTCATCCTCCAAAAAGATACTCAGACCACAGGTGCCGACTTGCTAACGGGTGGGGGTGGGGGAGATGGATCAATGTCTGATCCTTAGCCTGTGCACCGGCAGGGCCCTAGCTGCTTACTGGGATGGCCAGCAGGCCGCCTTATCTCCCAGCACCCTAAGTTCCAACATGATGCAGAGCTTAGGAGTCACTGATAGTTCTCGCCCTGGTGTGCCAGTGGCTTGCCAGGCCACCAGCTGCTCACCAGGGCAGCGAGTAGGCCGCCTGTTCTCCCAGCGCCCAAAGTTCCAACCCATAAAAGTTTTTAAATGCATAATCATAAGTGTTATATGAGCTATTATGAACTATTAGAAACTAAACAGTTGGTGGAAAGGCTGGATTGATTTTTGACTTTTTAGAACACATAGAAATACAGTTTTAAAGATTTTCATGTAAATATGACCTCAGATTCAAATTCTGCTTCTTACAGACTGCAGGCAGGACCTTTTGGGTTATTACTGAGACTATTACCGCGGTATCTAACAGGATGGTCCTTCTGTCTGGGAGTCGCTTTGGTCTCTCTCCTTTAAATTACGCATACCCTTTTAAGGTATGGCCTCTCCCACTCAGTCTGCCCTCCCTCAGGCAAGAAGAGATGTCCCCCTTCTCCTCTTCTGCTTTGCATTTACAACCCCTGTGACCTATTCTTAAAACATATTTTCTAATGCATTTCTTGGGTTCAGAGAAAAAGGCTGGTACTTTCAGCATCACTTTGTCTTCATTATTAGTCCTTTCTAACTCTCTGATTTGAGGTTATTGTGGAATATTTGAGCTCCCCGCTAATGTCCCTTACTTGGCACTGTCATCAGTGCACATTTCAAGAGCTTTGAATTCAAAGTATAATTATTTTTGCAAATTGGTGTCTAAATAGAGAAGGGGCTAAGTTCAGCGGGAAGACTGCTGTAAAGCATAGCCCTCAACTTCAGGCTTGCATATACAAGCTAAAGATTAATGTTTTATAGGGCATTAGTTGTTCAATTATTATAGTTTTGATGAATGTACTAACACTTTCTTTCCAATTGACCTTGAGAATAACTTATCTGCGTCTTTCTTAGTAATCAAACTCAGTTGCTCAGCTGGGGAGAAAAAAAACTGTGGTAACATTTGACAAGGTGGTGTCATTTCCAGTGAATGAGGTTTCCCTTTGGAAAACCTTCCTTAACCTTGGTAGTGGTGTGGGAATTAATTCGGGTTGAATTTGGAATGAAGAGAAGGGGAGGAAGAATATTAGCTGGAGGATAACCACTCATGTGTAGATGAGTATCTTATTTTTCAAGTGATATTTCTTTATCTATTTCTATCTTGATGGCATATAAATGATAAGGCTGATAGTTTTTGATCATGATAGTTTTGATGTAAACCAATCAAAATAAGTTCATCAGGAGAGAGGCTTTTCATTGGGTGAAGGTAGAATCAATGTAAAAAATCATGATGTGATAGAAAGTAAAGGCAGAGTTTTCACCCAGACAATAGAATAACTATTATTTTAAGTTTTTAACTAGGTTATTAAACATTTCTTAGAAATCAATCCCTTGATTTACTACTTACAAAACCTAATGGAGAAAAGCCATCAGCCAGAGTGTAATTAAGGCATTCGGGGAGAAATTTCAGACATTTCAGCTGGTTTTTTAAGATTCTGCATTTTGGTTTCAATTTGCTTTTTCTTGTTAAACTGTGATACTGAGCACCTATTCATTGGCTTATTGGCCATCTGTAAATCTTTCATAAAATACACATCTATCTTCTTATTACTAATTTGTAGGCATTCCTTAACATTATGGGAACAAAACTATTGTCTGACAAGCATTTCTTTTAGTCTGAGCTTAAAATTTCCTTAAATTTGTCCTTTGAAGAAAAGTTTTACTTTTGGTAAAAATTGAGGAATCATATTTTCAGTTAATGGTTTTGCTTTTCCCAAGTCATAATGAAGTCACCTCTGTTTTCCTCTACCTTTTAGCTTTAGCTTTAATGTTTATCTCTGTGATTTATCTAAAGTTCACTTTGGTTCATGATGTAAGATGAGGTTTGAGGGTCATCTTCCCCACCACTTAGACACAGAGTTGTCCTGCTCCCATTTATTGAAATGACTGCAGCCTTTTCCTTAAATTACGTTGCTGCTTTTGTAAAAACCAGCTGTGCAGGTCCCTTTCTGAAGTCTGGGTTCCATTTGTCCTTTCAATGCTGTTGTTTTATTCTCACCCCAATACCACGCTGTCTTGATTATAGTAGTTTTAGAGTAAGTTTTGAAGTACGATTATGTGAGTCCTGTAAGTTTGTTCTTTTCAAATACTGTCTTAAGTCTTCTAGGCTTTTTAATTTTTTTTAAATTTATTTAAAGAGAAACAAAAGCATGTAAAGGGTAGAGGTAATACAGAATTCCAAAAAAAAACAAAACCCAAAAACCAATAAGAAATCACTAGTTAATAAATTATAAATTGTCCTCTTAGAAATAGTTGTTCAAGTTACAAAATTAAAGCATACAAAGTAGATAGTCAAACAGTGAGAGTGTGAACAGCTATGCATGCATGAATCTCTGCATGTATTTCTATACTTTCTGTATTATAGGGAAAAACAAAGCTTAGCAAGACAAAACAAAACAAATTCCTATAAAAACATGAAACCAAAAATTCATATAAAACCACAGTACAAGGTGATCTACAATGATTGCTGTGTTGTTTATTATCTTCAATAGAATTGTCTATATCATCAGGCATAAATGAATATAGCAGTATAATTGAATATAGCAGTATGTAACAATATTAGTAAAAATAAAACATTGTAAACAGTATAAAACTTCAAAGGCAGGTAATAATCAAACCAGAGTGGATATTCTAGTGGATCTTGTCATCTTCAGTGCAGTTGCCTATACTCTCAGACTTGATACTATCAATCATAACAGCTTTGAATAAAATCTATCAATACAAAAAAGTGATCTAACAAACCAGATTGGATTACGATCAGTCATGGTAAAACTGTGTAGGTTTCATAGAGCTTTAGATTAAGTTAACAGGAAATTAAGGATGATTACTGTACTATATCCTGTTATTTCTGGGATTGCTGTCTGTGCCCTCAAATCTAGTACAGGTAGAATGACTGGAACAGAATATTATACATCTAAGCAGAGTAGTGTGAATAATGTGGGTTTTAAATCCTGGTTCACTATTAACAATATAGTGTATCAAGGCCATCTATGTTAGCGATTCTACCCATCCTTCTCTGCCTCATTTCTGCTATGTTATTTTTCTGCCTTTGTTTGTCTAGTGTTCTCCTTCATTCTACTGCCTGCCCTGTTCAGTGAGGCCTTTTTACCACTGTTCCTAAAATCCTGGTATTTTTTTTCTCTCTCTCTAGAATGTTCTTCAGTATTCTCTGTAGGGTTGGATTGGTGGTCACAAATTCCCCCAGTTCCTCTTTGTCATGGAAGCATCTTGTTTCTCCATTAATTTCTAGTGACAGCTTTTCAGGGTACATCAATCTGGACTGGAGGTTATTTTCTTTCAGGGCTTGGAATACTTTGCTCCAAGCTCTTCTTGATCTGATGGTCTGTGTCGAGAAGTCAGCCATGATTCTGATGGGCTTACCTTTATAGGTAATCTGTTTCTTTTCTCTGGCAGCTTTTAATATTCTATTTTTATATTGAATTTCTGGCATCTTGATTATTATATGTCTGGGTGTAGATCTGCTTTGGTTGTAGGTGGCTGGAGTTCTGTGTGCCTCACACAACTGAATGTCATTTTCTTTTCCCATGCTTGGGAAGTTTTCCTTAATTATTTCTGTGAATAGCCTTTGCAATTTGCCTGTATGTATTCCTGCTTCTTCGTTCACATTTCTTATTTGTAAATTGTAGATTCTCTTGTCATCTTCCAGCCTTTGTATTGTTACTGCCTGTTTCCTTGTTGTTTTTAAGAGATCTTTCCTTTCATGATCACACACTGAAAACTTGTCTTCAAGTTTTGATAGTCTATCCTTAGTTTCTTTTAAGGAGTTTTGCCAGCTTTCAATGGAGTTTTTTAATTTCCTGTTATTCTCTTTGAATCTGCTTCATGTATTCTATATTTTCTTTATATTCTTTATTGAATGTTTCTCTCCTTTTTTTGTGTCCCTCCCTCCCATCCTGAGAGCATTGCTTTTATTACTCTACTCATATCCTGCTTTACCTGATTTAATGTTTCAGTTTTGAGCTCATCTACAAGGTCCTGAAAATATCTCTTAATGTCCATTGAAGCCATGTCTGATGTTGTGTGTTTGCCACCCTCCATCTCCCTTGTTCTTCCTTCTCCTAGATCAGTGCTCTCAGGGTTCTGGGTTGGGGGCCTCCTCCTGCCTCTCTCTCCTGTCATGGCTCTGGCTTCCTCCACTTGGGTTACAGTGCAGGTCCCAGCCCCCTTCCCTGTTGGCCACGTTTCCTCTGAAGCATGCTGGCACAGGAGTTCTGCCCTCTCCTGCCTGCTTTTGTCACTGAGGTATAAGCAATGGCTGTATTTACCTGCCCCTCCCCACCGGGCCAGCCAAACTTCAGGTGCCTTCACACGGTCAGTACTTGCTAGGCGCAGGGAATCAATTTGGGATGGCTTATTGGGTCCCGGCTAGGGGCACGGCCCAGTCCAAGAAAATCCTATGAATCTGCTCTGGGGAGGGAGCAACCAACTGGAGTCACTGTCGCTCCCAGTTCAGGCTCCTCCTGCCCGATTCCAACATGTCACCATTTGGTCACACCCTTCCCGTCTTATTCCCGGCACTGACTGTGGATCAATGAAGGTCCCTTCATCAGCTCTGCTCTCTGGTCTCCGCTCTCCATTGGGCTCACCAACCCCCAACTTCAGCGCTGCTGTGCTTCCTGTGAGTGGTGACGGGAATGAGTTTGGGTGGCTCTGCTGGCCGCGTGGATTCAAGCTGGCGCAAACTTCACAGGTCACTATGAAAATGCTGTGTTCTGTAATTTTTAGCTGTTTCAGTTGTAGTCCTGAAGTATTTGACGAGCTTTTTTATGTTTTAATTTCTTCCTGTGTCAAGAGGATCCATCTCCCTCTGTCTGGGTCTCCCCAGGGTGTTTTATTCTGGCAAATGAATTGTTTCTCCTGGGAGGCTTTGTATTTTGTTGCTCATTGATTGGCCATCTTATGTTCTCTGCTTTTTAAGTTTTTGTGTCAGTATTTGCAGATTGTATTGGATTTTTGTAGTATCATTTTTTTATATTGCTTGGCTGAATTTAATAGTTTGTGAAGAATATTTTTTTGCCTGTCTTCACAAGCAGCAATGTATTGGTCTGTATTTTTCTTTTTTAGGGTAACCAGGTTTTACATTTATTAAAGACAGGAGATGAAATAGGCTCTGCAGAGTGAATTTGGGCCATGTAAAGGAGGAAAAGAATGAGTCTATACTACAGTGTGAGTATGGACTGCTGTGATAGAATCCAGTAGCCTGGTCTGTATTTTTCTTCCAAATTGTTTCTCAGTATTTGGGATAAAGTTTATGGTGGTTCATAAAACAAATTTGTATATTTTTCATCCTTTATTTTTTAAACAACATGTATGACATTTTTCTTGAATGTTGAGAGTCAAACTGTGGGTTTAGAATTCTCTTTGTTGGAAGGATTTTGGAACTTCAACTTGTTTAATATACTACTTAGATTTCCTCTTTTGCTTCAGTTTTGATAAATTGTGCTTTTAAAAATGTATATATTTCACCTAAGTTGTGGAGTTTGCTATTTCTAATATTTCTCTTTACTCTCCTAACATGCATAGCTTCTGTATGGAGTGCCCACTTTCACACCCGAGTGGGTAATTTATGTTTTCCAGTGTTGTTATTCTTTACAAAGGGACAATTTTTGACTTTTCAAATCCACCTATCACTTGTTTCCTGTTTGTTTCTGTTCATATCTTTGTTTTCTTCTAATAACTTTGTTTTGTCTTTTTTGTAGTTTCTTAAGGTATAAACAATAATAGATTTAAATATTTCTTCAATACAAATATTTAGTACTGTAAAATTCCTTCTAAATTTTACTTCAGTTGTGGATATTTGTCATTCAGTTAAAAATGTTTTATATAATTTTGAGGGTTTTTTTAGAAGCCTGTTCTATTTAGAGTTGTGCTATTTAATTTGAAATGTTCTGTTCTTTAGTTATCTTCTTGATTTCTGATTAAATTTCATTCAGGTCAGATAACAATACAAAAATTTCAACAATTTGGAATTTGAGGGAATTGGTTTAATGGATCCTTCTTTTATCTATCTTGGTAATTGTTGCTTTCACAAATATGTGTTTTGTAGCTGTCAGGCACAGAGTTGTGGAAAATCAGAATTAGGTCAAAAGTGGCAGACATTGTTGTTCATCTCTACAGCCTGACTCTGTTTTTGGTCTCTTTCAATTATTAAGAAAATGACATCAGTGTCTTCAAACTGTAAATGTCTCTATTTCTGTCATTTTTTAAACAAGGCAGAACTCATGTGCCGTAGAACCAACCACTTTTAAGTGTCCAATTTACTGACCTTTATTGCATCAATGATGCAATAAAGTTGTACAGAAATCACCCGTGTCTACATCCAGGACATTTTTATTCCTGCCAAAGAAGACCCCATGGCACAAAGCAATCATCCTCTATTTCTTCCTCCTCCCAACCCTTGGCAATTACAAATCTTTCTGTCTGTGTGGGTTTACCTATTCTGGATATTTAACCAAAATGAAAGCATGTATTATGTGACCTCTTGTGTCTGGCTTCTTGAACTTGGCATAATGCTTTGAGAATCATCCATGTCTCAGCCTGTCTGAGGATCTGACTCCTTTCTATGAGTCCCAGAGTTTTGTCTGGGTTACGTTAAGTCCTGTTATTAACCCCTGTCTTCCTGACGAATGCATCCTCTTACCGCTGCCGCCTTTTCTCTCGCAATCTTCCGTGCTAAGTGCTGCTCTGAAGCCACATCTCCTGTAGACACCAGAGAGTAGGCTTTACGGTCACGCAGTGTGGATGGCCTAGATCTCCCCAATCACTGGGCAAACTGGATGTTGACACCAGTAGTTCCACACCTGCCCCCGTGAGGCCTAGAATGGCTTACTACTAACATAGCTAGGTTTTCTGGGGAGAGCAGCGTGGCACCCAAGCTGGACCGAAAGGCTTGAGCAAAGAAAATAGGAAAACAAAACGGGACCACCTTGGCTTTTTCTGTGAGCAGTGGTGGAGTGGCTCCAGGTTCCTGTCTCTGGGTTGGGGCTCCTTCAGACTGAAGCCGTGACCAGTCCAAAGCAAGGAGTGGGGCCTGGCCTTGATGTGGCCTCGAGAGGGAGCGGAAGTGGTGAAACGGTTGTGTTGTGCTGTTCATGAAAAGTGGTATAAGCTTCTGATGGGAATCTTTAAAAAAATCCAACTCACCAGTTTTTGCCTTTTGACTTAAATATCTCATCTGCTTACATTTGCTGCTGGCATTTCCTTTTGATTCTGAGAGATTCCACCTCTTTCTCTTACCCAATTGTTTTGCATGTCATGTACTTTTTTCCCTTATAGCCTTAGACTATTAATAATAGTTATTTTAAATTCCTGGGCTGACAATTCCAAAATCTCTGCCATATCTGAACTTGGTTCTGATACTCTGCTGGCTCTTCTGATAGTGTTTCATGGGAAAATGAACAGTAGAAAGGCCCTCACTGCCAGGCTTGTGCTTCTGGCTAGGAAAGTCTTCTGGCTGGTGTGACTATTTGCTGTGGTTTCAGAGGTTCCTTAGTTGCTTTTGGATGTCCACAAAGTCTTATACAAAGTACAAGGCTTGCGCTTTTCCTGGCTTGAACTCCTGCCGATGTGGTGGGCAGATAACCTGAGGAGGAGGAGGAGGGACGTCTTCTGTGACCTGCCAGCTGCTCTCAGCCTTCTGAGGAGCTTGCATTGGACAGTCTCTTGCCTGGTTATTAAAAGTGCGAGGGGGCTGAAGCTGGCTATTTCCCTTCCTCCCAGATTGGTCTAGCTTTGCTCAAACCCCGGCGGTTAAACTCTGATGAAACAGATTCCCCCATGGCAGACCTTGTTTGAGAGCACAGAGCTGCTGGTGTTTCTTCACAATGATGACTTCTCCGCCTGCATGAGGCATGAGGAGAGGTAAGATTTTCATCAAATGGGTCTGTCAGAAGCTCAGCTCTTTAGAGGTCTGAATTTTTAAGTTTTTCCACTTGAGCCTCCATCGGTGAGTCAAATGCTGCTCAGCACTCCCAGGGACTCTGGCTTCAGCCGTGGGCTCCTGCGGCCACCGCCGTGGTCCTCCGTGGCCACCTCTCTCCTGCTTTTGGGGGCAATGGTTTGTCTTGTGATCTCAGGCCTCAGATGCATCCAAGAGGAGCCGTTGTTCTTCTGTGTCTCACCTTTATGCTTTTCTTCTTATGAGGACAGACGTGCCTGAGGACACCAAGCTGTCTCCGTACCGGACTGAAGGCTTTCTTCTCTTGCTTTCGGTGAAATGATTAATACATTTGGCCCCTGTTCAGCTATCGACAAGCATTGGATGCAGAGCTACCATTTCTTTTCCTTTGCTGTCGCATTTAACTCTGTCTTTCCATTCTTGTTTTCTTTTAGGCCAACCGGATGCTCATTTTAATTTCCCTTTTTCCTTCTGCTGCTGCCTTTTTAGCTGTGGTTTGTGTGTTTCAGCAGCTGCCCCAGGTATTCTGGTGAGAAACAGCCTCAACTTTCTAACGGTTCGCTTCAACTGAATATTGTACTATTCTTGGAAAAATACACAAACTTTTAACAGTAGCATAATCTCACTTATCCTAAAGTTAGTCATCTACTTTTCATAATTTACATGTATTTTTGCTTTAAAACTCACTATACTGTGCTGTTTTTGTTTTAACTTGACATGTGCCTTTGAAGTCAATTACGGAAAAGTCACTTATAATAATTTTCATATTTATCTTTCTTAGTATTATTTATTCCTATATATCTGGTTTTCTGTTTGTTTTCATTTCTCTTAAGCCCAAAGCATTTCATGTAGCATTTCTTTTGTTTCATACTTCTTTATTGTACTTGGTCAATTGCTGATATGGTGCTGATAGTAAATTGAAATTAATTTAAAATTTACAACCAGTAAATATGTATACATGGTATAAGGAAAACCACAAAGCTTAGATCACTGGCCTATAATGTCATTTGTGAAGTGGTTAATTCACAAACTGTGTCCCTTAAAAACACATTTTTCACTTTCAAGTTCTAAAGCCGTATTTCTTCTTGTTACCATGAATAGTAGAATTTTTATTTTTATTATTTTTTTTGGTCTTTTTGAGACAGGATTTCATTATGTAGTCCGGGCTGGCCTCGAACTCCCAGTGATCCTCCTGCCTCAACCTTCTGACTGCTGGGATTACCGGGATCGCCGCCATACCTGGTCAAACCATGGAGTTTTGAGAAGAAAGTTTACTTTGTCAACATTCCACTGTTCATATCTGGATTTTTAGTATCTGGATCTTGAGATTGGTATCCAAACAATTCCATAACCAAGAAAATTTTGGTGTCTGTTTAAATAGCTTCTTTTCCTGGAAAATATTTGGTACTATAGCAAATTGGAACATCAATAGCATTCTGTAGACATCTGTGTCAACTGTAAATGGCAAAATAAATACTTCACCTACTTTAATTTTATCATCCATGGTATGAAATAGGATGCTAACACTTTGAAGCAAACTACAATCTTGGTTTTAAAGGGTGATTCAATCCAATCAGCACAGATTCATAAAGTTTAAAATTCACAGTGTTCTTCAGGGAATAGTGTGGAGGGGAATTTCTC
Organism: Hydrochoerus hydrochaeris; assembly: GCA_004027455.1. Taxonomy (NCBI): domain Eukaryota; kingdom Metazoa; phylum Chordata; class Mammalia; order Rodentia; family Hydrochaeridae; genus Hydrochoerus; species Hydrochoerus hydrochaeris. The sequence continues at coordinate 16,299 of PVLA01000838.1, read as the reverse complement.
TTCATTTTTAGGGAGACATTTTGGCCCCTTCTAGAAAGGCGTTCTCAGATTGAGGCTAGAACACGCTGGGTCAGTGGTGTTGGGGGCCACCTGACCCCGCAGGATCCCCCCCACCCTCTCTCGCCCCCGGCAGCAGCTGTGGAGCTGGTCCTGCTTCTGAGAGTTGAGGATTCCACCCATGACCACTGTTCCATGCTTAGTTTTGAGGAATATTTTCACTTGATAGAGACAATTCTGGGTGGGTTTTTTTTTATTTTGCAGTTAATCTGTAGTCTTTGATCCTCTACTGTGACTAATGAGAACTCGGTCTTGATTTTCATTATTGTTGCCTTATGTGGAAAGTGGTTTTCTTTCTCTCTCTCTCAATTAAGATTTTCTTTTTTACCTTTGATTTTAAACAGTTTATGGTGTTTGCAAATATGGTTTTGTTTTTATTTTTCCTGACTGGAGTAAACTCTTGGAACAGTAAGTTAATGTTTTTCACTATATTTGGAAATTTTTTTGTGTGTGTGTGTGTTTTTTTTTTTTTTTAATTATCTTTCCGGAACTCCAGTTATATAACATTACAATCCAAGTTACTGAGGCCAATTTTGTTTTATCTTTAATGTTCATATTTTTATTACAATTTGATTATGATTGTTATTACGATTTTCAGTTCATTGGCTTTCTTCTGCAGTCTTCAGTTGGTTTTTCCATATTTTCAGTGAATTTTTAGGTTTAAGCTATTTCCTTTTGCTTTTTTAGTTCTAGTGTTTCTCTTCAGTTCCTTTTGATATTTCCTATTTCTCTATATAGTTAGCTGGATGATATTTTCCTTGAAAATATTTGTAGTCCTTGCTAATTCCAAACTTTGGTTCATCTGAGAATCAATTTTGATTGACCATCTTTTTTTTCTGCAGTGGATCCCATTTTCCTGTTTGATTGTGTACTCTTGATTTATTGTGTATGGATGACGCACTGTAATGTTTGTGCATGCTTTTATCTTCCGTTAAGAAGAACTACTTTTTGTTTTGTTGGTCCAGTGAATTGCTGCTGAACCCTTTTGAGCTCCTGGGTTTGACCAAGGTTGGTCTGTTGGTTTTGTTTGTGGCAGTCCTAGTGCTCACCCCACAATGAGACGTCCACTTTAACTGTGAAATGCCTCCTTCGGGTGTTTCAGTGGGGACCTAAGTTCTTTTCTGAAACCCTCCAACTTGGAACTCTGACTTCCAGCTCTTCTGCCTCTGCAGTGGGCAGCTCCAGATATTTCCCCTTGCCTCTTTCAGGCTTGCAGTGCCTGCTTTTCCGCTGGGCTCTCTGCCGTCTTCTTGTGCCAATGTAGTGTAAAAGCCAGCCAAAAATTTGAGAGGAACTATACATATTCTGCCAAAAAACATATATACACTTCAGGAGAAGAAAATAGCATGATGTTTTCTAAACAGATGGTGTTGCCCTGGTCTGGGGGACCTGAGATGTTGTGTATCGCTTTATGCTGCAGCCCTTAGAGGAGAAACCAAAAATGCATGTGCAGTGACCAGGTCACCCATTTGGCAATCTGCAGTACAAATGAATGTCCAGGAGCTCATGGCCACCACTGTGTGGATCTCTTGTACTTGCAGAGGCCAAAGGTAACTTGTATTCATCTCTCGATGGCTTAATAAATTTAATGTTAAAATATTTATGCAAGTTTTTCTTTTCCTGAAGTGTGTGTGTATTTTTGCCCGCATATATACATATTTTAATATATGTATGTAAATATATATATATATATTAAAATTTATAAAAAATATATATTTTGTTGTTGTTGTTGGAGGATTCTTCCTGTGGTTCCTTCCTTTCCTGGACTTCCTTCCTTTCCTGGACTTCCTTCCTTCCTTCCTTCCTTCCTTCCTTCCTTCCTTCCTTCCTTCCTTCCTTCCTTCCTTCCTTCCACTGGGGGTTGAACCCAGAGCCCTAGAGCTGTTTTGTGTTAGGCATGTACTGTCCCTCTGAACCACGTCCCTGGTCTCCACGTTTTTCTCTTCTGTTTTCCTTCCTTGCGCCTCACCCGTCTTTTACTTTTGCATCCCATAGATTGAATAGGGGCTTTTGCATCCTGGGCAAGCACTCCGCTACTGAGTCATGCTTCCTCCCCCGACTTCCTTTATTTTGAGAGAGAGTCACTGAGTTTTCCAGGCTAGTCTCGAGCTTGTGATCCTCTTGTCTCAGCCTCCTAAGTAGCTGGGATTTCAGGCTTGCTCAACATGCCCAGCAAGCTTTTATTTTTAATCTCCAGCCATTCTGGGCCCTGGAACTCTGTCCAGCTATGTGGACTGCAGTTCTGCTTGGATTCTGGCTTTAGAGCATCCTTCAGACTGGGGCAGTTTTCTTAAGCTAAAAAATGCTAGTACCCAGTCAGTCCTCTCACGCTTTCCAAGCATCTGCTGCCCTCCAATTTATGTATACTTTTCATTATTCTCTAATGCTTTCGATTAGTTTTTATTTAAGAAATTTTACCAGGAGAGTATCATTTTAGAGTGGTAGGAAGTTTGTTCTGATATAAGCTCTACTTCCATGGTGCGAAATGCATCTCCTCTGTGCTCCTGTTTCTGTAAGAAGTCCTGGCAGTGATGAGGATTTATGTGGAGGAAAATGGGCTTAGCCACATGGACTGGAGCCCCAGGACCCCCAAAGCCAGGCAATGGATATTTTACACGACGAAGTAGGCAGTAGGGAGAGGGTCACATCTGAATTATGGATCACTTTTGTTTTTAAATATTAGAACTATGCTGACATTTATTATAATTCATAGAGAGACTTGACATGTATTCAAATGAATTGGTATGGTATTTCTATCATTTACATGAAGCAAATGTCAGAACAGAAGACCGCCAATTTATCCTTGTAATTCTAAGTTCTTCCCTCCCCCTTGTGTCCTGTCTCTCCTCTCCCTCTCCCTTTGGTCTTTCTCCTCCTTTTTCTTTTTTATCTCTTCTTTGCCCAGCTTCATCTTCCTTGACTTTGTAATATGTGAAGATGGTGCCAGACCTGTTGAAATTTATCTCAGGAATTCCAATTAGGTTTTTAAATACAGTCCAACATTTGTATTTAGCAAAAGCAATTATTTTTCTTTTTCTATTCCAAGTATGTGGTAAAATGGCTTTTACTACTAACAAAACAGAAGGACATTAAATATTAAAACTAGAAAAATAATTTTTAAATTCTAATATATCAATTCAAAGAAACATGGGGATATTTCTGTAGTTATAAAGGGCAAATTCAACACTTGGAAAAGAGGTTCTGTGAAAATTTGATACAAAATTATATGTATACAATGATGCCAACTGAAAATGTTTTGCATATCATAATTACTGGAAAGGAATACATAGAATATTAGTGGTTGTTAGGTAAGAAGATTATGAAGTTTTATTTTGTAGATCTTTTCAGAATAGAGGGAATCTAACTATGTTAAAATTTCTTTTTGTGAAAGCAAGTTCAGTAGGAATAGATGGGGTGATAATCTACGCTCTCCTTTTAAACGTCAAGGATTTGGAGTTGTAAGTGTTCCAGGATTCAGTGTGGTTGTACCTTCTAGTTTATAATTTAAAAAAATGTGTTACTCACTGTCTTCTGGTGAGGGCTTCTTTTCTGTGTCTGGAATAAAGCCTGAATCTCTCTCCTGTCTACTACACGAGGATGGGGTGTCTCTGGGTATTTAGATGCTGAAATTGTGATCCTGGACATGTAGGAGGCAGCCAGCCACCCAGATGCTAGTAACTCTTTCTGTAGTTTGGATAGAGAATCACAAAATGCAACAACTGCCCGAAGGAAAGATGGGAAGCAACTTCAGGAGAGAGCTTCAAGTTGGCATCGGCCAGCAGATTTACTGTGTCACAGTTGCTGGTGATGTTCCTCCTTGTCTCAGGCTGATGATGCTGGGTGGAAGATGAATTTAGAAGACTGTGATGAGAGATTAGGAATTCTTTGTGTATCTATATCTTTTGGTTAAGGATGTTTATGTTGGTTACAAACTTGACACCGTAATGCCTGGCACTGTAATAAATAGAGTTATCATAAAATTTATTGTCCAAACCAGAATACTTTTGAGAGTCAAAGGGTGGGTTCTGTTAGCTGGGCAACTAGGCACACAGTAGGGTATTTCAGGCAAACTGAAGCATAAGGTCAATGTACTGGTAATTCATTTGACTCTTTAGCTACACTAGAAGAATAAAAGCTTCCTTGATGATATTTCAGGTCCGCAGAAAAGCTTGAATGAAGGAATAGGGAGTCGTTCCAGATGAGACTTTCTGACTTAGGCTCTTTGGACCTCCAAATCACTAGGGATTCTGAGTGGGGCTGACCTGATTAATAAGATGTTTTGAACAGAAGCATCTTACAGAAGAACGTCGTTGGGGTTAGGAGGGTATGGGTTGGTGCGTCGGGGAACTCAACAAGACAGTAGCTGTTGTCATTCAGCTTTTGTACAAGCAGATAAAGAGAACAGTTATCCCAGTACCCTTTAGGGATAGGAAAATATGATAATATTTCCTGTATCTTTCCATTGTCCAGCGTCTACTTATGTAGGAACCACCGTAACTTTTTAAACTATGCTTTTCTCTAGTGGCACAGATTCACGGAGGAAATATTTTTATTTGCTGCCTTAATTTTTTAGAACAATTGTTCTTACAGTGTAATCTGCTGGGTTCAAGTAGTTGAGAGGTCTCCGTGAGTGACCTAAGAGCTAGAACTGTGTAAGATGATTAAGACCCTGACTCCTCACCGCTTTCATTTGTAGTGTGAAACGATAATTGACTTTTAAATGGTAATAAAATGCACAGCAAGAACTTCATTTAAGGTATACCTGTTGTTACATAAATCTTGGTAAATGCTTTTATGGTTGTTTCTGCAGGTAAATATTCAGGGTAATTATTTTCTGTGATGAAACAGGCCAAAAAATATTTGTATTCTGAGGAAGCCAGAGTTCACAGTTTCTCAACAGAGAATCAAATGAAGTCATTGCCGTTGCTTTGTATGAATATATTTGTAATGCTTCTTTTCAAGTTCTTGTAATCTTCATTAAAAATTGATTAGTACATGTTTATACTACATGATACATTCCTTATGGGGAGTTGTTACGTGGAGATAATGTATCTGAAAGCTTTTTTCCTCCCTTTTTCTCTACCTCTCACCTTTTGCCAACATCAGATTCCATTTATTTATTTAAAAAATTCTCAAATAGTTATCATACATACAGATGAACAGCCAGACTACCAGGCCAAAAAACCATATAAAATACATAAGATAATTATACAAAATCAAGGTACACTTTTAGATACATTGTCCATACTGAATTACAGTCATTTTTCTCTTTTCCTCTTGTCTGTGTTTTATTTTGTACTTTATTTATATATTACATTTCTCCTGCAAGAGAAAGCATGTAATATTTAAACTTGTGTGTCTGATTTACTTCATTGAATATTATGGTCTGAGAATGCATTCATTTTTCTACACAGGACTCATGTGTTTATCCTCTCCGGTAGAGAGGTATTCCATTCCATATAATCACATTTTCTTTATCCATTTTTCTGTTGTTGGTGGACAAATAGGTCAGCTCCAAGCTTTAGCTATTATGAGTTGCGCCGCTGTACACATGGGTCTGCATACTTCACTGTGGTATGGTGATGTTAACTCTTGGTGAAAGCCTAGAAAGGGAATAGCTGGCTAAAGTAGAATTTATATTGTTAGTTTTTTGAGGAATCTCCATACTGATCTCCATAGTGGTTGTTCCAGTTTATACTCTGCCCAATAATGAAGAAGTGTTCCTTTTTCCCTCTGAAACCTCTCCAGTGTGTTGCCGGTTGGTTCAGTAATGATAACCATTCTTTTAGGTCAGTGAGATGGAATCTCAGTGTTTTAATGTGCACTTATTGAACAACTAAAAATGTTAAACATTTTTCATGTATTTATTGACCATTTTTACCTAGTGGCTAGTCATTTGAGATGCCCATGTTTTTGACTGGTCTTTATATTTGAGGGGTCTAATTTTCTGCATTCTTTATGTGTTCTAGACATTAGTCCATGTCTGAAGTATCAGGGCCTGAACTTACAGAAAAGGACAAAAGGGATGACGACTTAAAATGGTTTTTGGTGGTGCAGGAAGGTCAGAGCTCTCTTGGAGCTAAGATGAAGACTTTCTTGGGCTTTCAGTATTTATTGGGTTCTTAACAAATGGGGGGATCAGGAAGTGGAGGGCACACTTGAGGCAGAGAAGCCCATGAAAATGAGCAGGCCTTGAGAAGTTAGAACATAGACATTCCAATCAGCATATCCGGCTAGTTGCGGGGACTGTCTTCTCTAAGGTTAGCAGTGAGACCCTCTGAATTCTGAGTGATCAGTGTCCTCAGCTCTGATCACACCATGCCTTCAGAGGCCACGAACGCAAGCTTTCCCCACACAGCCAGAGAGCTCGCTGGTCAGCAGCTTAACTCTTACACAGCCTGGTCCCCATCAGCTGAATTTTTATCCTGTTCTGTAGATCATTTCTTACTCTCCTGGTAGTTTCCTTTGATGTGCAGAAGGTTTTTGATTTGATGTGATCCCATTTGTGGATTTCTGGTATTATTTCTTTTGTAACTGGAGTTCTGTTCAGAAAGTCTTGGCTTATATCTATGTCTTCAAGAGTTTTACCTATTTTGTCTTCTAGTAGAGTAAATGCTTCTGTTTTAATATTTAGATCTTGATAATTTTGATTTTAGCTCAGTGCATGGTGAAAAATATGGATTTAGGGTCAGTCTGCAGCATAGCCAGTTTTCTTAAGGATAGCCAGTTTTGCCAGCACCATTTGTTAGAGGGGCCATTTTCCCTTCCAATACAAAAGTATTTGGCTCCCTTGTCAAAGATAAGGTAGTTGAGTGTGCTTGGAGGTGTTTCTGTGTCCTCTATTCTTTTTCACAAGTCTTTTTTTGGGGGGGCCCAAAACCTTCCTGTTTTTATCACTGTAGTTTTATAGTATAATTTAAAACCTGGGATGATAATGCCTCTGCCTTGCTCTTGTTACCCAGAATTGCTTTTGCTATTCTAGGTTACTTCTGGTTCCATATAAACATTAGAATTTCTCTAGTAGTGGGAGCAATGTTATTGGTATTTTGATTAAGATTACATTATATCTGTGCAACAGTTTTGGAAATATGGCTTTTTTTTTTTTAACACATTGGTTCTGCCTATCCAGGAACAGGGACTATCTTTACATTTTCTGATATCCTCTTTAATTCTTTTTCAGAGTAGTATAGTTTTCATTGTAGAGATCTTTTGTTCTCTTGGTTAGGTTAATTCCTAAATACTTAATTTCTCTTGTTGTGGTTATGAAAGGTGTTGTTTCCTCAATTTTTTTCTCAGTGAGTTTGTTATTGGTTTACAGGAATGTCTTAATATCCTACTACACTACTGAATTTGGTTATTAAATCTAGGAGCCGCTCAGTGGAGTTTTTGAGATCTTCAATGTAGCATATCATGTCACCTGCAAATAATGGTAATTTAACTTCTTTGCTATCCATATCACTTTTCTTTCTTTCTCTTGTCTAATTGCTCTGGCTAATGTTTTGAGATGTATATTGAACAGGAGTGGTGACAACAAAAAAAATTCTTGTCTTTTTTCTGATGTTAGAGGAAAATTTTCAGCTTCTCCACGTTTAATATGATGTTGGCAGTTGGCTTGTGATAGATGGCTTTTATCAGTTTGAGATAAAGATCTTCTAGATGTATTTTCTTCAGAGTTTCTTTTTCCCCCCACTAAATCATGAATGGATGTTGGATCTTGTCCAGTGCTTTGTGTTCCTCTATTGAGATGATCATGCGACTTTTCTTCTGTGCATGTGGTTATTCACTTAACATTATTGATTTGGTTATGTGGAACCATCCTTATATCTCTGAAATGAATCCTACTTGGTCATGGAGTGCATGATCTTTTTGATGATTTGCTGCATTCTGTTTGCCAGTATCTTATGGTGGGTTCTGGCATTTGTGTTTATCAAAGAAATTGGCTTATAGTTCTCTTTTTTGATTGGGTCCTTTGCTGATTTTAGAATTGGAGTAGTGTTTGCTTTCAGGAATGACTTTGGGAGTACTGCTTCCCTTTCAGTTCATTAAAGAGTTTGAGGAGCATTGGTGTTAGACCTTGTCTGAAGTTCTTCAATTTGGCAGTGAATCAATTAGGATTTGAGCTTCCTTTGTTAGTTTTTAAAAATTCTTCAACTTCATTAACTAATATTGGATTACTCCGAATTTTTGTATCTTCTTGGTTCAGTTTTGGTAGTTCATATATATCTAATAACTTATCCATTTCACCTGAATTTTTCATTTTATTAGTGTCCAGATTCTCATCTTATTGCTGGTCTGGATTTCAGCAGAATGCATTGTGATTTCAACTTTTTCATTTCTAGTTGCATGAATTTGGGTATTTTTTCCTCTTTTGGTAAGATTGGCTAAGGATTTGTCTATTTTTCTTGATCTTTCAAAGAACCAGCACTTCAGTTCATTGATTCTTTGTATTTGTTTAGTCTCAATTTCATTAATTTCTGTTTCCTATTTCCTTCCTTGTACTAATTTTGGCATTGGACTGTTCTCATTTCTCTAGGACCTTGATGATCATCATGAGATTATTTATTTGAACTCACTCTGTTTTTCTGATATGGGACTTCAACACTAGATACTTCCCTGTTAGGACTGCTTTAATTTTGTTCCATAGATTGTAGTACAATATACTGGAATCATTTAATTGTGGGAATTGTCTATTTCCCTCTTTAATGTCATCTTTGACACCTTGGTTATTCAAGAGGGTATTATGTTTGCTTAATTTCTCTTGGGGGTCTTTTGCCACTGATTTCTAGTTTTAGTACCCAATAATCTAGTAATACACATGGAATAATTTTGTTTCTTTTGCATTTACTTAAACATGTTCTTTGGGCTAGTATGTGGTCTGTTTTGGAGAAAATTCTGTGTACTGCTAAAAAGAGTGTATATTCCGTGGTTTTTGGATGTGACAGTTGTAGATATATATTAAGTCCATTTGTTACAAGGTTTGATTCAGTTCTCATACTTTGTTTTTTATCTCATTGATCTGTACATTTGTGATTATAGGATACTGAGGTCCTCCATTACAATTGAGTTGGTGTTTATCTGATTTTTATTGTCTATTAGTGTTTGTTTTATGAAGTAGGGTGTGCTGGTGTTTGGTGCGCATATATGTTTATAATTGTTAAATCTTTGAATTTTTTCCTTAACTGGTATGTAGTGAATTTCTTGGTCTCTTCTGATTACTCTTGGTTTGAAATCCATTTTGTCTGAAGATATCTGTTCCTATTTTCTAAAGGATTCCATTGCATGGAGTATTGATTTCCATCATTTGATTTTTAATTTGTGAGTTTCTTTTTGAGTTAAATACATTTCTTGTATACTGCATATTGTTGGGTTCTGTTCTTGATCCATTCTGCCAATCTGTGTCTTTTGATTAGGGTGAATGAAGGCTTTTCATAGTGAAAGTTATTACTGAGAGGTCTTGACTTGTTCCTGTCTCTATTATTTTCCTGTTACTGATTTCCTCATTTCCCGCTCTGTAGCTAATGGGATTGCTTATACCAGGCACATACTCATTCTTTTTGATGTATTGGCATTGTTGGCTTCATTATCTTTTTTCCAGGATGTTCTTGAGAAATTTTTGTAATTCTGGTTTGGTGGTCATAAATTTCTTGAGGTGCTCCTTGTCATGGAAATACCTTATTTCTCCTTCAATTTTGAAGGAAAGTTTTTTAGGAAACATAAATCAGGGTTGGAAGTTGTTATTGTTTATGGTTTGAAACACTTCACGCCTAGATTTCCTAGTCCTTAAAGCTTGTGGAGGGAAGTCTGCTGTAGTTTTAATGGATCTACTTTATATGCAGTTCATTGCCTTTCTCTAATATCTTTTAAGATTTTTGTTCCTGTAGTGGGCTTTTTGTACTTTGAATGTAATGTAGCACAGAAAGTGTCTTATTTGGTCATGGTTATTTGCTGTCCTATAAACCTTATTATCTGCATGTTTATTTTTCTATATTTGGGAAGTTTTCTGCCATTATTTCTGTGAACAATTTTTTATGTCATTTTTGTTGTCTAGTGATTTTCCATTTATTCCAGTTATTCTTAGATTAGTCTTCTTTGCATCATTCAGCAGCTGTTGGATTCATTTTTCATGCTTTCTTGAATTTTAACATACCATAAAAACCAATTGTGTAACACTCTCAATCCTAAAGAAGAAATGTCCATTATGGTGTAAATAGTAAGAAAATCCAAGCATTGATTTTCAGGTGTCTTTGAGTAGTTGGTTTTTAAAGTCATCCTTGTCTTCTGGCTCTGAAATTTTGTTGTCAAATTGGTCAATTCTACTGCCCATACTTTCAACATGATTTTTAGTCTCCCAGATTTCTGATTGAATGAAACCTTTTCATGGACTCTAATTCTTTGGTAAAATGGTCACATTTTGTATCTTTTTATTTGCCTCATCTAGCTTTTTATTAGTGTCTTGTGAAGGCTTTTGCATCTTTTGGGCATTACTTCTGTTATCTGTTTAGTCATATCTTCTCTGATCCTGCTCAGTATTTTTTGATCTGTTTTCTATCCCTGTTTGTTATCATTTTGAGTAACCTGAGCATGTAGGTTTTGCCATCCTGCCTCTTAGTGCTCCCTGGATTGAGTTTGGGGAATTGGATGTTTTGAGAGGCATTTTGTTGCCTGTTGTCTCTTGTTTCCTTTGTTCTGTTTTGTGCTGAGGTTTAGTGGATGCCTATGACCTACAGACTTTGTTGCTAGTATACAGTCTTGTTAGTTGCTGTCAGTGATGTACTTTGGGTGTGCCTAGCCATAATCCCTTCCATAGTACCAGGATCCAATGACTAGTTAACGTGGAAGGGGAGGATACAGAATAGTTAGCCCAACAACCAAGTTCTCTGGAAATGTACTGCAGTACCATTAATGTCACAAAACAAATGAGTGTTGGTTTATAAAGCAATAGCAACAATTATGTGACCTTGTTAATATAAGAGAATGAGCTACAGTGTCATTGTCCAAGACAGATTACATTTTTTTCATTTTTTTATTTTACAGAGAATAAAATAAAGGAAAATAAAACAATAAAATCAATCAAGATAAACTGGATAAGTGATATAGGACTTTAAAACCTTATGAAATCAGCAGTAGTTGCCATAATGCCACTTGTTGTCTTCAAAATAGATGCAGATAGCTTCAGACATAGTAAAGATTGAACATAACAAAATAAAGAAGAAAGAGTAAAAACAAAACAATAAACGCAATAAAGGACTTCAAAATAAGCTAATGGTAAATCCAAAATGGCTATCATATTTTGCTATCTTTTAAATAGCTGCTTATGTCTCAGATTTAACATAATCAAACAAAAGAAAAGAGAATAAAACCCAACCCAAGAAAACAATGAAAATTATGTGGTTTCCAGGCAGGAATCACTTCCTAGTCAGGTCTGGTTCTCTCCCCCAAACAGTCTGCAAATAGTGCTGACTCACGAGAGAGGCTTGGGTGTGGCTGTCCCCACTCTGGCAGTGGCACACACATGGTGCTGGTTTCCAGGCTGGGACCACCTCCTTGTTGACAGATTAAATTTTAATGTACCATAAGAACCAAATATATAACAACCTTAATCCTAGAGAAGAAATATGCAGTTGTATAAGCATTAAGACAATCCAAGTATTGATTTACAGATAATATGTACTAAATGCAACAACTACATCTCTGCTAATGCTAGAAAGGAACTCAACAGTAATTTTATATAGTTAACTATTAAAAGATTAGCAGAGCTTTATGGTTATGCTCCTAAAGATACAGGGTTTGGGAAGAGGGAAGGCAAGAGGACAAGTTTTCAACCTTAAACTCTCTGATATGATAACAAGGAAAAGATCCTATCAGGAAGTATAAAGATGTTTTTAGAATTAGAAAAAGGTAAGAGAAAAATAGGATGAGAAGTAGAAGGTAAAAAGAGTGAAATGGAAGAAAGAAATCATGCAGAGAGTAAAGATAAGATGGAAAAAATTAGGCCTCTCGGCCTGGCCCGCCTACCATCGCACTGCATGCACCCCACTGATGCCCTACCAGCCTGCCCTTTGGGGACCCCCCCCCACCTGCTGGACCTAGTACTGCTGTTGATCTTCAGCTCCCACCCCTTCTCCCAGAACCTTGGACTACAGCAGATTATCATGCTGGCTTGGTGGGAGACTCAGTCACTCCTCACCCAAACAGAAGACCTCAGCAGGCTCCAGTCAGTGTGGGTGAGTTTGCCCCTAAAATAGAGGTGAACAGTGAATAAATAGGAGTGGAAGTGAAGCTCTCTTCAACTGTAAGACCTTGGCGAACCTGTCAGGAGGGTGGGTGATCCTCTCCTCCATACAGAGAACATCAGACAAGTTGAGGAATGTGCCAATAAGGCCTCCCCCAACTTGGAAAAAGTTAAAAGAGCTTATGAGACCCCCAGTGACACAGCAGGGCCTCAGCTGATACAAATGCTAGAGACAGGGAGATCTGGTGACCTGTAATAACCCAAAGACATAGCAACAGCAGGAACTAAGAGTTGATCTACATCAATACTCCTAGGCTAGTCATCCCAGGAAAAATATAGGACTCACCCAACAGGCCCTATAGAAGGAATTCAGGTGACTGGCTCTCTTCTTCATTGTGATACTCAGCAATTGGACAAACACGAACCACACAGTTAGGACCCTAAGATTCACACTATTGACAGTTAAGACTATTGGGATTGAAAGACCAAATATTTGCCCAAAAGGTGAAAGTGCCAAAAAAAAAAAAAAAAAAAAGAGGACCAAATGCAATCTCAAACATCTAGTCCACCAGGAGCAAGTATAGGCAACACTGAAATAGAGGACTTTAAAAGTCACACCCCACCTATTGCTGTTATCCCAATAACCTGCTGTGAAGTTCTGTACCAATTTCGCTACACTGTCTCAATTGGCTTTGTCCCATCTTCTGCTGTATTTTACTTCCTTCAAAATAAAATAAATTAAAAAAAGTCATACCCCAGAAATCTCTGAAAAGATAGCAAATGAAATAAAAAAGCAAATTCATGAGATTATAGAGGAAATCAAATTAGAAATAGTTGCTTGCAGAAAGATAGAAATAACCTTAGCAAAGGGGTTACTCAGCATAGCCAGAGAAGAAATAGGTAAAAAAAATTCAGGAACATGGGAAATTGATTGAAACCTTGAATGAAAAATATAGAAAGCAAGCAGAATCTATAAAACAAATTCAAAGAGATATTCAAGAAATAAAAACTTCTATTGAAAGCTGGCAAAACCATTTAAATGAAGCTGAGGATAGAATTTTGGACCTTGAAGACAGGATCACAGTTAGTGATCGTGAAAGAGTAGAGCTTTTAAAAACAACAAAGCAGCATGAAATGACAATACAGCAGCTTTAGGATGATGCCAAGAGAAACAATGTAAGTCTAATAGGCATCAATGTAGATGCAGAAACCAATGCAAGTGACATAGGTAAACTATTCACAGAAGTAATGGCAGAAAATTTCCTGAACATGAGGAAAAAAATCTTATACAGATAAGTGAAGCATATAGAATGACAGTCACAACCAACATAAATCTACACCCAGACATATAATAATTAGAATACCAGACATACAATATAAAAACAATACTAAAAGCTGTTAAAGACACCACTCACCTATCAAAGAAAGCCCATCAGAATCACAGCAGACTTTTCCGCCCAAACCCTCAAGTTAAGATGAGCTTGGAGTGCAGTATTCCAGGCCCTAAAGGAAAACAACTTTCAACCCAGACTGGGTTTAAACCCAGCAAAGCCACATTTCAAATTTAATGGAGAAACAAGATAGTTCCATGACAAAGAACAACTGAAGAAAGTCATGTCCACAAAACCAAATCTAGAAAGAATACTGAAAGACATACTAGATAGAGACAAAAATGACCACAATCTCCAGAACAACAACAGAAAGAAACCACCAGGCAGGGTAAGAAATTAAACAAGGGGGAAAAGCAGAAAACAAACAGCAGGAACATAACATGACAAAGTTGAGTCAGTACATGTCAGTTATATCCATAAATGTTAAATGGCCTCAATTCACCTATCAAAATAAGTAGGTTGACAGAATGGATCAAGAAACAGGATCCCAGTTATTGATTCTATGAAGTATTTCATGTGCTCCTACCACCTTGTTTGGAAGGCCTATATTGTCAGGGTTTTGGGCTCTTTGCTATTGTTATGTATTTGTCTTTTTTGTTCTGTGTTTTTCTAGGAATTTATTTTGTTTTGTTTTCCCCTCTAATACAGAAAGGATAGGTATACATGTAGAGACTCATACATGTGTAGAACTTCTCCTAAACAATTTTTGAGAATTGGTTATGTAATGCACGATGAAATGAACAGCTATCTTGAAGAAAAAGAGACACTATAGTATCCAGTGCTGATTCCGTAGCATCATGCTGTGAAATCCAGTAATAGTTTTATTCTTTATTCAGAGTGATTTTAGTCTGTTTTGTATTGTTTATTTTCAGCATACAGGAAGGTATGGACAGCTGTTTTGAAGAGAACAAGAGACATTATGGCAGCCATTCTTGATTTCCCTATTGTCTGATTTTTGAAGGCCTATAATGCCTTCATCATTCTGTTCTGATCAGTTTAATACTATTTTGTTGTGTATGAATTAATTGTGTGTGAAGATATGGACAACTATTTAGAAGAAAATAAGAGACAATATGATAGCCAGTGATGATCTCCTGTTGTCTTTCTTTGAAATCTGTATTACTTACATTGTTTTCTTCTTATCTGTTTTGTTCTGTTTTGTTTTGTTTAGTTTTACTCTCTTTAAAATGAAATTAAAAAAAAAAACAGGATCCCACAATATGCTGCATACAAAAAACACGTATGACTCAAAAGGAAACTCATAGACTAAAAGTCAAAGGATGGAAAGCAATATTCATTGCAACAGGAACTCAGAAAAAAGCAGGAGTAATGATTCTGTTCGCAGACAATGTGAACTTCAAACCTAAAATGATTAAAAGAGATAAAGAAGATCACTACATACTTGTTAGTGGAAAACTTCATGAAGAAGAACTAACAATTATAAATATATATGCATCAAATGCAGGAGCACCCAACTATATAAGACAAATACTAATGGACATGAAAAACAAAATACACAAGAACATAATTGTAATAGGAGACTTTAATACCCCACTGTCACAAAGAGATAGATCATCTAGATCTATCACCAAAAAGTCAGCAAAGAAATAATAGAACTGAATCATGCCTGTGAGCAGATGGACTTAGTAGACATTTACAGAGTGTTCCACCCAATCATACTGGAATACACATTCTTCTCAGCTGCACATGGAACATTCTCCAAAATAGACCATATAATAACACATAAAACATTCCTAAGTAAATGCAAAGGGATTGAAATTATCCCATGCATAGTATCTGATCATAGTGCACTGAAATTGGAAATTAATGGCAAAAGAAATTGTAAAACCTGCATAAATATATAAAAATTAAATAACAACCTTGTGGTGCCCTTTTCCGTCCATGCTGCGTCCTAGTCCATCCACGCCTTGTGACAAGGTCCATAGGTGGAGGAGAGTGCTTCAAGGAATCGCTTCTCCAGGAAAAGGACACCGCATGTGGGTATTGGGCGCGGGGATCTTGGAATGTTTTGTGCTGATAATTGTAATTTGTGTAGTTCACATGTGTATGTTTTTATGTGATGCTCAATATGGAGTCGAGGTTGGAGACTCCAGGGGGGTTGCTGGAGGCCCTCTAGATAACTTTGTGAAAACTATTTGTGAAATTTTACCTTCTGTGAGTAGTATGAGAAAGTTTATATAAAAGCTTTAAATGAAAGAGCTCATGGAGGAGGATTTACAAAATTCCTGTGAGACAACTGCCCTGAGACACTGGACAGGCAGCCAGAGACGGGCAACTAGGACACATATGTTACGCCACCGGCTGCCTAAGACAGGCACAGGACCAATTGCTGTCCTGTAGGCCCATGACGGGTAAGGCCTGGTTGGGTTCATATGAAGAGTCCTTGACCTAAGACAGGCGCTGTCCTCACAGGGACTGCCATACTCCCATAAGTGATAAGGGAAAAAATGTAGGGAGCGGCATGATAGCCTCACACATCTCTTCCTCCTGCAGGCATCCAGGTGCATCGGCTTACATTTCCCAAGCTAACTAAGTAACAAGATTGAGATGTTACAAAGGTGAAAAGAGTTAATTAACACCTATTGCTTGGGATTGTCC